>JABSTQ010011578.1:0-416489 GCA_013358835.2 Ixodes persulcatus
TCGAAGACTGTTGAAGTTGGATCGGTCCCGTGCGTCGCATACACAATTGAAGTCACCCAACAAAAAATATTTCTGTGACAATCTAAATAAGTATAGATGCCCTCGAAAAACACTTTTCTTGCATTCGAGTCATTTGGTGGGTATATATCAATTATCCGGTACCGAACGCTGGTAATAATGCAATCACATATAACAAACCGCCCTTCACTGTCGGCAATGACAGATTCAACTTGTGCATTCAACGATTTCTTTAAAAACAATATCCACCCTCTGACACTCCATTTTCGCGCTATAAGCAAACTTCAAAATAATGTAAGAAAGGAGCCACCAGGCGCACAGTCTCTTCGTCACTTTGAACTTTCGTCTCCTGAATCGCGAGGACGTCGATCTCGTTGCCAATGAGAAGCCTTCTAACCTGATATTGTTTGCGACGCGAGGCGAACCCGCGGACGTTCAGCGTCACGACCTTCAGTTTATTGATAAGGTTGGACGTCCTCGCGAAACAGGAATTCACATAGTCGAGAGACTCCCACCAGGGGCTGGTTCGGAGCCGCATCAGCCGGCCGGCTTGTCCGGTCCTCTGGGTTCAGGCACGAAGCTCGGAGAAGGTCGTGGGGCCCTGTTTTTCGGTGGCGCTGTCTTCACTGGTGGTTCAGATTGACTTGAATCGTTACAAACCTTTGTAATGGGAAGTCACCGCTCACGCGGCCGTTTTGAGGTGAGCGCACTGGCGTCGACCATGTTGACTTCATTGCCTTGCTGCCCCTCAGGTCGCTTTCATCGGCGCCTCTTTCGTCACCACTTCATCCATCCCTGTCGTCGCCTTGTCCTTCCTGGCTGACGCTACGTCAAGATTGGCTGCGATGGCGGCGTCAGTCGTCTTGAGCGGGTGCTCCAACCCGGGTGGGTCACTTGTTGGGAGGCTCCGCTCATCGGCGTCCCGGTAGAAGGACCCCGCTCCCTTCATTGTCTCCTCCGTATTCGCCTCGTCCATGGGTGTGGTCAGCGTTGGCGTGACCAGCTCCGGTGCCCGTTGCCGCAACGTAGGTTTTGACGCAGTGGGCGGCGTCGTGACTAATTCGATGGCAGGACTGGCACTTCGGCACCCGGCAGTCGCGGCGGATATGGCCGGTCCGCTCGCAGCGCAGGCAGAGTGGTGCCCTGCCCGGGGCCACGACCAGCACCTGCCCTCCTGCAATACGCAGCTGGTGCGGCAGTTTGTCCAACCCGAGCCCAGGGTTGAGCCGGATGACAGCCGTGCGCGTCATTGACCCGCAGTCCATGACGCCCTGCACCCGCCACTTCTCGGTTCCCATTTCGGTCACCGTGCCGTAGGGGCGAGTGCGGCTTTCACCTCGTCGTCGGGGACGTGATACAGGAGCCAGTCGAAGAATATGATATCAAGTCGGATATTTCAATGCGCTCTTTCCCCGATTTCTTTTCTTTTTCTGTTTGTGTTTAGGGCGATAGGAATGATTAATTAAATGTAAATATTTAGTACGAGCCTAAATATTACTTTTGACAACTTGTGAATTTAACTTGAATGTTAAGCTTAGAATGACGATCATTCTCTCTATAAATCGTTTCGTCACTCCAGTGCTTCCATTCTTTACAATAAAACAGTCACTGTTATAATCACATAACAATAATAATAATTGGAAATATTTGAAACCTTTTATAATTTTCTGTTATTTTTATACAAACAGTTGTTTTTGTTTTCTAGCTTATTGATGTCAGTAGAAGAATACTGGTAATTATCTTAAATGTCTAAACGAGAATAAATCCGCCTTATTTGCAAACTCGTCTCAGGAACCAAGAAAGTAATTTTGAGAGAAAGAAATGTACTTTGCAAAATATTGATTCCTCTGGTTTACTGTTGTAGAATGGATAATTTTTAGGTTTTTATTTAATGCGAAAGCATTAACTGACTCATGGAGCTAGCCGACGTCATCAGTTTGAAGCGCGAAAACGGCACCTTAAATCCTTTCACCAGTGTAGCCCGCTCCAAGCTATGAAACCACGCGAAAAGCCTAGACACGGCACCTAGTTTCCCCGATCCCAAAGGTGCGAAGTAAAGCTGATGAATTTTCGGCTTCGGTCCCATTGGCTGGCGCGCGTCGGTTTCAACGACCGCTCACCCGTTGGCGCTGCGTGTCCGCGAGGCAGCGGCTCCACCGTTCCACGGCCAAGGCGAGCGCACCGTACGCCGCAGACGAAAGAAGGGAGCAAAGAGTGGCGTGCGTGCTTTCGCATTCACAACTCATAAGAAGTGCTTATGTATACCTCAAGCCTTTTTTTTACATTGTGCTTATTTTAAACTTGTTGTTTCTCAAAATTTGGTGTGAGCTGTCTCTAAGATATATTTGTCTACAGACGCAATACAATGTTAGACATAACAGATTTTGCCGTAATATTGGCAGGGATCCTAGTTAATTTATACAATCTTAAGGATTTGTTGATACCCAAGAATAAACTGTAGACTTCGGTTAACTTAGATACTATCCGTAGTGGCAATACATCAAAAAGTTTATTCGACTGAGGAACCTGCTGTTTTCACGTCGTCATCTTGAAATATTGGCATAAAAAAGTGGCACATGAATAGAGTAGAATCATGGCAAATTGTTCAAACGTAACGTTTAGGCGTTGTGGCCATATTTGTATATGAAATACATAGGCCTCTATGGGAGCGCCGCCGTAACCCACCACGAGATGGCGCAAGCATACGGAGGCACAATCCTGCGGTTCTATTATAAAAATATTTTGACGGCATCTTTCAACGGTGTGAAATCGGACGAGGTGACAGTTGAAAAAGGATTGCGACAGGCTGTTCATTGTCGCCAACACTGTACATGTATGCATCTAGGATGGAAAGAGCGCTGGAGAAAACGGCCATCGGTTTTTCTTTGACGCATCACCAACACGGGGAGGTGATTACATGGCGGCTTCCTGGACTTGCATACGCTGATGATCTTGTCTTGATGGCCGACAGGTTGGGTACATGAGGAAACTGCTGGCCGCATGTGAGACCGAGGTGGATCGACACCAATTACGCTTCAATGCCGACGAGTCAGTGACAGTTATTGTTTTCCCGCGAGGAGGATAGCATTGGACCATTCATCCTACAGGGTGCGGCGATTCCTGTTTGCACCACGTTTGCACCGTGTTTGCCTTGGCGTGGCACTATCAGCTACAGAAAACTACCTCGCTGAGTATCACCAAACCCTCAGGACGTCCTCAGTGCGGAAGCGAAACATACTGCGAAGACGGTGCCTCTGGAGCTGCGTCCAATACGTCGTTACCAGGGAACTTCAAAAGACCGTCGCGGTACCCGGACTGACTTTCGGAAACTGTCATTGACATACCCAGCGAGCTTCGTGAATATCTTGAACGACACCAAAGAGATGTCAGACGTCGAGCGCTGGGATGCCTTGGACAAGTATGCCCAACGAGCTTCTTTAAGGTGACGTCGGATGGTCATTTTTGAGGCACGAGAGGCCAGTAGCAAGCTGGAGTACTACGCGCGACTCCGGCACATGGACGAAGATCACTGGGTGCGGCGACTTTTCATCTACATTCGCCTCAAGAACATCCATTTGACGTGGAGGAACCGTGTCACCCGTCTCAGCGCAAAGTTTCGGGCCTTTTGCATGAGTGATGAACCAAGCTGAAAAAGATTGGGTGCGTTAAGTGCGAACGCAGATAAAGGCTGTCGAAAGGGAGCGCTGGACATTGGGTATGCAACCGCATTCTAGCATGCATTTGTATGCATATCTCAAGACCGAGATCGCTCAAATAACGTTCTACAGAAACACGCTGGAAAGTCGCCTCCTCATCGAGGCCCGCGGCGGTGCCCTGCGCACCAGACAGTACAGACGAAAGTTTGACAGTAGCTTGACGGACATGACAAGCAGCGCCTGTGGAGAAGGCGAAGGGACCACCAAGCACTTTCTGCTCACATGCCAGATGCTCCTGCCAGTGCCCATCGGGGGCTCCCGCATCGAGCAGGCACTCGGCTTCACGAATAAACATGATACGTGGCCTGTTCTAGGCAAAGACTGGAGGCGTGGTGGAAAGTGCAACGGTGATTTGCGCACCGAGAAGTCAGCGCCTACCAATTGAACCACCGTGATCGTGTAGCTGTCACCCTCCGCCCACCAGGGGTCACCTACGACAGATGGTGGCTCCTGACGACCTCCCCCCCCCCCCCTCTTTTCCCTTTCCTTCTTTAACTTTTTTTTTTGGCGTGCCCAACTTAGACTTTCGTTTCAAAGAGATTACGCCGCAGAATACAATACAATACATACAATACACACACATTTCTCGGGATGAGAACAAAAACTGCTTGATATTTTCGGTTAGTAGAAAAGCTTTTCTTGCCTTTTTTAGGTTTTGATTTTCTTGCAATAGCTCCTTCTTCTTCTCGTCTTAGATTCCTTTCTCGCGCTTTTATTTATTTGCAGTCTGGTGTTATGTAACTGATGAACGAACGTGAAAGGTAGAAAGAAAGCTCTCTGTTTCGATTGCATCAGATGACCAATGCTGCTTGTGTTCAGCTAACATAAATATGTCTTGCGTGATGATTCCTTGATCTTAATGTAAAACAGACGCACCTATGAAGCATCAAATATATACAAACGATAAAGAAAAAAAAATAGTTTTGGGGATTATATTTGCAGAAAAGGTTCGACTTACACCAGTATAGTAAAATCGGTCTGATATAAATTGTCATGATTGTAGTCACAATTTAAACCGTAATGATTTTTATTCTCCACCCTGATAGATAAAGAAATGAAAGTGCCAAACCTTAGCTATAAGTAAATGGTGGAACCCGTCACCGACTGGTGTGTTTACCGCGTCCAATAAAGTGGTCTTTCGATTTCCGCCGGATGGCGACATAGAGTTGTCGCGCTGTCACCGGTCCCGTTAATTGTTGGAGGTGTTCCAGCGGTGGTAGCGAATGTGGCCAGACGCCTCTTCTGTTGCAGCTCGCTCTCAAGTGTGGCAGTCCACGCGGAAGCTTCGGCAGACAAGAGTTGGAAACGCCACCACGACAGCGACACTCGCGTTCCTTCCCGCTTTTGGCCGGTGGCACGTCTACGACCAACCGCCAGGATAGCGACATTCGACAGCGGGACACTCCGGCTTCTGTGACGTCATTTTCGGCCACTTCGGGACCTCTTTTCGATGCACGGGCGGGACGTGACGCTGAACACACCAGTCGGGGACGCGCTCCAGGCACCATAGTATAAGGAATCCACCTTACTGCTTTCTGGTTAATTGCGTTTATAGTCACATGGAGCACCACAAGCGCAGGGTGTGGCCTATTAAGTTCGCGCTAGTCAACCTCGTAATTCGTCCTCTAGCGTTCTTGCTCGCTAATGCCGCCTTCTTATTGGCTGCGGCGAGGTTATGAGATGCTGGGAAATTCGCCATGCCCTACACTTTTTATAGGTTGAAACTGCGACGGATGATGCCGACAATTCAATTTGAAAACAAAACTGGGATCGTCCAATGGGTGGTTGAAGCGACTCCTAATCAATATTTTAGTTACGAGGTATCGAATGGCCCCATTAATGTTCGATAGGTCTCTCCCGAAAAAAAAAAAAAGAAGAACGGTCACTAATATCTCTTATAGGTCATCAAAGAAAACCAATAAGGATGTTGATAGCACCGTAAAAAATCAGGCACGTGACCTCATATGAATATGCTTTTTGTTTCGTGATTCCATCTTCGGGGTGATTATTGACAGATTCAGACATGTATTTTCTGGGGAATGATAATAATATTCTTGGCATTCGCTATGCCCAGCTGCGTTTCTTAAACTCTCAATGGACATAACAGAAGTGAATCCAATCCTTGGACAGACGAGGGTGTCAGAAAACGCCCAAGAGATTAAATTCAGATTTTAGGCAGGGTTACATGATATCCACTCTCCTGAACAATGCTCCTTATGTGTTCACTATGTAAATCAATTTAGCTCCAGCCACACTATTCCTATTAAACATGTCTTAGAATGGGCATGCTAGGCATATTTTCAAGAAGCTTTTTCTTTATAAATTAGAGATTTAGTGCCAATTTATCTTTTGTGAGAATTTATGGTCCAAACGAAATAATTTTAATTGTTGCAGAAGAACGCTCATTGAGCTGTTGTCAACGTTCCTTGACCCCCCCCCCCCCCCCCCCCCACCCTTCATTGCAAGTTTTTTAAACATATTGGGCAATGTAACAGTTACTCCCTTCTCAACGTCTAATATTCAAGTGTCAATGAATGTCATGAAAGTAAACCTGAAAGTTTTCTGAACCTCGCTGACCAGTGAAGAACGAATTCAGTACATTCAATCTGCCGTATACAACAGTGGCGAATTCCCCGCCAATTCATTTGAATCTCGGTGAGGGAGAAGGGAACACACAAGCAAAAAATAAACCTGTTAAATTCTTTTTAATGTAAAAATTGGAATAATAATGATATCAGCTACGTCAAGATTTACTTTTTTTTTTAAATAGAATTTTAACATGAATATAAAGCTCACAGTGGCCTATTTTTGCCTCAACATTCTGCTCTAGAGTGTTGGCAATACACATCTAAAGAAACTTAGTCTTAACTATTTACATATAATTTATTTATAGAATCGCTAGCGCCTGAGTTATGAAGACATGATGCTAAATGTTCTAGCCAGTGATAATAATAATTAAAGAACTTTCAGCCTTTCCACTCTGGTGAAGAAGGAAAGTCAGCGAAGCTGTACTATGGTGGGAATGAAGTAATGGACGGCCGCAAGTCGGCGAATCAAAGTAGAAAGGCTGGAAAGGTTGCCGCCGTCGCTCATAGATGGCGGTTGCTGTCCAGAGTTTTGTGTCATCATTTGTTTGCTGGCTGACACGAAACTCGGGAAACTAGCCCTTAACAGCTCCGCTGTAAAAACTCAATTCATCCGCGTAGAGCACCACCATTGAGCAGCGTGAAATGATCACTATATGGTTTAGCACCAGAAACGACACAGGTTAAGGTGTCATGCCATAAATTATTTGTCGCAACTTTGACTTAAATCGTTATAAGCAGTTAATCAACAGCTAATAATAAATACTCGCTCGGCTTTGTTGCTCCTTTCGTACGAGAACTGAAGAACTGTCTCACGCATGTCCTAAGCGTTTCTGATGCTCCCAGACTCGAGTCAGGTGATCACTGTCTCGGAATCCATGAGAGGCAACGAGCCCAACGAAGTCTTGGGGCAACTTGGGATGGTTCTTGTCACGAAATTTGTCACTGTGCAGCGGCCGCAGTCCACTCTTTCTTGCCACGATGCCCAGAAATACGTCGTCGAAACGATACTGCCGCGTGTACCGGGCAACCTGGTAGAGTTCCACGAGCGCAGGCATCGAAACCACGTACAAGCAACCGACCGCGAACGGAGGGTACCGGCTGAAGGGGTATTCGGACAAGGACACGTACCACTTGCTCCAGTGGGCCCTGTACGGCGGCGCGTCGTCGTGGATATAGCCTACCAAGTGCCGATCTGTCCAGTTCATTGAACTTCGCAGGAACTGAACGAGGTTCTTCGCAGACACGTAAGAGTCGTCGTCCACAAAAAATATCCAGTGAACGTTGGAACAGTGTTCTAAGACCCAACGAAAGGCCAGCATCGTCTTGAAGGTGTTGTTGTAATAGCTATCGATGAAGTCTGCCTGTACCAGGTCGCCGTGAAGGGCGTGCTCCTCATCTAAGGCGCTCTGTGCAGTGTCATCGTTGGCTTTCACGCCAACCATAAACACGCGTCGGAGGCAATACGTCCTCGAAGCGGTCCTCTTGTCCCCAGGTCTGGCGGATCGTGTCTCGGCGTGACTGGTGAGCTATGGCAGACTTCACGACGATCAGTATGAACAGCCGGTTCCGTGGAACGCGACACTTGAGTTCGTTGTGGATCGTGAAGACGTACCGCTCGTAGTGATTCTGAACCCTGTAAGCCGGTTCACTGCCCGTTTTGAGTAACCTCAGGAGGTGTTTGGCATCGATTTCTGGAGGGTACGAGTAGTACCTGTAGGGCGTCTCCCGCAGGCGTTCGAAGATCCCCGATTTGTCCAGGAGTAACAACAGGAGGAAAGTTGCGACGAGCCATAGTAACACGAGGTGTCGTGGGCGGCAGGTCTTCCAATGAGCCATCTGGACGCTTTGGTCAGAAATCTTGGTGTCTTCTTACCCTGAAAATTGAGAGAATATGAACCCGAATTAACATCATGACGACCGATGAGTGTTTTATTTGTGTAGGTTGTGGGGGGCTTACTTCAGGGTGCGAACGTCATTCACCGATACATACTATTATCGAAGTTTTGTATGCCCCGTGGAAAAATTCCTTCAGTGGCGTCGAAACAGGGAAGGGGTCGAGGGGGGTGTCAGTCGCCCCTGGGCGTTTCAGGCTCTTCTGAAAAGAAAAAAAAATAGGGGGAACGGGAGAAAAACTTTCTCGGCATATCCCAAATACTTCCAAAGCCCCTGAATCATCTGAAATAGTATCTTGGCGCATGGCATAGGAAGGACGGCAGGACACTATTTTGTATCTAAACATAAAGAAGTCAAACCCCAGAGTGTGCATGTACTATTCAGCCAGTTCAGTAGCGTTCGATCTTGTGTTGGGAATTGTTTGATGGAAGAAAGCAAAATAACGTTAAAGTGTCCCCCAGGTCTCCAGTAAGGACTCTAGCAAAACACCGTTAATGTTTGGCAGTCTGTTACACAGATATTAATTAAAGTTTGTGAGCATTCGGTTATACGAGTCTGATTATACACCCATTTGGCTAAATTATTCCCAAGAATACTGCTTTCGTACATTTATCTACCAACAAATCAATGCATACAGGTCACCTACTAAGCATATTTTTATATTTGGTCAGGTAATTAATTTAAATCTTACAGGAAATTAAAGAAAATGAACATAATTAAAGCACCGCATCTGAAAACTGGGGATTATGAATTATTATTTATAGAAGTGAAATCAGGCAATAGACATAAACTATTTTGCTCCGGACGTACAAACAAACACGGTCTCCGTGTCGAGACTGCCTCCAAATCGCTTTATACATATAACTTTGAAGCTGCACAATATTTTGTTTTCCGAAATACAAGGTAACTTGTCTTTCTTTTTAGGGAATCACTTCCGTACGCACTTGTAGCTCTATGTAACATCGGATTGATAAGTCACATTTAATCCTTTCAGGGACAACTTTCTGACGCAGTTCATCAACAACGAAAACATGATTGGGTACGTCAGTTATATGTACCTGTAAAATGAATAGTGCAACAATTTTCGTACTTTCACTAAAAACCGCTAAGATCTAATTCCTGACTGATAACTTGCCAAAACATCCATTAGTTTTTCTCACTGCGAAATTGCCGAAGCAAAAAAAAAAATAAAGGAAAAAAAGACTTTCCCCTTTTCAACTCGCAATTAGAAGAAGCGGCCACATGATCTGACGCTAATTATATATCGTCAGTGTTCATCATAGTCATAAACTCGCGTTGGCAAAGCATAGAGCATGAGCTGAGCTTCAGACATTGTTAGAGTTCGACTATTCTCATCTTTGATTGGACACGACCCATTGATTGTCATGGACCTGAGCGCTCAACTAGGTAGGTAGATCCGCCTTTCTTGGCGGACAGTGTAAATTGTAAGACGTTCAGTAGTGTAAAAAAACAAGCTAGAAGAGAAGGAGCTTACTTTGCTTCAAACGGACAAATCAGGAAGGTATACTGTCCTGGAGAACGACATGTTTGGAGCAAAAACTTTTGAAGCGATTGATATACTTTTTAAACCGTATGTGGGAGACCTGAAAAGAGCAAAAAGGAAGGTTGTAGCAGTACTTAAGGAGTGTGAATATCCAACGGTGACAAAGAGAGTAGAGGAAGTGTCACAGGCAAGCTTAAGAATGAAATTTTTGTTGGAGGACCATAAGTCTGGTTTTTTCTTGAGAGTGGTTGTGAATGAAACTGGAGCTTTGCAGAAGGTGTTGTCGGTTTTTATTCAAAAATGCCTGACAGGAATGGAGCTAAACAATCCGTTGTCACTAAGGAAAACTCATAGCAATTGATTGAAATATTGAATCCGCATCATAGGAGAAGGTGGGATGTGACAACTCTAGACATCAAGGAGTTGTACTAATCTATGGACAAGTCAGAGCTGTTAAGAAGGTCAGGAGGTGGTGCGATGATAAACTATAGCGAAGTTCCAGTCTGTCTCTTGTATTGATGTAGAGAGTTTTTTGAGCATTCTGGAGTTTTACTTAGAGTCCACTGTTGTAGACTTTGATGGTCCTCTTTTTATTAAAAAAAAGGGAATGTGTATCGAGTCGTCAATTGCGCCAATGTTGTCCGAGATTTTTTTAAACGAGATGGATGTTCACGCTGGCACGTTTGTGCGGTCCTCGCCGAGTGGAGCTGTCGTTGTCCGTCGCTATGTAGACAACATTTTGATTTGTGCTTTCGAGGAAGGTTTGGTAGAGACGGTTAAGAAGTATATAGTAGACAAATGACAGGATTTGACGTTCACGGAGGAAAGTATCTTTCAGGGCAAAATTCAGCAGTTAGACCTCCTATTGCACACGGAAAAGGACCTGTGCTGGAGGTACGGCAAGGAATCAAGAAAGCCTCTGTTGGCAGCTGACAGTTGTCACTCGAAAATAGTTAAGAGGGGTGTAATTGCATCTGTGATGGATAACGCTTGTAAAAAATCCTGTATGCATTGGGTTGGAGGGGCAGTTGAGTTGCAATGCGCCTTTCGGAAGGGGGCCATCACCAGGATGTAATTGTTAGGGTTGTGCTCAAGGTGCTGGAAAGGTTTAAACCGGCTCCTGTGGAAAAACCGGTTGTGAAGGATGTTGTGTGTGTACCTTACTACCATGGGATATCTCTCATAACTTTATATCAGTGGCAAAAAGGCTCGGTGTACATTTAGTTTTGGAAGCTCAGCACAAATTAGAATGGTTAACCCCCTTTTCGGGGGTGGTCATCAGGGGTGCCAGAAAAAACAAACATAGAAACCCAGATGTAACTTGTCAGGTAGGAGTGGTGTACATTACGTTGCGCTGTAGGTTGTCCAATGTTTGGCAAACTGGTCGTTGTTTAAATGAAAGGCTTTTGGAATATAAAAAGTCAGTAGAAGGCAAGGCTCAATACTCGAAAATCGCTGAACATGTGTGTAGACTGCCAGCCTGAGCGGGGGGGGGGGGGGGGGGGGGGATACACAGGTTTTGCACAAAGAGAAAGAAAATGGTAGGTGAGTTCTGAGGGAGACCATGCGTATTTTGACGTCTAGCAATTGTGTAAGCACAGCGTCCTTTGCGTCGGACAGTGATAGGAAGCGTTTTTTGTGTATCTATAAGGTCTTGTTTCGTCGGTTTTTCAAGAATAGTAAGGGTTGAGTTGCCTGTTGCGTGCGGGTCAGCCCTCAAACGAGGTCGATAGGGTGGCTGGTGGGGTGAAAGGAGGGGGGCACTATGAATAATTTTAGATCTGTCTGAGTGTCCGGCTTTCGTTTACCTAGTGGAAAGGAGGTGTTTTTTATTTAGTGGAGAGGGTCTTGCCATATATATAAGAGGATTCGTTGTCCAAATAAACTAGAAGCTGTGTTTGAGACTTGTTGTTTTGTCCGTTTTTTTTTTATCGTCCCGTGTGTCCGGTTACTATGAACGTTCTTCACCAGCTCGCCTGAGTATCTACTCTTTCTTCGGAGAACAAGCTTGCGCGTAAGCAATTGATAGCGTTGTCTTAGTTTAAGATATATGATTGCAAGACTTCATTTACAAAGGCCCAGTATAACTAAACGGTTTAAACTGCACCGACCACTTTGAGTCTTTCAAAAAAATCAAACGAGGTGTGCTCAGTGCTAGGGGAAAACCGCCTCTCTATGCGAAAAGCGCATCGTTGAGATTAATTTCAATGCCTGAAGTTGTAGAACAAAACTGATTAGTGGTACATCTGTTAAGTTTCCAACATATAGAACGACCTAACAATAATAATAAAACAAACGCACAGTTGAGACCCTTTGCGAAATTTTAGTAAAGAATGTGTATTATCTACGTTTAGATATATGGAATAATAGGAAACTACAATCAAAATACTACAATTTATGCTGAAATGTGGACTGCATGCGTGACAGCGTAGCCTTTAGTGAATTATTATAGGTCTCTATAATTCGTCTCACCTTAGCTTGGACTATTTTTAGCCGCGCACGCTAAAAGTGCTTTGGATGAAGCCTCAGCGGTTGCACGAGCACTCGTGCAGCGAGTGCTCCCGTCAAGGCTATCGCCCGCGCTTGCAAGGCCTTTGCAGTTTGTCCATGTTAAAGGGATACTGAACCATAGAATTTAGTGTCCATAATAAGTGGCGCACGTTCTTTCCACGAGCCAGCAGCCGCCAGTGTGCGCGAGCACTCGCAACGAAAATGACGTCAAAGACCTCCATTCGCGCTTGAGGACAGTGAAATGCATGGGCTTCGGGCCAAAGGAGAATAAAGACAGGCTTTTTATCTCTACAAGTGAAAGCTACATGCTTGTTAGACCAATTAATCGCTTACCTTTTACACCAGACACCACTGTATAGATGAAAAACTTGTCTTTATTCTCCTTTCGCCCGAAGCCCATGCATTTCACTGCCATCTTAACCGCGAATGGAGATCTTTGACGTCATTTTTGTTGCGTTTGCTCGCGCACACCGGCGGCTGCTGGCTCGTGGAAAGAACGTGCGCCACTTAATATGGACACTAAATTCTATGGTTCAGTATCCCTTTAAAGTGAGACAAAGCATAGACGCTCGTTGACTCGTGACACCGCTCCTTCCACTGCGTTACAGGCAGGCTTCGCCATGAAAGACGTCCTGTGCAAGTCATATATAGGTTGTGTCTTGCGCATATCTAATCGTGAATCGATTTATGTTGTCGACTTTGCCGACGCGAATCAGAAAAACAAAAGCATAACATAGCGCATTATTTTCTATTTTTGAACTAGTGCATGCTGACTTATATAGACCTTTCCAAAAACGAGCTTGTGGCCGGTGCCATTTTGAGCGTTCGTGCGTATGGCGCGAGCTTTGCTTGCTTTCCGAAGCGACGAACACGCACGTGCTGGGCTGTGAAGATCGCACGCTGGACTGTGATTTTGTAAACATTGGAAAGGTCTATAGAATGATAGCTGAACCCCAAGATAGTTCTTAAACGATAGGACAGTAGAAATGCAGCAAAAACACCATGAATCCTACCCAGGGTCTTTCGTTTCAGGGTAAAACCCTATAGTTACGATTTTTGTACCCGGCACGAGTACTATGAAACTAGTTAAAACCGATTTCTCCCAGAAAACCCACTTTCCTTGAAGGATAAAGCCAGCTGAAACTCTAGAAATTAGGAGACATTCTAGGATCATTTTTGCATGTGTCTCAGAAGTAGCTAGTTCCAAGATCACAAGTGTTTTTTGATCTGCGTGACCGCCGACGTATATTCACGTCCAAGCGATCCTAAATGGTACTGGAGGCTGGAAGCAAGTACGAGGAAGCTATGTACTGACCCTGGCATGACGCTATTGCGCCATAAACTAGCTAATGAATATCGCGCCGACAATGTTTTGTTTTAAGTTAGAAAAGGACCTGCGCTGCTTCAGGAGGAAATTAAATCATTTCGTTTCCAACGTATTTTAATCGCTCTCCCGCCGCTTCGACACAAGGCATTTGTGGGGAAATAAAGGATGGGGAGTACGGTGGGGATGAAATGACTAAAAATGGTGCCGGAGCCGGGCCTTTAGACATTCATAAAGACATCATGTATAAGTAAAAACAAAAATGTGAGAAACAAAACATATCATGTCAGCTCGAACACCATGTTTTGGCGTATTATCTGTACATTGTATAATTTTCTTTGTGTAAATAAAAAAAATCACGCACTGAAATCGACGCGCCTTAGAGAATATAGTTTGAAATTGATTATCTTTTCTAAATATAGCCCGTGAAGCCCCGAATTCCGGAATGACTCCTTGAAAAGCCCGATTTTTCCCGGATTGTTAGGTAATAGCGCCTAATTTTTACTCGCCCAATTTTCAAAAATATAAAACGCGAAAACGAAGACCCTAAAAACACACCTATACACCTATATATATATATATATATATATATATATATATATATATATATATATATATATATATATATATATATATATATATATATACGCTCCGTGCGGGAACTATAGGGGGCGTTTTGAAAAACGCGCGTAGCGGCGCTAGCGGAGGAGCTGGCGTTCGACAGTGAGGCGCGTTCAGCAGCCTGCGGCGCCTTTTCGCATACCAAGCTGTGGCGGCGGAAGCGCGCACGGACGAAACTTTTGCTTTTTGAGCCGATACGTTGAGGGTGACGTTGCATGAGTGCTCGGGCAGAAGGGCATTTAGCTGTTCTCCACTTCTTATATATTAAGTTTGAGTCGTTATTAGGGGTAATTTCTCTAGTTGCGGCCGAAAAAGGAGTTAGAGCAATTTTCGGAAAAGCAAGAAGGCCGCCACCCTAATTGCTCTGAGTGGGAAATTTATTTCGCTCGTCGCTGTAAACGTAGGACTGCTGGAACGATGATATTTGGAGGCAAGTGGGATGTTCACTAAGGTTGTGCACGAAGTGTGCCAAGTTTCATTAAGACAGCAGGTGTGAAAGTTATGTTTCTAAGGAATTAAGAAATAAAGCTGTACGGGATATCCAATATTGGACCCAAAATGTTGTGTAATAGCGGGCTGTGCAAAGTGCAGATTTGGGCACACAGGGGCTTGGACTTGACAGTAACATGACACAGCACTTATTATACCAAAAAGATGTGGCATAGGGAAACCAGGTGAAAATTTGGTTTGGGCGGCGTAACTCAATGGGAACCGGTTTTGACCATGAAAGGGCTGTCAAGAGAATACCACTCGTCGTGGGAGGTGGAAACTTTACAGGTAGGAAGGGACTAGTGGACTGTACTTCCAATTGACACAACATTACGAAAGGTGTTTCCAAAGCCGAGAAAACAAAGTTGTCGGCCAACACACGGTTTGGCCGTCAAGGGCTTTTGCGGTCAGCTGTTGTGTAATAACCTGTTGTGCGAGGTGCTGATTTTCGGCGCACAGGTACTTTGACATGACCTTAACTTGACACAACATCTTATTATACCGAAAAGAGGTGGCATAGCGAAACCAGGTGGAAATTTAGTTTGGGCGGCATAACTAAATGGGAACTGGTTTTGACCGTCAAAGGCTGTCAAGATAATAGAGAGTTTTAGAATAGGGGACCCCAAAGCTTGGGGGCGCCAAAGAAATAGGGGCTCACCACTGCGCATGCGCAGAACCCAAACTCCGTTTGGGGGTTTGGGTTGGCGCTTGGGGCCGGGTTGCGTCGGCAAACATGGCGGCGCCCTTTCCGCTCGCTTCGGAGCGAATTCGTCATGGTCGCTGCAGTATTAGGCAATTTCATTGCCAATGAATAGTGCAACCGGCTTTCGCTTTGCTTTATCTCGCTCAAATCACAAAGAATGAGCGGTGGGCTCGCCCCATTTTAAAGATTGTCCCTGAGTCTGGCCGTTCCTAAGCCTAAAGAGACGCGGTAATCGTTGACATGGCAACGTATGGCTACTCCGTGGCTCCAAGTGGATTTCGTTCGTGGCACGATACCTGCAGCTTGAAAACAAGTATTTCAAGGCTTCAAAGTCGCTCCAGCTCAGATCTCAATAGTGCAGCTGCTCGCAGAGTATGCGCGCTCGCGTTCGTCTCAGTCTCGGCATAGTTGAAGGCCTAAATCTTCGGCTGCAGATGGTCAAAGCGCACACAAACGCCCAAAAAATTCGAGAACGAGCCATACCTATATTCCGTTTCACCTTATGTTGTACCGCAGAGAAGGCTAGAAGCGCGAGCTCATAGCGTTGGGAGCTGCTCTTAACGCACGAGAGCTTGTGCCGCCGAGATGTGCCCTAGAGCAAGGAGCTCGCGCTTGTAGCCTTTCCAGCGGTACATCATAAGGTGAAACAGAGTATAAAACAGCGCGCAGGCACAGGAGGAAGAACACAGGAAAGAGCGCTGACTTCCAACTTATGTATTGTGAAAGAAAGAGAAAGAGGAAGCTTCAGACATGAAGCCCACGCGCACCCAGAAGGTAAAAAGAAGAAAGAATAAAAACAGATACATTACAAAGATGCAGTAGAAAAGGAGAAAACTGACATTATAAGGTCACGACGAAGAAAAGATGAGAAAAAAGAAGAAAGAAAAACAACAACGTGGGCTTCATGTCTGAAGCTTCCTCTTTTTCTTTCTTTCACAATACATAAGTTAAGAGTCAGCACCCCTTCCTGTGTTCTGTTATCTTCCTCCTGTGCTTGTGCGCTGTTTTAGTATGTCTTCTAAGTACCAGCTAGCTCAACACTCTATGTTACTACGAGAACAAGCGCCAAATTAGAGCGCTACGGATTGGATTGTTTCGGCTACACCCGAAGCGGGATGGCCGAACGAGTCGAGGCCGATCCAAGGCCAGAAGAAAATGGCGGAAGAGAAGGCCCCCGCGCGCGTTCGCTTCTCGATCGACGATGACTTTTATGTGCTAAGCGAAGTGTACGCCACTAACCCATTCCAGGATTGCAGGAGATGGACTTCAATTGCTGAAAGGGTCTCCGAAGCAATCGGAAGAAATTTCTCCACGTGGGTCATCCGCGACCGGGTCGACCTGCTGCTGGCACAGTTTAATACGAAACACAGATTTCCCGGTGACTTTTGGTAACGTAACGAAAAAAAAACAAACAAAAAAAAAACGGGTCTGTGTGAACAAGTCTTTAGCCACGGAGTAGCAATTCGCAACTTTCAGCGATGGTGGTACCGCGTTGTGAGAATCGCGCACCCTAGCTCCTGGATGATTGGCGTCATAATAAACGGGCTTGCCTACACCTTCCTGGCGTGAAAAAATAACGTAAGGCTCTAATACTGCTCGTATATAGCAAAACAAGAATTACTTACGCGTCGCAGACCCAGCCTCGTACCGTTGTTCTACGACGATCATCCAGATGACAGCCATTTTGATAGGCACCACTGCGCCCCCTATAGGTCGTGAAAGTTGCGATATGTTTAGGCTTAGGAACGGCCAGAATCAGGTACGATCTTTAAAATGGGGCGAGCCCACCGCTCATTCTTTGCGACTTGGGCGAGATAAAGCAAAGCGAAAGCCGGTTGCACCATTCATTGGCAATGAAATTGGCTAATGCTGGAGCGACCATGACGAATTTGCTCCGAAGTGAGCGGAAAGGGCGCCGCCATGTTTGCCGGCGCAATTCGACCCCAAGCAATTTGGGGGCCCCACGCTATTTTTCGAATTTCACGTTGGGGGCGCGCGCCAACCCAAGACCCTGGGTTCTGCGCGTGCGCAGTGCTAAGTCCCAATTTCTTTGGGGCCCCAAAGCTTTGGGACCCCCTATTATATAACTCTTTATAACTGTCGTGCTGCTTCAGCTACAAGATGGGCTAAAAGCAAGCTACGCTTACCAGCGTCGTGCCTGTGACCGGGGAATGGCCCGTCGAATTCGCAGATAATTCCATTGGCGCACATGATAGCCTGCTATTTGAGGGCGTGCACTCTCTTGTGACCAGAGAAGTAAATCTTCTGATTCAGAGACGGTCGGCAGATGGGTCTTGCTGTGCCGTTCCAACTGGTGCTACCCTCCCTATTATTTGTACCGCAAGCCACAATAAAGTATCGTTTCAGCGCAAATGTTTTGCGTTTTAATAATTTTTCACTCTTAAGAAGTTCGTTCGTTGTCCACAATGGCGCTGCATGCGAAAAAGGCGAGCGTGCCGCGTTGCGTCGTCACAAACCCTATTCTATAAGCACGCTGCGTGAGGTGTCGTTGCGTTGGGTACCCCAAAGCGTTGGGTTCCCCAAAGCGTTGGGGCCCCCTATTCTAAAACTCTCTAATAGCGAGTTTTAGAGTAGGGGGCCCCAAACCTTTGGGTGCCCCAAACAGCTCGGGGCATCGCAGTGGGCATGCGCAGAAGTTCTGCGCATGCGCAGTGGGACGCCCCGAGCTGTTTGGGGCACCCAAAGCTGTGAGGCCCCCTATTCTAAAACTCGCTAATACCACTCATCGTGGGAGGTGCACGCACACTTTAAAGGTAGGAAGGGACCAGTGGACGGTACTTCCAGTTCGAACCACTTTGCGATAGGTGAAAGCCGAGAAAAAAAATAATGTTGTCTACAGAGCTCGGGGTGTCAGCGTTTCCACATCCAAAAGGAGGCTGATCAAGAAGGAAAGCACACCACATAAACTTCCATACTCAAACGTCGATTCTCCAGTGATCCCGAGTTTCATTGTAGTTTTCCTTAGATTCATATTTGTCACTTTTGTTTTTACCGTTCGAATCTTTCTTCATGAAAAACAGATTGTGTGCCATACTTGTTTGGAAATATCATCGACACGTACGATGGGGACGAAACTTCTTTGGAGGGCATTCTTCCAACGAAATTGGCGATTTTTTCATACCCGCCAGTGTGGGATGGCATTTCAGTTCGTCCCATCGGCGCTAACACATGTAGGCGTTACTGGTACGAAAACAAACGCAGAGCGCAAAGTGGCAGTGTAGAATATGTCTGCCGTGCCGACACAGTGGCAGACATGATCGGGAGACCAAATGTCTCGCGTCGTACGGCACGGGTCCATCGTTGTCGCTGTCCCACAAAACATCGGCGAGGCGAAAAACTGTGAAACTTTGTCCCCACGAGATACGACGCATAACTATTGAAGCACTTAAAGCACAGGCAGCACTTCATGCTGTGAACCCAGCGCAACAGCACCACTCCGACTTTAATGCGTACCAATGTACGCGGCGTGGTTTCGGTTTCGTTTTCTCTGGGGTTCTCACTGCCTACGTTCGGTACCGGCCGCGCGTCAGCGCGCCAGTCGCGTCGCACGGAGTCTATATATATATATATATATATATATATATATATATATATATATATATATATATATATATATATCACTCTTAGTACGCTTTCTTTTTTTCTTTTCACTAGAGGATTTCCTTTTGGCATTCAAAGTGCAAGCCCCGCAAAAGAAGCCTACCCACTGCCAACTTTGAGCCGAGGAATTTATATAGCTGAAAGACTAAATAAATGATATTCGCATGCTTCAAGACTTCCCCAGCGTGAAGGCGGTTTTCGTTCATTTTAATACGAACCTAAGCTCGTCGGCACACGTTCGCTAACACACGCTTTGCACTAATTTGCAGCGGCTGACCGAAAAGCTATTAGAAGCACTACTCCTGCTCAAATGTAATTAAGTGTAACAGCACCGTCGTATGTTCGTTTTTGTTTTTATTGCTACCATATACAAAGTTAATATATGTAGCAGAAGGGCACTTCATTGCTGTTCAAAAAAAGATAGTAACTTAGTACCGCTAGTACGAGAGTTTACATCACAGAAGTATTTCGAAACGTATTTCTGCCCTTACAGAAATATATTCATGTATTTGAATTTCCAAAAACTTTTCTATTTTTCAAATGTGTTTCTGATACATATCGCGAAACGTATGTACTGATGTATTTGAGTATGAGTATTTTAGCTGTCTTTGCCACGTATCCCTGTATTTGAATGTCCAAATTTGTTTTAGATCTTCCCATTGCTGTACACGTCCCCTTCGATAGGACCCCCTGAAAGGACAAGCACACGTCAGAATCCGACGTCTGCCTTCTTCGCCTACTTCCCTTTCCTTTTGTGAGATGATTTTAGAAAACAAATAACAACAGCAGTAGCAGGAGGGGCAACAGCGATAGCAAACACTCAAAATGTTTACAAACAATTAAACATTCACACTAACCTGTAAGACAGAAATGGGTAGACATTCAGCTGCGTGCACACCAACTCACTGCCGCTGGTGCCGAGTGCTTGCGAAGCGAGACTTAGAGGGCCACTGCCTTTTCTAGGCGTCCTTCCGGGGCGTTACTGTCTCGTGCTTTGAAACCAAATGTTGACAAACGGCTTCTTCTGACTTTCTGTGATAATACAACAAGATCGTATTTTCACGTGTACGGTGATCAAGCAGCAAAGCAAGGACCGCCTGGGAAACGGAAATGTAGCAGAACTTGAGCTCCGTGCAGAAGGTACCTCTACTGCTGAGTGCGTGTCAAAATGACGTTTGAAGTAAAGCAAATAGGAGGAAAGACAATAGTTCAATAGTTCTGACTTGGCTCTCATCCTCTCCTTTGTCCAACCAAATTCTCAAATGACACCTGCCGAGTGCGTGTCAAAAGAAGAGTTGATGTCCAAAAAAGAAAAGGGAACAAAAACAGTCGTTCTGGATGCCTTCATGTGCTCTTTGATCTGATCATTTTGTTTCGAACGCGTATTCTTGTGTTTTGTGCTGGAGCGCGTGAACGAGCTCGTGCTCCTGGCGTTGACTGTGCTATGGCGGCGTTTTGTTACACCGTATATTTTTGTATTTTACCCGTACTGTCGGCATCGGGTACCACAAAGGAATGTCACCACCCTTGACGAAAAGGCACTGAGACACCCTGGTTGAGAATTTCATACAGTGGTATTCACTCAATACCACCCCAGTTTGTCGTCTTGTACATCTAGCAGCACTGCTGCCATAATCGCGTATTGCCATTTCATGTACGCTGGTGGTAGAACAATGTGGGGTCCGAAAAAAAAAAAAGAAAAATGAGAAACTGATGCACCTCCGATTGCCCTGGAGCAATGCATACCAGTAAACAAAAATTTCTATAGGGGATGAAAGGGTATCATAAAAGATTGTGCTAAAAAGTACTTGTACTTTACTTTGAAAGTACGTTGCACATTAGTTCTTTACGCACATTGCTCCCGGAGTACTTATTACTTTAATGAAGTAGATAACCTCTGATTTACTTTGTATTTTACTTCAAGTACTTTTTAGATTTACTTTACGTAATACTGTAAGCAATTAAAAACACTGTCTGCAAAATCAAGCTCAGGCAGCGCTAAACCGGGGGGATCGGTGGACGAGTGGGCTAGCGCACACCAGCTCGGAGCACGTGAAGCGAAAGCTCGCGCTGCAGAACCCAGGGATCCTGGGTTCAAGCCCCACCCTGCCTGTTTCAATCTGGACGAGCATCGTACCGGCGTGCGGTCATGTATCCCTACTGCGTGGTGCACGTTAAAGACCCCACGCTGGCGGTTTTACCGCACTGGCTAAATTGCTCATCTACAGCTGAGACACCAGACGCCCACTGAGGAAGACTAACTTCCGGCTGTATAAACGTACACACAACAATTTGCTTGCACTGCTAAACACAAGGGTGGTAATGTTACATCCACAGTAAATTCTTTACCAAAAAACAAAGTACATAACAATTAGATACATAGAAACAGAACCAGCTGTTAAAAACATTCCTGTGAAAACACAAGCCAATTTATTTTGGCTAGCAGAAATTCGCTAACGAATCAATTTCTTACCATAAAAAATAAAAGTAACTTCAAAAGTAATTCGCTACTTTTTTACGGTAGTTAGTAGTTTACTTATATTACTTTCCCTTTGAGTAATTTCTACTTTACTCGAATTACTTTTGAGTCCAGTACTCAATAACTTAACTTACTAACTCGTTTTTAGTAACTTGTACATGTCTGCACGAAACTTTAGTGCACGTGTCCCGACGCAAGCCTCTGGGTCATATTGCACACGTAGCACTTTGACCGTAGTTAACGGAACGACTTGACGGTCGCTGACAAGTACAACCCGGCCGGCATTCCGGAGAAAATATGCACGCGCGAACCACGGTGAGAACCACCGAGACATATCGACCGGTGCACGTTTAAGCGACCAAGAAGCGCATATGAAGAAACTCAAGCAAAAAGAAGCGTACGCCAGGCATATACAAGAGCAGGGGTGGCCAAGCTGCCGCTCGTGGGCCGCATGCGGCTCTCCGCGTGTTCAAGTGCGGCTCGCGACTCTCTCCCCTACTCCCCCCCCCCCCCCCCTCTTACCCACCTCCCTCCCGGTCACACGAGCACTTTTTCAAAAAGAGAAATGGACAAAAGCCGGAAAGGGGGGGGGGGGGGGCTCTTAAAAGTTTCGTGGTTTTGTTTGCGGCTCATAGGCCGGGTCAGCCTGGCCACCCCTGTAGAAGAGTATCGTGCCTGGTCTGCGAGCGTCACGGGGGAGGTACGATTCCAAGAGCTAGAGGCACTTCCTCTCCGGCTCAGCGAAAGACCTAACGCCCGCCGACGTGTTTGTCTCTCGGTCCGAAGCCCCTCTAGTGAATTTACGTTTGGCCCTGTGCTTCAGGGTCCAAAAAAAAAAAAAAAGCAGACACTCGCAGCTCTGGGGGCAACATGCCTACAAACAATCCGCGGAAGCAGAACTCTGTCTCGTACGCACCCCCTCAACTCGGGAAACGCGTCACTTGGTCTGTAAAAACGCTTCCCGGGACCCGGCCGAAACGCCGACAGCCAAACAAACAGCACAGAGCGCAGGATGTTCTCCTGACTACTCTCAAAAATAATAAAGAAAAACGAGCACCTCTACAGGGTCTATTTTTAAAACGCGATTACACGAATACTCCCTACGGGGACTGATACCAACTGATGATTTCCAGTCAGTGCTGTATCAGCATGGGCTTCGCAGTTTTTTTTTTCTTTTCTGCGCTATGCAGAGAAAATGCGTGGGGCATGCAGCTAGCAGTCGGGTTCAGCTACAGCTGAGCATAATCTGTGTCCCCCTTTTTGTTTTGTCGGTATGATCGAGCAAGTGTACGTGTTTACGTGCTTTCGTAAAACAAAGAAGTACACCGAGGGCATAAGGTGCGCAGTTTGGTATATCGGAAGTGCGCATTTTGTTTATACACACCCGATGTATGTTTGCAGCGCGTACATTAAAAAAAAAAAAAGAATCCGTAAAAACTACGTTGTCGGTGTGAGTTCATGATTAATTATCTTTCAATGGGCCACACTTTACCAAGGGCGACGCCACCAGCACCGGAGTACAGAATTCACATGGGCGGATAACACTCAGAACAAATTGGGCAAGGACACCTGTTGCTGTCCTTCGCTCACGTGTGCACGGACATGGCCACGGGCGAGCGGTTAGTTCGATTTTCGGCTACCAATGCCAGTCCCTAACATCAGTTTTCTGCACAGGTGAGTCTTCAACGTTCGCTTCCTCCTCGAAATTATCAGATAAGTTCAAAAAGGAAACTATATATACGGAAGCTGAGAAAGTGGAGAATCGAGATTGCGCGAGGACATCAAAGTGCCGAGCTCTGATTGGAAAGATTAGGGGGTAGACGCAAAGGCTGGTTGGCTTTCTCTCTACTCACTGTTCGAACGCGTTCAATCGCGAGACACCGTGCGAGGAGCAGACGACGCTTTTGAGACGAAGGCTCTAATTACACTAGCACTCTTAGCTGTCATTAAGCCAACGACAGTCAACTTAATCGCGATCGGCCGTAGTTACACGGCGGCGCTAACTGTCATTGAGCCGCTAAAGATCATTGAGTTCAACTGAGCTGGCCTACTTCAGTTATACCCGTGTCACACGGGCAACTCGAATGCCATTTACAACGAATGACATTTGTGTGATCGGCGAATCAGCTCGCAATCTGTAGCGCATGGAGTGCGCTACGCCCGGAGTGTCGCGCGCTGATTGGCCGTCCGCTCAAATGTCATTCGTTCTAAATGGCATTAGAGTTGCCCGTGTGGCACGGGTATTATACTCTATTTCACCTTATGATGTACCGCAGGAAAGGATACATGCATGCGCTAGCTTCTTGCTCTAGGGCACATCTCGGCGGCACAAGCTCTCGTGCATTAAGGAGAGCTGCCAACGCTATGAGCTCGCGCTTCTAGCCTTCGCTGCGGTACAACTAGAGCCACTAAATGATCTGCGCCTAGAGTATCGGAACCACTGATCTCAATGACAATTGCTGGATCGCGTTTGACCAGCTCTGCCTATGGACCGGAATGCGGCCACGGTCGGCCATCTTTAGGTAGAGTTATATCATCTCTAGCCATCATAGTAATATGGCGGACAGCGCAATGGCGGCAGGCTGCCATAAAATAGCCGTAGATCTAGCACACCGTACCGTGGGTGATATTTCGTGCTTGATTAAAGTTGTTCGACGAAGCAGATTCTTGAAACCCGGCGTGAACGGTAGCCTCGTCTTTGAGGACCCGGCGAAAGTTCTACGAAAGCGCAGCACCGTGGGAAAGCAGCGCAGCTCGCATCGAAAGCAGACTACGTACCGGCGTCTGCTTTCGATGCTTCTTTCGATGCGACTTTCGAAGCGTGCTGTGCTGCTTTTCCCCGGTGCTGCGCGATTTCGTGAAACTTTCACCGGGTCCTCAAAGACCGGGCTGCCGTTCACGCCGGGTTTTAAAAACATGTTTCGTCAAACAATTTCAATCAATCACGGAATATCACCCACGCTATTTTGATGGCAGCCTGCCACCAGAACTGCCAAAACGCCGTCTGCCATGGATGGATGATGGTGGCTGCCAGGTGGCTTCAGCAGCTGTATCTTGGCTAGAGGTGATATAACTCTACCTAAAGATGGCCGCCAGTGACCGCATTCGCGGAGCGGGCAAACGCGATCCAGCAATTGTCATTGAGATCAGTGATCGGCACTCCGCGTTCCCCGACATTGTTGTGGGTGCCGCCATTTTGGTGCTTGTGAAGAGCAGACGCAACTGCCGATCGTCATTATTCAAAAGCGCTACTTTCTTAGCATTAGATTCGATGTTAGGAAGTTAGGTATTTGCGTCGCTATTTTAAAAGAAGAAAGATATAATGTGACATCAATTTTGGTTTCGGTTCGGCTTCAACTGTGTCCCTTGACACGCATCTCAACTAAGGTTGTTAGGCCTATGTACCGTGTAACGCCAGACAACTTAGTTGAGCTCTATGACAGTTGGGAGATGTCAACAATCGTTGGCTTAATGACAGTTAAGAGTGTTAATGTAACTATAGGGTAAAAGACGGCTATACTTTGTCTCACCTTAGCATGGACTATGCGAAGCGCAAGTTCGTCTGCTTCGTTTGCAGGGGTTGTGGTCACGTCAGAACGCCGAGCTCTGATTGGCTCCGATCGAAAGGATTGTGGGTAGACATCGAGCCAGCTTGCTTTGAGGTCTACCCGCTATCCTTCAATCAAAGCCAACCAGCGCTCGACGTCATTCTGACGTCACCGCAACTCCAGCGCGAGAAGCAGACGACTTGCTCTCTGCATTGTTAGCCGTGCATGCTAAAAGTACGAGCTACTTGCTTTTTCTATGAAGCCCCGGCGGCTGCTCAAGAGCTCGTGCCGCAAGTGCTCCAGTCAAGGCACTCAAAGCTATCCGCTCGCGCTTGCAGAGCCTTCGCAGTTAGTCCATGCCAAGGTAAGAGGAAGTATAGCCTCGGCGTCTACCCATTAATCCTTCCAATTAGAAGCTTGGCGCTCTGACGTCTCCGCGCCCTCTTATTGCCTCTTCTCCTCAGATTCCCTCCGGATGGGCGCATCAAATACTTTACTAGAGAAATAAATTTTAGACCGCGAAAGCCAAACGGCCTTGGAGCCTACAGCTTTTGTGTAGTTAGAACTGCTGGACGCGCGGAGCCTCGGACTTTTTACGCTTAAATTGGGAGAGGTGGCAGCTACCTACCATCTATCGTTGGGAACAGCCTTCAAAACAACAAATACAACAGTCTCTAAAAAAAAAAAAAGAGTCAATACGCAGGCGAGTTGGTGCACAATCATAATGAAAAGCTCGATACAAAGGATACAAAGAGGACGGTTGTGTCTATATGCCCGCTCTGTTTCTTTTGTCTCGAGGTTTTTAAATACGACTGCCGTCTCTGCTGACTTGGCGAATCCGGTATCTTGGTGTGCCGGCGGCGGCCCTCTCCTTCGTCGCAGCGCAAAAGTGCGACAACGTAGACAGCGCGAGGCACATGCGTTCTGTGACGCGGTCCGTCCACGCCGATAGGGAAGGCTGATTTGCTGTAGGCGGGCCGTTTAATGCAAATGAGCGGAGTAAAATGCTACCAGTAAAATGACTTCCTGACGAGGAGCTTGCGATAGTCTCTATCGAACGCACTGGGGGAGCGATATATGCACGCCCTAAATACCTTCTTCACGCGCGGACTCTCGCATAAAGGTCACCTCTTTTAATGTCACGCGCTCGCACCTCATACCTCCGTCGACGGGGCAGGAAACTACTCTGTTTCGCCTTAAAGGAGCTGTCCAACGATTTTAGTGTTGAAAGAATTTGCATCTTCTATTTTTGGAATTGTTTATCTTGTCACAAAGGACAGAAAGCACATCTCCCTCCTTCAAAATGTTGCGATTCCGCCGCGTAATCGCGAGGCAAAAATTAGAATATTTCCCGATCCGCAGCCGGGAGCGGCGGCCATGAGGATCACGCGGCGTGACGTCAAAGGGGGACTTGTAAAAAAAAAAGTACGTTGTGCAACTGCCTGCTCAATAAAAGGTAAAAGGTCTATGAATCTTGTCGACAAAACTTTTATTATACGGAGTTTTAGTGGCGCCATCTATCCTAGGTTCACAAAACCGACAGCTCTATCTGCTCGGGAGAGAAGCCGCCAGAAGCCGGACTGTAGAAGGACGATCGCAGAAGAAGGACGGACTCGGACGTGCACGTTGGCACTTTCCTCCTTTCGCCATGTTGATCACGCGCTGCAAGCACGTGGTCACGTTGTTCGCGAGCGGGTGAGTTCTCGCTGCTCACTGATGGCGCTAGAGAGAGATCTTCACCGGAACCCCGCGCGTCCCCCTTTCACGTCCCAGCGCACGTGACTCGGAAGATGGTGAAGGAGTTGAGAGGTGCCGAAAACCTCAATCTTTGTCATTTTTTAAAATAAAAACTAGGGCATGCAGGCAAAAGCGGTTTTTGTTCTTTACTTCAGAAAAGTCGAGACACCAACTCCCACAATTATTTAAGCAAAGCACTGCTATTGTTGCACAGCTCCTTTGCGTCGAGTCCGACCGTGTGCGACTGCAACGGCATGCGACGTACGGGTTGCTATTGCAACAGCTGCGTCGGCTCCAACAAAACGGGATAAAGACTGGTCTTGCTAGAACCGACGTATACTGTTGCCATAGCAACCGTACGTCGCATGCCGTTGCAGTTGCACTCGGTTGGACTGGACGCAAGTGTGTGAATCAGCCTTTACGATGGACCATAGAGGTCACTACGACCCATTCCAGCCGATGCAGCGCTGTGGACTTGGGTTGCGTGAACATTCGAGTTTCGAATTTGATTCGAATAGTGATCTCCCGAATAATTGGATTCGATTCGATATTCGAATTATATAGTGTCCGTCCTTTCGAATAATTCGATTCATCGAATGCCGCTGAACAAATTTGTTTTTGTTTTTTTTCTTCTCTTAAACGCTGTCCATGTGGTGACATAGTCCTCCCAGTAATTTATGGGATATAAATCGAGCCAGCTTTGAGAACCCTCCACTAAATAACAATTTAGGTAAAAAGTAGTTGATTTATTGTATTCCTCGAACGAAGCCGTAGAAAGCTCGTCTTCGAGGCGCACTGCCAAATCCGGAAGACACGCACATCCCCAGGGTGCCCTAGGGTGCCTCAACGTCCTTTTGTTTAGGGAGATGCCACCCTTTGTATAGGGAGTATTCACTGGCCACCATATTTGAGGTCACTGTTTAGAGCGCATGCTCAGAACGAGCTCGCATTAATAGGCTGCCAAGACCGGCAATCTTGGTGGTGCGGAATGCACGTGGCGAAAGAACTGTGGAAGCTCGCGTTCAGCACGCGCTCCGCACAAGCGCGAGCTCCTTGCTCTAGGGCACATCTCGGCGGCACAAGCTCTCGTGCACCAAGGGCAGCTGCCAACGCTATGAGTTCGCGCTTCGGGCCTTCGCTGCGGTACAACATAAGGTGAAACGGAATATAGTACCCGATGCCGACAGCACGCGCTTACGGGTAAAATACAAATATATCGACGAAAACAAAATGTCGCCATAGCACAGTCAGCGCCACAAACGCGTGCAGGGACACGCTCTTTCACGCGCTTCTGAACAAAAAAATTACACCATCTTCCCGAGGGGAACCATGGGGTGATGCGGAGCATCGGGGTGGTGCTGACGCTTGCTTGCGCCAACCCACTAACTGACGGGACTGTTGCTTCCATCACACTTCATCGGAAGAACGAAGTGAAGTGGAGTCAACAGCGGTGAACTGATGTAGCACAGTAACTTTGAAAGTCTAATCAGACCGCATGGTAAGGTGGCGCAAAATGCCCTAACAGCGCTTGCAGGTTTCCTCGTCGAGACCGGGCCGGCGAGATCTATGCTTCGTTTCAGCTTCGATCCGAGCGCGGCCGATGTTATGAGCCCAAGAGCCAATCAAACAGCGCAAAAAGCGCAGCGTCATGGCGTGCTCTCTGCGCTTGATAGGACAACCCGGCGGAGGAGCACGCACAGAGAGACGGTGAACAACGGCTGGTCCTATCAACTGCAGAGAACACGCCATGACGTTGTGCCTCTTTCGCTGTTTGATTGGACCTTCGGCTCATAACATCGGCCGCGCTCGGACAGAAGCTGAAACGAAGTGTAGGCTGCAACGGACGCGAGCGGTCGGGAAATGCTAGCAGACGACAGCCGCGGAGTTGCGGGGAAAGCTCACCCCACTAGAAAGCAGACATGTACAAATTACTCAAAAAAGGTAGTTAAGTTAAGTTACTGAGTATCGACGCCAAAAGTAATTAGAGTAGAGTAGAAATTACTCATTTGTAATAGTAATTGAGTAAACTACTAACTACTGTAAAAAGTAGCGAGTTACTTTGAAGTTACTTTCGAAGTTACTTTTTTTATATTTTTGTGGTAGGAAAACGAACAGCAGTTTTGATCTGTGAAAAACCCTGCGACCCTAAAATAAATACAGTCATTTTATGGCTTGCGTTTTCACCCAAATAGTTCATTTGCTCGCAGAAGCAGTTTTCCCCCTTTCCTCCTAAAGACGTCCCCAGCCAAGCTCAAAAAGACGTTCCACCGACGCGCTGGATGGAACGGCAGCGTTGAATTTGAGAAACAGGCTGTGCAGGGTCGGGTAAGCTAGTGTCGGCATCTCAGGTGTCCATAACGAAACATGCGAGGTTTGCCTCGGCTAGAGAGTCTTTTATAACAAACTGTCCTCCTTTTTTCCTTTTTCTTCGGCAAGTTGAGATTGTTATGACTGGCCCCTCTTTATTGTCACGACGTTCGGAGAGTACGCTAAGCGGGTGTACCTGACCGTCAAGGGATGAAATCTCGCGCCACAACGATGAGATCATCCGGACGACTGCGCATCTCGTTGCAGAGCTCGTGCTACGCTAGTGGAAAAAAAAAATTGTTTTGGTTTAATAGAAGATGAAACGAAGTAGACTTCGCCGCTGACGCCGGGTCCAACAAAAGGATCTCCCAAGGGTGACTCGCAGTCTTCGCCGGCGACTACGGTATCCTGACGCGCCTGACACGCCTGACAAGTAAATCGTTTTCAACAAAGAGGAGGTCTCCCTGGCGTGGAAGGTCGGAAGGACGCGAAGGATTACGTGAACACGCAACGTCGCAGTTGCATCTGGAAGCGGGAACGTGCACTGTTAAGAATGGAACCTTCGGCAACCTTCTTCCGAGTTTCAACGCTGCGGAAACGAGTCCCAAAACGAGTCCCGACGTGTTCAGGACTGACGCCCACCTGTCGAAGGCTGCCCAAAACGTGTCTCAACGCGTCCGTGACGTCAACGGGACGTGTGTGTGTGTGCGTGTGGGTTCGTGCGCTCCGGAAGGGGAGAGAGGCCTGGCCTAACTGCGGAGAACCTTGGCTATGACTCATTTCTGACTACGTGGCGCCGGACCCAGCTGCAAAGCACGTGGCTGTCACACCTGCTGCCCTGGCGGAGAGAGAGGGAGAAAACGGACCCCTATATAAGGCGGGGCGTGAGAGCTCCATTTGTTCTCTTGGATTTGACGACTGTATCGCTACCATGTAATTAAACCGTTCGTTACGTTACCAATTCTCCCACCTCCACTGGACCCCTGGGTTCTTCACTTCGGGGAATGGTCGTCGTCACGAGCCAGGAAGCTCCCGGACGTGCGGCCTAAGCCCCGCCTCGAACAACTGGTTGGCAGCGGTTGGGATCGGACCATGCGACATCGTGCTACATCTGCGGGTGAGCGTTTGGACTTTGCTTTGGGATTCGCCAGGCTTCAGATTATGGGTAATTAATTTTGAACTGCTGGGAATCCTTAGTGTTTGACTCGTGCGCTAGGTTTGTGTACAACCTCGCGACAAGTTTTATTGCAAAGCCAAAGCTAAAGAGCAGCGATCATGGATCTGATGAGGTTACTGAGAACAGATTTACTCTGTTTATGTGAAGAATTGGGTGTGGAGGTGGAGCAAAAGATGAAGAAATCTGAGATCAGTAAAGCGATTTCAGAGAGCGCGGAAGCAGAGGAAATTAAAATTGCGTGGGAACTGCTTCAGAACGCTAAGAGCGAAGCTGCAGCTAGAGAGGAACGAGAACGAGAGCAAGCTGCAGCTAGAGAGGAACGAGAGCGAGAACAGGCTGCAGCGAAAGAGGAACAGGCTGCAGCTAGAGAGGAACGAGAGCGAGAACAGGCTGCAGCGAAAGAGGAACAGGCTGCAGCAAGAGAGGAACGAGAGCGGTAACTGGCTGCAGCGAGAGAGGTAACGAGCGCAGGCTGCGGCGACAGAGGAGCGAGCGCTGAAAAGGCTAGAGCTCGAAATTGAACAACAACGATTAAACTCGCAGAACAGTAGAGTTGGGGCTCCGGTACGAGCAAGTGAGACCGAGTCGTATCAAATGAAGAAGCTCATGCAGCCGTTTAAAGTTGGGGAAGCCGTGGGCCTATTCTTAGTTAACTTTGAGAGGACATGTGAGAAGTTGAGCTTCGCCCCAGAAACGTGGCCGCAACGGCTTTTGACTCTGTTGCCCTGTGAGGCTGCAGAGGTTGTCGCGCGCCTTAGTGCTGGAGACGCGGACGACTACGACAAGGTGAAGTCCAGCCTTTTGAAGCGGTACCGCCTTTCTGCCGAGGCGTTCCGTCAAAGGTTTAGAAACGCATCCAAAAAGAGCAGCGAGGGCTACTCGGAATTCGCGTACGGGCTTAAAACCAACCTGATAGAATGGTTGAAGAGCGAGGAAGTGTACGAAAGCCGAGACAAGGTAGTCGAGTGTGTGTGCCTCGAACAGTTCTTTCGTAGCATTCCGCAGTCAGTCAAGCTCTGGGTGCAGGACAGGGTGGGAGTCGACTCTGTCGAAAGGGCCGCTGAGCTAGCCGAAGAGTACGCAACGCGTAGAAAGCTGAGCGGAGAGGAAAGCGAGTCCGGCCGAAGCGATCAGCGCAAGACCTTCCGACAGGGTAACGGCTCGCGAGAAAACGGGCCCGAGAAGCCCGAAGCAGGACAAAAGGTCCCAGAAAAGAGCGCAGAACACTCGAACGGAGACGAGGCGCGGAAAAGCCCAACAGGGCAGTTCGAGGCAAGGAAGCCGTTCCTGTGCTACAACTGTCAGGAGCCGGGACACACAGCGGCCAGATGTAAGAAACCGCGGGTTGTGTTCTCGTACGTGAACGGTAGTGACGAGGACCTGAAGCTTCTTCGTCCCTATCTTCACGAGCTCCATGTAAACGGAAAGCCGTGCAGGGTGCTTCGTGACAGTGCAGCGACGATGGACGTTGTCCATCCGTCGTATGTAACGACATCCGATTTTACCGGAAAGGTAGTTTGGATCAAGCAGCTGCTCGAAAAGCACAGTGTCTGTCTGCCTATGGCGAGAGTAAGGATAACTGGCCCGTTCGGAGAGCTAGTGACAGAGGCGGCTGTCTCGCAAACAGTCCCGTTGGAGTATCCTTATTTGTTTTCTAACCGGTCAGATTTCCTGCTGCGCGAAAGGGGTCAACAACTGGGAGAAGGACTAGTTCACTCGTGTACGAGGTCCAAATCGCGTCAGGTCGCCCCTTTGTTGACGAGTGATCCAGAGCCAGAGGCAGCTGACGGGGAGCAGGCACTCCCAGAGTTGGAGGCAGAAAACCGGGATGAGACGGACCAGGTTGTAGAACAGCCTGACCTCGTAGCACTAGAAAGCGTACGCCGTCCCAACGCGCCGGCGAAAAAGGCGGAGGAAGACGGGATCAGAGAAAGATCTCTCGTAGCTCCGGCGTCGCGTAACTTTGGTCCTCTGCTACGAGTAGACAGAGTGTCTTTGACAGTCGAGCAGAAGAGCGACCCTAGTGTGTCAGGGTTTCGCTGTACAGCTCAGGAGATTGCTAGGACCAATGTGACGGGGAATGAAAGAGGCGGATTGTTTTATCGGCGCTATAAGGACCGCATTTTCACGTCTAGAAATCACGTGAAAATCGATCACTATGACTTCAGCGTAAGAAAAAGGAAAGGCAAATTTAACGGCAATGCCGATGGGTTGAGCAGATTTTTCTGACATCACGAAAAATAGTAGGGATGATCTCAGAGGTCTTCGTCATCCACGGGAATGAGGATCTAAGTGGGAGCATTTCGTTGAAACCCCAAAATGACCTCACAAATTGCGAAAAGTTTTTGTCTTTTGTCTTTTGTTCTTAGTGACCTCGTTGGAAAAGTGAGTTTTTTTTGGCGACAGGGGGTCTCGATACCCGGAATTGTACCAAATTTTGGTAATCCGTAATCCAGTCTGGCGGGTCTTTGGCGAATTCCGAGCGTTTGACTGCGGTGTGGCGTGGTGTTGTGGGGGACGTTTCCGCTGATGCCTCCGTTGTGAGAGGTTTGGGAGTTTGTTTGGTGCTTGCAGCGTCTTCTCAAGGCCTACTCCAAGCCCACCTCTTCAGGCCAGCGATTGTACCACCGGCCATTCGAGGTTTCCCTGGCCCCGGAGGGGCTGTTAAGAATGGAACCTTCGGCAACCTTCTTCCGAGTTTCAACGCTGCGGAAACGAGTCCCAAAACGAGTCCCGACGTGTTCAGGACTGACGCCCACCTGTCGAAGGCTGCCCAAAACGTGTCTCAACGCGTCCGTGACGTCAACGGGACGTGTGTGTGTGTGCGTGTGGGTTCGTGCGCTCCGGAAGGGGAGAGAGGCCTGGCCTAACTGCGGAGAACCTTGGCTATGACTCATTTCTGACTACGTCGCGCCGGACCCAGCTGCAAAGCACGTGGCTGTCACACCTGCTGCCCTGGCGGAGAGAGAGGGAGAAAACGGACCCCTATATAAGGCGGGGCGTGAGAGCTCCATTTGTTCTCTTGGATTTGACGACTGTATCGCTACCATGTAATTAAACCGTTCGTTACGTTACCAATTCTCCCACCTCCACTGGACCCCTGGGTTCTTCACTTCGGGGAATGGTCGTCGTCACGAGCCAGGAAGCTCCCGGACGTGCGGCCTAAGCCCCGCCTCGAACAGCACCCATGAACGGATTATCCGTGTCTGCGTTTGTGCGCGGGGGAGCCCGCCTTTGCAAGGGAGTCTGCGCTGACGACGAGGCGACCATGGGAACAGGCGCCCAACTGCGAAGTCATTCCAGTGGCGCCTTTCGTGAAATCCCCCAACCGCTTGAGGCAGAACTCACTAAAGGCAGACAACATGAAAACAACAACCCTCGCAGTGCCCCCGTCTCTCACGGTAGCAGCGGAGGGCGCAGCGCCTGCGTGCATTACCGGATTAGGTCAATACCTGACCAAGGTCAATACCTGACATCTCTTCCTGCGTTCTTGCGCGCCGGTGTTATGATTTGGCTGCTCGTCGCCACCTTGGCCCAAGGACGCCTGTGATGCAGTTTTTACGGCTGCCGAGTATAAGTGTGTGGGAACGGAATGTGAGGGGGCCCCTTGTTCGGGAATGCCACTTCATCTGCCGGCGTCTTATTCATTTCTGCGCTCAAACTTTGTGATGAGCAAAATTAGCACTAGATTTCGAAAGTAGTTAGTAATTTGAGTAGAAGTTACCTGAAAAACGTAGTTAAATTAAGCTACTAATTACCCAAATAAAGTTGTAATTGAAAGTTACCAAGTTACTCGGAAAAGTAGTTAAACTACAGTAGTTTGAGTAGAGTAGTTAAACTACGTACAAGTCTGCTAGAAAGGCATGGCCTGGCGCCGCGACCCGCGCGCCGAAAACTTTCCTCCTTTCCCTCCTCCGGGGAAACACGGTTTCGCCTCAGACCCCGCCCCGGTAACGTGATGGGGAACGCGCGCAGCGCGCTACCGCTCACACTTGAAGGAGAGGAGACTAGAGGAGGAGAGTTGCGCATGCGTAGTGTGAGTGCGGACTACGACGCCGACGCCGCGGGACATAGACCCGAGCAAGAGATGCTCCGCATCTAAAAAGTAAAAATAAACGTGTGGGACAAAATGGCCAGATGTCTCCACTCTAAGCAAAGCGCACATGAAGGCACTCTAGCTCGTCCCACTCGTACCTTCTATACTTCGTTTCAGCTTCGGTCCAGACGCAGCCGATGCTACAAGCGCGAGCATGTGGCCCGGAACAGTGCTTGCACTGCACGAGCTCTCGTGCTTGGCAGGGATGCTGAAAGCCCGGAGCTCGCGCTTGTAGCTTTCGCTGCGTCTGGACCGAAGCTGAAACGAAGTATAGTACACTCTAGGGTGCCTTCATGTGCGCTTTGCTTAGGGTGGAGTCATCCGGCCATTTTGTTCCACACTTTTATTTTCCTTTTTTGTTCAGAAGCGCGTGAAAGAGCGTGTCCCTGCACGCGCTTGTGGCGCTGACTGTGCTATGGCGACATTTTGTTTTCGTCGATCTCTTTGTATTTTACCCGTGAGCGCGTGCTGTCGGCATCGGGTACTACAAAGGGTGGCATCACCCTAAACAGAAGGACATTGAGGCACCCTAGTACACTCTAGCTCAGTGCTGCGCTGTGCCGCCATGATCTTCCCAAGGGCTGTACGTTGCACGTACCACGTGCATCGACGCCCCTTGCGCTACTTTTGAAACATGAAGGGGCTTTAGGCAATACCAGGGCCGTATATGTAGAGCAATAAAGCCGGTCGTGATGTAGAGAGTTTGGCCATTCGTTAGGAAGTAAAGATGACAAATGAGGTGGCGATTGGCCGAAAGCGGGCTGGGCGTGTTTCAGGGCGTCTTCAGAAATTGGAATGTGGCCAACCAGAAGTCGGAAATAATACCCTGGTGGTGGTCAGCGAGAAACAAACTTGATAAGTGCGTCAGAGTAACTCTCAGTGATTGAAAATATGATGCACGTGATGTTTCAATTACGGTCTTCCAGAATCATGGTGGAAGAGTGCGACTAGCGGAATGATCGACATAATACGTACGCCAGGCGCCAAGGGCCGGGAATCTGCCATCCAAGCTGTCACACTCTGTCCGAGCAAAACAGAGTTGAGCGGCGCATTCGTTTCTTACATATTTCTGCATTATCAGGATTGAAACATCACGTGCTGCTGTGGATCCCAAGTTTTTTTGGATTTCTTACTCCATGCGGCTCACTGGTACCACATGTACCTTGCACCTCTTCCCTTGCAAACCAGACAGACCGTCCGCATCTTCATTGCAGGCTTCTGAAACTTTTGTTTTGTTTTAGGGGCGAAGCTCCTTAGGGGCTATAGTAGGTTACAAGTCAAGAAGGTAGCGGCAAATGCCCCTCAAAGGGAATCATATATCCCTCCGCCACCTCCGCATCCAATAGCGTCCCATCGTTTCCGTGACGTTGCGGCCAACGCGCGAGGAAGGTCGTGCCTTTCTGTACATATTTGCTTTATCTCTCGACTTTGACTTAGCACGTGGAAGCCACGAGAGGGAGATTAAGTCTTCCCCCTTCCGATGGAAACAAAGACGACTTTCATGGATTAGCTTCCCCCTTCGATTGATACAAAGGCTGCTTTCAGGGGCTCGGTTCCTTCTCCGATGAATACAAAGGTCGCTTTCTTAAAAAGTGGGGGTCGGAGATAAGTTGGCACCACTCTGTGCCCATTATCTATCCATTGAAGCGGAACAAGGAGCGTTTCCAGTGAACTCTTCTTTCGATTGCGGAGGGATTTGAAACCGGCGCACCACGCTTGTGGGAGGAGCTTCTCCTACCTTCTTAACTTGTAACCGACTATAGCCATGTCCGTATGTCCGTCCGCCGTAGGCCGGCGTCGGGTGCTCGTGCTTCTGCTCGTGAGATCACGTGCTCACGAGTACGTGAGCACATGCTCACGTGCTCGCGTAGGAAAAAAAAAGAAAAAAAAAGACGAAAGAAATTTATGAAAAAAGAAAAAGAAGAAAAAAAAAAGAGTAGGGGGTTCTGAGATGCCTTCCCATCTGTCTGCTTAAAAAAAGAAAAAGAAGAAAACCACACATTCTCCTACTGCCATGAATAAAAGGACCGAAAAGCTCGGCAGGCAGCGCCTCAGCGTCTACGTAGACAGCAAGATGCTCCGGAGACCAGGGCGCGAGAAGCTGCTGCACAGCGTCAAAAACGCCAAGCGGACCCGGAGTTGAGAGCTCGGGAAGCGGCGGCAAAGCGTCAACGCCGACAGCAAGCAGCAATACCTATGACCAAAATCAGTATCATCAGCACCACCCGAGCTTCGCCCCAATCAACATCATTCACCACGTGGAGATGCGGTCATTTTTCTCTTGGCTTGGGACGTCCGGCGTTTAAACTTACTCGTTGAATGTGCATCCATACTAGTTGATGGTGCGTCTGTGACTTCAGTATCTTCCTAGCTTGGGCAGCCGATGCGTTTTCTTTCTGATTTGATGATTCTGTTATGCACATGGTAGTGCAAAAAAGAAACCTCTATGTGGAGCTTACGTGTCGAAGAAAATTGCAAAAAATAAAACTGACGACAGACGAAGTACGGGCATACATGAGACTGCTGACTCTTTTGAGCATCACTTCAAGACGTTAGTTAGATCTTTGATAGACTTTTCAATGCTCCAAAAATGTCAAGAATTATGTCACGCACGCAAGCGCTTCCAATCCATCATGAACTGCCTCCACATTGGCGACAACAGCAAAAAGAAAAAAAAAAAGGAAAGAACGAAATGGATTTGACAGGCTTGCTAAAGTTCACCCTCTCCTGGACGCGTTGAATGGCAGTTTTCAAATGAAGCACACACCGTCTGTTCACCAAGTTGCTGACGGCTGTATGATTCGATTGAAAACGGCTCATCAATAAAGCAGTTTTAACCTATGAAGCCAATCAAGAGGGGTTCAAAGTGTTGCCGAGAGCAGAATCCGAGACGGGTTATGTTCTGCACTTTGTGTTCCATAAAAGAAAGATTGCAAAACGGCCTTCCAACAAGAGTCTAGAAGACAATGTTGTACTTTCACTATCAGAGCTTGTAGAGCCTGGCTCTTAACTGTAATTCGACAACCATCTTACGTTCACGCGCAGTGAAAGATAATGCAGAGAGATGTATTCTTGCTGTGCGGACAGTTCGGTCAAATTGAAAAGATCTTCCTAAGGAACTGATGAATTAAACAGACTGCAAAAAGAAGAATGTCTATGATGAACTAAGAAAAAATTACTGACGCATGCATGTCTTGACGAATTTTAATGATCCCAGTGACACAACAGAAGTTGAACGAAGACTTGGCATTGGGCCTCTGTTAATGTGGTATTTAAAAAAAAAGCTGATTACAACAGATGGATGGCCGCAGTAGACAGGTTTGATGAAAGGCAAGGTTTATGTCTGGTTGATAGGTGCTCTGAGAAGTGGTCGTTTTATTTTATTTTATTTTATTTCTTGTGCGATGCTGCATCAGTGTGATGTGCATTTCGTCAAATCGGGGCAAAAAGTGACATCACACTCTTGTGGTTTCTTAATGTTCTGAATCGTCAGCTGATCAATGGCCAAACGTTCAAGCGCACGAACGACGTTCGACCATTTCGAAGAAAAAAAAAGGAGCAAAGAACAACCAGGAGATGGTAGGAGTCCGTGATGAGGTCGGGTTCAACGGGAATTAAGGACCACAATCCCAAGAAGGAGACCAAAAGGTGAAGTTGCGGGTGGTGCTCAACTGCGGATAATGAGGTCCGCACAAACTTTGTGTGCTCGATGTGCGCCGCTGCACTTAGCGCTACGCGTTTCGGCCCTTTTCACGCAGAACATTCTGCTAACTAACTGAATAGTTGTCCTCCAAAAGGACACCGGGACAAGGGTGTCCCACCTTTGTAAACTACTGGATGTGCCAATGGGACACTTTGAACCACTTCTTTCAATACACGACTGACTTGTGAAATTTGTTGCAAAATACGTCTGAGTATCCTATAGAATTTTAACAGCCTTTCTTTTTATCGTGTAAAAATATGCCCCGTCCCACAAAGGAACCATGAAATTAGTTTTGCTATTAAGTTTTTCTATAGTCATTGGCAGGAAGAGAGCGGCAAGGAGGTCCTTCGGTTGTCGCGCCTCCAGCGCGAGTTTTCCTGCCTTCGACAATGCTTCGGCGTCTGGTGAGCCTCGAGCATACGCGCGCAACCCAAGAACGACGGAAGACAATGAATCCGTACGGGAGGCTGGTACTTTGGAAGAGGCGCCGTGCCGCCCTCACCCCGTCAGAGACTATAGCTGCAAATGGTGTAGTGGGTCAAAACTATACGAACAAGAGTAGGGAAGCAAAAAAGCCTTAATTATATTTGCTATACAACGTTGAACAGAATTGCTGACATGTTTTTTTTTCTTCCTTTCGAAAGCTATCGATCTTTCCACTGTGATGCATGGGCAGGGCCCAAACACGCCAGCTGAATCCAGCTCACACATTGGTTACGACAGCCGCGTCGCATGGACAGCGCTCGTCAGTCCGTTGGCGAATATTCGGATTTGCGTCGTGGCCAATGACTGCCGTGACGGAAATTGCTGAATTTTCGCAATATGCAGATTTAGCGCAGTCTTTCGGTGCGGATCGGTATGGCTATACCGTGACTTCGAAGCATGCTCTTCAGCGCACGCCAACAGCCGTACTGTGGCCACGGTACCCACGATCCGCTACCTTTACAAAAAAGAAGGGCTCCTGGCCGGTTCCACTTTCAGTGTTCGTGCGTATGAAGCGTGATCTGCTCGCTTTCCGAAGCGACGAACATGCGCGGTGGGCTGAGAAGATCGCACGCTGGGTTGAGGACCCGTAAATATTGGTATACGATGTATACTCCATCCAACGAATGTCTGCAGTAAGGACAAAGGCATAAAGATGCATCAGCCTAGTTCAGGGTCGCTAAACTCGTCAGACACAACTTTCTTCGTGTTATGACATAGCGGGGGGAGGAGCCAAAAGATTGCTGCGAAGTTTTCGTTTCTCACAAACCCGCAGATCCGTAGATCTTCGTGACGTTTTTCATTGAAAGGGGGAAAAATCCCTACTACTCCCTAGGCGCCGAGCTAGAGCAGCACACGGAGACGAACGTGGTTCGCATGTCACGATGAAGATTATCAGCTGCGACTTTGATGGTCTCTAAAAAGCACAGCGGAGGCTTGGGTAATTGCATTCTAAAATCAACACCCTCAAACTTGATAGTCTGATATCATTCTTATTTCCGCCGATAAAGCAGAATTTACTAAAAAACGTCCCTGTCGTCCCTTTTATTTATCTCGGCTTTGATCAGAGTGTAGCCCGACGTGGCTAGGTCACAACCAGCCGAGTAGCATTGTCCACCTTTGGACGGATTTCGCTTACAGGCAGTTGTCCCCCATCAGCGGGAGATAAATAATTTTATGATAGGCTTTCAAAGATAAGCCAAACTGAGATTAATTCTGCGTTCATCAACTGAAATAAGAGTAATGTCAGTTTGGTCAATATTAACAGTGATGTTTCGAGAACGCGAGGACACCAAGCTTTCATCGTACACAACCAAACTTTTCAGCGTCGACTTGAACACGCACCATCGAATTTGTCGTTCACAACTGATCATCCTGACCCTGACGTCAAAGTTATGAACTATAAAAGGACGCCACTGAACGCGTCTGCACACAACTAAAGTCACTGGATCCTGGGAACGTAGCGCCATTGCCTTCCCTACCTGCTAGCCGGACACAAACGGATACTAACATACACACGACCCAAACCTCGCAAGGTGATTGGCTAATCGGTCTGCGTTGCCATGGGAATTGCCATTTTGGTCCATTTAAATCTTCGAAGCTTCCAGGGGGTCGTTCTAAACCAGTTGCGCCAAGTTCACCCTGGAGCATCATCGTACTGGAAGCGTTCCTCGCCAATTTAAGAGTCTTTGGCACTTCGTATGCGATCAACTTATTAATCATGCCCATCTGCATGGATCTGTTACAATTATATTGTTCTTCTTGTGCATTTCAAGACATTAAACTTATTTTTCAGTGCCTCCAAGCACCGACACAGATATTGGTGGTGGTACGAAGGTGTACGCTTGTTTCGCCGGTGTGTGGTTAGCAAAATCTCGGTATACAAAAAACGACTCTATAAAGCTACCCGTCACCAGCGAATCTAGATCGGCTCACCAAGAACGGAGGGTTCAAGGAGAAATTGCTCATTTCACGGACCAAGATGGCGATCACACGTGGAGCTTGGCGTTACTTTCCCAGGATCCAGTGACTTTACACACAACGAGCCGTGGCACGAGCCTCTCGACTGAAAGTCTGTCATGGCCGCTCGTAAGTTCATGGAACGCGCCCCGTTTTAATTCCAGAATCTCTAGAACCATAATTTAGAAAATTGCACGCTGTGCTGTTTTTCGTCATCGCTCAGTTGAAACGCCTCTAAGCAGGGTCGTCGAAACAGAAGTGGCGTTCAAAAAGGGGACGCAAAGAGTATAAGGGTGTAAGGGGGGGGGGGGGATATCGCCCCAGCCCCGGACTATAGCATTTTAGAGAGTTATAATAAAAAAAAATGACAGACGTTTACAGTTCTCTATAATGTCGAATTAAAGCGCAGCTCTTGAGGAGGAGGAGGGGAGGGCACGGAGGGGAGGGTATGCCTCTCCGCCCCCCCTCCTCCCTGCCCTGTTGCTTTCTCATTTAGCGGGGAAACCTAGTTGGTGTCAAAATCACGTGACGTCAATTTCCCCGCTAAATTTCGTGAAAAAAACGTCCCATAATGCAACGCGCGCGCGGTTACGCCGACGGCGACGCCGCTCAAGCTCGAAACGGGCTCATAAGAGTTGCGCTCTAAACATTCGGGGTAAGGGATATCCCCCTTCTTCACTACTATCACCCCACCCCCCTTCTCTCTCTCCCTTTCCCGAACAATTTCTACGGCCCTTCCTGACCCCTATTTGTGTGTGTGTTTGTGTTGGTCATACATTTTTTTCTCCCTTTCCCCGGCTTTTTCTCGCCATTCCCCGTCGCCTCCTCATCTCTCAGTCATTACCGACGCCTCTATACATAGCGCCTGCGGGTGACCCCGGTGGCGTTGTTGACAGTGGCGGAAGATGAGCTCTAAAACCGCATACACCGCACACTGCTCCACAATATCACAAAGTTTAATCTTCGCCTTGATTTTGAAGCGAAGATTTTGCCCTCCAATAACTCCTTCCCAAAGTTGTGAAACGTCACTGTCGTCATCAATAACTTCCACAAACGACGATCTTGCGACGAGAAAGTTCAGAGTATTTACAGCCCGCCTAGGTACAATCTACGTTTCATTGACTCTATCGCGGCGTAGGGATGTAGGGACACGCGGGCGTGACGTCATCAGTGCAGCCGTGCAATCGGCTGGCCCCACGGTGTTGCTCGCGCGCGCTTCGATGTAGCTCGCTACAACTTTGTGCGCAACATTCTCGCTGGAATTTGAGCACCGAGAGAGCTTGGATGATTGACATCTCGTCCCGCGTGACGCCAACGTCGCGGGAGTCCAATCAGCACGCTCCGCGAACTTCGTGCCCAACTTTGTGTTTGACGAGTTTAGCGACCCAGGCAGTACGCTTTGGTTTGCACAGGAAACTCACGCATAAGGGGCACTTTCTAAACTACGCGCTTGTGCCCAGGGGTGCTATTCTGGTCGCAAACGTGTACTTTCGAGTTGTGACGTATCGAGAAAGAAGGGGCGGAGCCTCAAACTAGAATGATTCTTGCTTGAGGCTCCGCCCCAACGTTCGGGTTCACGCACGCGGTCAGCTAGAATCTGACGATCCCCCTACGTCGCGATGACGTGTCCACGCAGTTGGGGCGCAGAAATCCCCGCATTTCCCCCTGTTCTTTTTGTAATCTTCTTTCTTTCCTCCGGGAGTTAGAACGAGCGAATAACGGAGAAAAGGATACCTTCCGGAAAATGAAAGGAAACAGAGAAAAATAATATTATCATTTTATAAAATACGAAAGATTATTTCAATAATTATGACATAAAGTAAATTTAGCTAAGATATCTCAACTTGTTTTCTCGTAGTCTTTCGCTACGGTCTTTCAAAACAAACATGGCGATAACCGCGGTAACGACCTTGTCGTGTTTCTGTCTCGTTTGCGTCGTTGCTTTCCCTGTTTCTGCACGATACGGATCGTATTACGAGAAGAAAATATTATGTGAAGGTACGCTGCGACACCGATCATCCTTTGTGAAGCCTCCGTGAACATAAGCTGCAAACGAAATTTCCTGTTTGCCTGTGAAGGAGACTCCAAATGGATACAGAGCTGACGACGACTCTGTGGTAATATATGACAAGTCATGAGATTGACGCAGAGTGCACCGCTTGTTAACATGCTGTGGATGATGCAGGAAAGTTTCTTCGGGCAGTTTTAATAATGCTTTGCTCCCTTTGCTCACTGCAGTGATTACGACGGTAGTCCCCATAAGCCATGCTCTTTGCTTTCGGCGATGAAGAAATGGACGCGACCGCATAATCTCGGGCAGTCTTTTTTACTTACTTGTTTACTTGCAGAAAAGCTCGTGCAAAAAAAAAAAAAGGTTTTTACACGTCCCTACATAGGTACCTCGCTATCCCTTTGGCTTCATTGCGCGTGGCGATTCAACGCTCTTTGCCATGGGAACGTTCGTGAAACTAGAAAGCCTCTGTTTGCCGCTAACAGTCGCTTTTCGAGTTCGGGTTATGACGACAAAATGACGTAAGAACAAGAATGCACGAGAGTATTCGCATTGTTTTAACAACCGCACTCTAAGAAAAAGGGGGTGTACACGGGTACTCCCCTTGTCCCATATGTAACTCCCCAAAACTACATTTCGTCGTTCTGTCCACTGACGTCAAGCTGGCGATGCCAACTTTTACGAGTGGCTTGAGAGCTGTTGGATATAGCATACTAAATAGCTAATGTGCGTATCAAAGACTAAAAAAAAAAAAAATTACTGAGGTTTTTCAGCCGGGCCGAAAAAGCCTTGATTATCTTAATGTATCCTTTAATGAGTACATTATATATTTTATTAAGTTGTATTACTCGACTATCAAGCAGCTCGTAAAAGTTGGTATTGCCAGCTCGACGTCAGTGGACAGAACGACGAAATGTAGTTTTGGGGAGTTACATATGGGACAAGGGGAGTACCCGTGTACACCCCCTTTTTCTTAGAGTGCGTACCCTTGGCGTGATAAACTCGAAAGAACATGGCCGCGATGCTCGTCGGATCGACCGCGGCTGGGGCTTGACATGCGATCGGTAACTTGATCAACGCGCACACGAATGCTTTCGTGCTGTTGGATGAGCCCATTCGGTGGCAGGACCGGATTGAAGAGCACGGTGAGCTGGCGTTCAACGTCTCCGGTATAATTCTTGGCGAGATGCAAGACTTGGCTTCTATTTGTGCCGGTGTTATGAAGCTTGAAAGTGGTGGTGCTGTTGTGGCTCGTAACGACAGCCTTGCTGAGATTATGAAGACGGTAATAGACCTTCATTCAGCGTTGCCATGCGTCAAGATTCAAAACCTCACCTTGTCACAAAGTGACCAACGATTCTGCGAGCACGGAGGCAGCATCCAACGGTCTGAGAAAGAATTGTGCCGCCGCCACAACCGCCAGTGTTCGCCCCAACGGCAAGAAAACAAACGACAAGCTCATTGAGGTTTGTTTAGCACTGACTGCTGATTTATCGGACGACAAAGGTGAATTATGCAAAACGCAATGTAAGTTTGCCAGCGTTTTGCAAAACTAACTCATTTCGTTGAAAATTTAATTTGCGGAATTTGTTAACGCCTTGAAAGTTTGACGGGGACTGCATTGTGAACGCAGCCTTCACACAAGTGTTTTCTGAAGTGTGTGCTTTGCCTGCATGCATATAAAGACAGAAACACTGCCTATATGGTGCATAAAATAAAAGAAATTTCGCTTACCCTGATAGTGTTGACTATCTATTGAGTGCTGTTGATTGTAGTGGCGTAGCCAGGAACTTTTGAGGGGGTGAGGGGGGAGGAAAGTTGAGGTGACTGAGATGTTCATGACCTGGGGTGCGGGGGGGGGGGGGGGGGGTGGATGTTGTCGAAATTTGTGTGTATATTCTAGGGCCCACCGGATTTGGGGAGGGGGGGGGGCGAAGTCCCATAAGCATCCCCCCCCCCCCCCCCCCCCTGGCTTCGCCACTGGTTGATACCATATGGGGAGCACCCTATATTCCCAGGCTGCCATAAGCATGTGCATAGCAACTGAGCTCGTACCACAATGGCAAGATAGTTGCTGACATTCTTCACGTTACGTAGCAGTTCTTTCTTTAGCATATGCTCGCTTTTCCTTCACACATCTACTCTGCTTCCGCTCGTTGTTTATGCTTGATGGTGATAAGTCAACAGTGCGTATTTGCTCTGCATCACAGGCACATTTAAAAAATCCAGTTAACACTACTCTTTAATTTCAATGAGTTACTGTCACTTTTGAAACGACAATCTATTTAAATAATATCATAACCTTTACATTAAACATACGTGTGTTGAATGTAAAACAATGGTATATTTATTGTTTTTCTTGGTCACGGAGGTGACACCCATCCACAAAATTGCACTGGCTAAATTTCTCTTCTACAGTTAATGGCAGAGAATCGATCAGTGTTTCTTAGGACTGTCCGATGACTGACATGCAACTCCAGAAGCTTGGCGTAGAAAGGTAGAATATCTAATTGATACAATAAAATGCCATCAGCAGCCCACCCAGATTTTATTGCGTGAATGACAGTAGCTACAAACCGCAACAAACGGTCAAGTGTAGACATAGGCACTAAGCGTGCACTAACTTCAAAGCGAAGTTTTAACGTACTTACCGCCATGTTGTTAATGGAAAAGTGGTCTTTGCGGCAAAGTGTAGGAGGCCTTCAGAACGGTGACTGTCTCCTTCAGACCGACGATGATGGTAACGAAGGTTCAGTTAGATTCTAGGTTCCGTCAACGCACCTCACGACGTCAGTGTGCTTGTCGTGGTGGCGACGAAAGCCTTCTTTCGCACATGCCTCAGCTTCCTCGGTCCAGGCTTTTGTCGACCCAGCCGCCTCTTCCCAGCCGGTTGACAGCGAAACTCGCGACAGGCCGTCACGGCTCTGATCACCATCGACTGGGCATTAGCTATGAGATCATCGGTGGCGACCGCGCCCTTGTAGCTTCCCGTTGCGAAAACATCTAGTGCGATTCGATTAGTAGCTGCTCGACGGTCATCATCTCTCATCGTCTCCGTCTCTCGGCGCGCAGCTGGTCACACTGCGATCGCACGGTGCTTTTCGACAAGCGGTACTGTCGTCAGAAACAGTCGTCGTGCATAGCGAAGGCAACCGTGTGCTTGCAGAAAACCCGTCATAGTACGCGTTGGTCGAGCCATCGTTGAGCAACAAGCATCGCCGCCATTTTCTACGCTCTAGAATCCTGCCCAAAGCTTTTTCCTCTTCGTGCAATAGAAACAGAAGTTACAAGCACGAGCACATCACCCCGAACGATGCTTACACGAACGTTGGCTTGCACTGCGCAAGCGCGCCTGCTCGACAGGGACGCTGAAAGCCTTGATCACGTTCTTGTAGCTCCTATAGACCTTTCCAAAAACGAGCTTGTGGCCGGTGCCATTTTGAGCGTTCGTGCGTATGGCGCGTGCTTTGCTCGCTTTCCGAAGCGACGAACACGCACGTGCTGGGCTGTGAAGATCGCACGCTGGACTGTGATTTTGTAAACATTGGAAAGGTCTATACACCTTTTTCGTTTAGCCTCGCACCCAGCCACGTTGTCTCCCCATCCGGTATGCGTTCCGAACAAAAATCAAGAGATTACAACCCCCAGCAAGTAAAAAAGTATAGAAGGGTCATAACAAGAACGACTGACGGTTGCAATTAAAATGTTAACACGTTCTACTGTCGAGGCGAGAAGAAAGCGATGTTTTGACGCATACCGGAAGTTCCAGAATTTAAGATGGCGGCGCCCTCGTAGAAAAGGTGTATACTCGCACTAGCTCGCACTCATAGTGAAACAGAGAGTAGGGTGTGTCAACCAGTACCGCAGTTAATCTAGTTACGTGACTTCCGCTATGTGCTACGTAGGTCGGACGTGGTCATACGTCACTTTGTCGTCACGGTCCGAACTCGAAGAGCGGCACTTACGGCAAGCGGTTGCTTTCGTGTTTCGCGAACGTTCCCATGGGAACCGCGTGGAATTATCACGCGCGCTGTGGCCAATAGGAGCGCGCGGTTCGTAGGGGGGAGGAGTTTTCGAGAAACACGAACGTGACCGTTTGTGACCAGAATAGCACCCCAGGCCTTTGTCTTCCCTGCAGATGTTCGTGAGACGGAAAATAATGTCCGGCGTCACGCGCCGTCTTTGATCTCTTCACTGCGTGTGCGAGCGAAGCCGAGGGTATAGACACACAGACAATTACAAGCGCGGCGCCTCGCTGGTGCCCCATGCGTGCAAGCATGTGCAACGTGCGCGTGAACATAGCATTGGCAAGATCGTAAATGCACGCGCTTGCATCGTCTAAAGGCTGAACTCCATGGGACGAAAATGCAGCGAAAAATCGGCGAATCTTGCCCGGCGGCTTTTGCTCTGCGCGCGGCATCAGCACAGTGGCTGCTACGTCACGCGCAAAGCGAGCGTGCCGTTGGGCGGCGTTCGTCAGTTATTCGTCACCTAATAGACCCTTTCCGAAATTCAGTGCCATCTGGTGGTTCGTAAAGCAGTTTAGGTTTTGCCATATCAATGGCGGTGATGAACTTGTATCGGCACCGTCACTTTCGCAAGTCAACGGCACGCGATGAATTGTTCAGTGTGAGTTCTTTCACGGTCACTTTCAGTTCGATGGTGACCAAGAACCTGCATTCAGAACAAAGCTCCAACCCACTCAGATGCCTCGAGAAAATTTTATACACCAAAGGGCTTTAAAGCCAATTGTGTGCCGCCCACAGATTGACTGAATCTGAGTTATTAGAAATAAACGCTTACGTAGCTCTTGTGTTCCATTCCTACGTCGCGTCATGCTGACCCCCCGAATATACAGGCCTCGCATCATCCGCTTAGGAGCATCTTCAACGTCTTCCTTTATCAGTCACTAGAAGGCCGCCATTGGTATGGCATAGATGTCGTTCCACAGATGATGATAGTGATCAAAGTGGCCAGACTGAATTTCGGAAAGGGTCTATTCGCTCCATGGAGTTCAGCCTTTACACGAGCACGCATGCCCCAAACGATGCTTGCCGCTGCACGAGCACACACGTGCTGCCTGCTCGTCCTTGCACACTTCTGCCACGAGGGTGTACCATCTATACTCTGTTTCACCTTATGATGTACCGCAGGAAAGGCTACAAGCGCGAGCTCCTTGCTCTAGGGCACATCTCGGCGGCACTAAAGTGACTTTAGGCGGCACAAGCTCTCGTTCGTTAAGAGTAGCTCCCAACGCTATAAGCTCGCGCTTCTAGCCTTGTCTACGGGACAACATAAGGTAAAACGGAGTATAGGGAGTATTCACTGGCGGCCATAGCTGTGTGCTCGGCTGCGGAGCGCGTGCTGAACGCGAGCTTCCACAGTTCTTTCGCCACGTGCATTCCGCACCACCAAGATTGCCGGTCTTGGCAGCCTATTAATGTGAGCTCGTTTTTAGCGTGCGCTCTAAACAGTGACCTCAAATATGGCGGCCAGTGAATACCTCCTATAGACAATTGCAAGCATGGCGCACCGACTGGTGCCCCATGCGTGCAAGCACGTGCAACGTGCGCGTGAACATAGCTTTGGCAAGCTTGTAATCGCACGGGCGTGCCTGCTCGAGCAGAGGCATGGCGGCGGCCAGTCCCGATAGCTTGCAATCGTCTATAGAAGACAAAGGCCTGCGCATGACGTCATCGTGAGTAGATAGTAGATACCTTACCCGCTCCCAAGCGGCAAACAAGCCAAAGCTGGACGAGAGACGCCGCAGAGTGGCACACGCGTTCATCATGTCTCAGAGCTGTTTATACTGAGAGAGTTTGGCCTTCTTAAGGAGATGTTGACAGCCTGGCAACCACAGCAACGTACTCTGACAACCGGGCATGACTACTTCCGTCCGCCATTTTGTGGTTCTGACACATAGTAATTCTATGCGAAATTATCAGGATTAAACAAGACAAAGAAGTAACGCCATTTTGTGTTATCGCGAAATCCGATGGTTCTGGCGGGCAACAAGCTACGCCCATTGGCAAAACTCTCTCAGTATAAACGGCTCTGTCGCTTCGCGGCGTGCTGGCGTCCCGCTCGTTTGTAGACGAGCTAGCGACGCTGCTGACGCCAGCTGGGCGCCACTGCGTGGATCCACTGGATGATGTTTGAGGGGAACGGTGCAGGCCTCAATAGGTGGCTACACTCTCACTTAAACGGCAACTCCGGCCAAAACTCAAAATGAAATAAACTACTGGTATCGCTGTAGTGACATAAAATACGACCCCAGCCAAAAAATTACGTCCGGGCGACGCCGCATTCTCAACTAATGCCGATTATAAAAATGCGACCCGCCGCGAGCCGCTGCTCCTTAGCGGGCGGCCAGCGGGTTGCCGATCGCTAAAGCAACATTGGGCCGTGACGTCAGTATCGTTCTCTTTTTTTTTTTTTTTTTTCCTCCGGTCCGGACGGGCGCATACCCATTGCGCGCGCTTCTTTGTGCCGCTACCACCGCTACTTCGGCTTGTGATTGCGTGTTTAGCCGTTGCTTTTATCTGTAGCCCGTGTAGCTTCGGTATAGCCTTTTTTTTATTTGCTTGTGAGGACTCCAAGACTCGTTTTAGCGAGCAACTCGGTGCGCCCAAGACTGCCCAGCTGTTCTTTGGAAGATGCCGAGTACAACTTGTAGCGCTGTGGGCTGCTCAAACAACCCGCTACGCAACCCGGAGGTGCTTTTTCATAAGTTTCCAACGGATCGGAAATTGGAGAAGGTGTGGGTGAACGCAGTTCGACGAGTGGACTTTGGAAAGCCTCGGACATTCAATGGAGCGTGAATGTCCGTTGAATGGGGAAGGGTGGGCATGTAGAGTACAACCACTAAGTAGCGGCCATCACTGAAGTTTATAATAAAAAGGAAAAACAGAAGGTTCTGCTTTGCGTCACTGCTTGTTTACTACGCAATCTCGTGCGTAGTACACAGGTCCGTAACGACTGCTAGCGATCAGCCGGCACGTGAAGCTCGATCATGCGATATAAACATTCGCCTCCCAATCGTTCGAACCCGTTACGCAGCAGTATTAATTAACATTGCGCTTGTGGATACCATAAAGGACTTAAAAAAATCGCGAAAGTTTGGATTTGTAAGTTAGAAGACCAATTTACCCAAGTTCGGCTGGAGGTAAATATAATAGTTAAAAATGCCCCCCAAAAACAAAACCACTTGCCTTGGTCAAAAGTTACGAAGGAAAACTTTTAAAATCCTATGTATTCTAATAAAAATATTGTTGTGGGTGGGGGTGGGAATGTGGAAGGGAAATAAAGTGTTCTTCTCACCTTGCTAACGTTCTCTGTTTTCCGCTATCACCCACAAAAACTTTTGCTATAGCTTTGAGAAGAAAATGTCTGCCTAATGAATTTTCTTTTTCTTTTAGTGCGGCAAGTTTTTTTTAATTTTATTTTCTTTATTTTACAAATTAGATTCACCACCTAGACGCACTTATGTGGTAAATTAGTGTCGTAGCTTACAATTTCAGATTTTACGTGCCTGAGGAAAAAAGAACGAAAAAACAGACGTTTACAGCCCAGCACACGTCTGTTCGGGCGCCGCGGCCCGCGCCGGAGAGCTTCAAAGCTTCGTGTCTGGGACTGACCCGGAGCGCGAAAGCGAGAGGGCCCCCAAGTACTGCACGTCACTGGCAGCGCGGCGTAGAGCAACGCCGCTCCATCCACGAACGAGTTCACTTGTTTTCCAGTCGCTAGCTTTTGGGTATACAAGCGACGAGTACGGCATAGTGCACGCGCAGCGGCGGCCGCCGTGTGCGGCACCGAACGAGTTGACGGGTTTCCCGGTCGCTAGATTTTGGTTATACGCACTAACTCTTGCTACATATGCTGGATAACTACCACGTATACAGAATTAAAACAAAATCAGCTTACCTCCTATCTTTAGACGGCTAGCGCAACAGAGGTAGGTACCGCTAGGCCTGCGTATTCGTTGAACAAGAACGATGTTGACGTCACGTTCACGATTTCCAGTGTTGCCGGGGCCTCGAGCGGCTAGTTCCGGTTTTGTCGGCCGCGCCCCAAACAGGACTTTGAGGCGTCGATAACTTTAAAACTACGCACGATAACGAGAAAAAAATTACACCTTGCAATTCAGGGACGCTGGCAGCGCTAAAAACAGTCATAACCCCAAAATCGAAACTATGGACCGGAGTTGCCCTTTAAACTGCTTCGCTGACGCGCTGTTATAAACACACGGCGAGCGTGCGAAACCGAAGGAGGGCGCACCGCGCCGCCCATTGTGAATCAGAGCTATGGTACCGAGAACCATGGAGTTATTACAGTGTATACGATAGAGGTTCAACTGGTGTGCTGTCGAAAATTGAAGCAGACTGCAACCAGTCAAAAATTGACGACTTCCGGTAAGGCATGTTTATGGGAAAAAACGTAAGTGCATTTGCTCCCTGCGCTCGATTCTAAGAGCAGATATCCCGAAGAATTTATGCCTATATTAGGTAGCTTGGAACCTTTCTCAGTCAGGCGGACGAAATAATTCGCCAGTTACGGCGTTTTTCTTTGAAATTCGTGGCATTAAATAAATGGGGAGCTAAAACGGCTTCGTACATGTATTTATTCGCACTGTCGGACACCGTTATCGCGAACACGATGTCAGTGCTTTTCAGCGCAGGGGATACAAGTGGCAGGGGATATAAGTGGCATACGGACGAAGAACGTCTGGAGAGCCAAGAGAGACGGCAAGAACTACGTAGCAGACTTGTACCGTACGCATTACAAGTAATCAAATTACTTGTAATCAATTACTTTTTGGAGTAATTTTGTAATCAGTTGTTTACTTTTATTAGGCAGTAATCAGAAGAGTATTCTGATTACTTTTTGAAGTAAGGAAAATTACTTCTAACCGTTACTATTTTTCCACGTGACCCCCCCCCCCCCCCCCCCCCCCCCCGCACACACCTTTTTTTTCTGAAATGACAAAAATAAAATTTGCTTCTTTTTTTCGAACGGGAAAAAGATGTTTGCGGAGCTGTAGGAAACGAGGTCAATCCCTTTGTATGTACAGTTTCTGTGGACTGTCCGTTTTTTTTTGTTTTTTTTTTTCGAGCTGGGACTGGGATTGGGAAGCCCGAGGAAAGCCCCAGTGCGTCACAAAGGCCATTCAGGGCGAAGTTTGAGGGAGCAGAATGTAACTTGTAAGTCCTTCGTTTAAACTAGCCCCCTCACGCACACACACACACACACACACATGAATAAATAAAAACAATCCTGCTTACGGTACCTACTCGCAGCCCGTAGGAGAACCAGAACCGAAGAATGTCTAAAGCGGATGCAAAATATAACAAAGCCAGTTCAAATACACGTCAAGATCCGGTATTTCCCCTGCGGGGTCTTTGTGACAAGCAAGGTTTCGAGTTGAGAAGTGGTTGGGGCGATCTCTTCCGCTATTGGATACTACACATGATCCGTTTCAAATCCTGGAGCTGCTACTCTTTTGTATAACATGCGAGTTCATCCACATGTAAATGATACCTGGAGAAGCGCGTGTGTGTGCGAAAGAGAGTAAGGGACTCTTGGCTGCCAGTACAAGAAAATATATAAAGCAAGAAAACAAAATACCTTTTATTTTGAACGAGAGATTCCAAGAAGCACTCTTTTTATTCATCAGGGACCAGTGGAGATGTTTCGGGTGAAATAGCTATTGCGACACTGCTAGAAATTTTGCAGCTAGAAAAATCGATGATCCCATGATGCAGCGCACAATGATGGCGGATGCTGTAAAGGGAACCCGTTTTTTCTTCTTCAATACTTGTGAAAATGTGAAATATAGTTTGGAAGTACTTCATTGTTATGAGCGATAAAGATGCAAGTCTTCACGCAATAAAGTAATTGGAAAAGTAACGGTTACTTCTTAAAGTAATGTACAATTACTTTTGCTCTCGAGTAATCAAGTAATCTAATCGAATACTTTTTAGCCAAGAGTAATAGTAATTGTAATCGATTACCTCTTTTTAGTAACGTGTACAATACTGCTACGTAGTAACACTGTATCAGTAACTCCCTGTGCATGTACGATCAAAATAAATTGAAGGCCACGTAATATAGCCAGATTTTTAATAGGTATAGCACTTCTTTATTCTTTCTGATTTGTGCGCAGGTGCTTGTTCTACGTTCAAAACATCACCTGCACGCTTGAAATCTTTGGAAACAACTGCATGATAAAAGGTGCCCGGCATACAAAATAATAAAAAGAGACACCTTTCATAGCCCAGGTACTTTATTCCTTACGTTTTGAATGTTTTTAACCGCTTGTAAAGATGCAATACGAGGTCATTTTTATCTTCTGACAGGACTGGCATATTAGCAATATACATATAAGCGTCACCGGAATGCTGGCGAACCTTAAACACATTATACTATATTCCTTTCGATTGTTATTTTGCGAAGAATCGTCGCTTGTTTTTACAGACCTGCTGCGGAACACAGGTTTGGGCCTGAAATATAGCGAAGTGTAACATCGTTCGCGGATGTAGAGAAATGCGCTAACTCAAGCAATTACAATTTGCAATGATAATAAAGGTACATGCTATTTGGTACCACCTAAATAACAAAAGTGTTTCATGTTATTTTCCGGCGAAGAGACAACAAGCACGCGCGTTTTTCCGTAGGAATGCACAGGAGCACCACAAAAGCAGACTGGTTGCTGTCTGCTTCAATTTGCCTCCCGGAACTCGCATAAACACATAACTCTATGCCTGGAACGCGTCTTCGACTGGTGTGTTTGCTGCGTCCAAAAAATTGGTCCTTCGATTTCCGCCTGATGACGTCATCCAAGTGTCATGCTGTCGCCGGTCGCGATCCTAGCGGTGTCCCAGCAGCTCTGGTGGATGTGGCAGGCGCCTGTTCTGCCGCAGGTCGCTCTCCAGCTTGACAGTCCACGGAAGCTTCTGCAGCCAGAGGTTGGGACGCCACGACGACAGCGACACTCGGCGTCCGCTCTTGTTTTTCGCTAGCACTTCTATGACCAACCGCCAGGATCGCGACATCCGACAGCAGGACAAGCCGGTTTCTGTGACGTCCATTGTTGCCAGTTCGGGACCACTTTTGATGTATGGGCGGGATACGACGCTAAACACACCAGCCGGAGACGCGCCGTGAGTATTTGTGTACAGAGCCTGCTAATGTGCAGACGCGTCGTCTGCTTCTCCGCATTCCAATGGAACCGCCACGTGCGTTTCTTCCTGCGACCGCGTTCTTCCAAAATGACGCCAGAGTAAAAGTTTCGCACCTTACTATTCGAAAACTTACCTGCGTTCCGCGTTCCTGTGTTTGGGTTCTGGTGTACGATATGACCCGGGGAATGGACCTTCCGGAAAATCCCAGGAGACCTCGCAATGAGGAGAATTGTGGGGCAGTCCGGATGTACGCTCGTGCCGGCTCGAACGCTTCGTATACCCTGGTAGCGGCACGATTCATCCTTTCTTTTCATTGGGAGCTAAGAACACACACCAAAATAAAGCGAACGGAAAAGAAGGTCATCACATACCCTGTTTTGCTTTCCTTCTGCCTTCTCTCCGTTCTAAAATTACGAACTGTTAAACCAACGACAACTAATTGTTTTCGCTTCTTGCATAATTTCCCGTGCCGTACATCCGAACGTCACAATGCGTGAAGCAAACGCTGGGGGCACCGCGTATTTTCGGAAAGGTTCATGGGGAGAGAAAGTTGTCTGCTTCTTCCGCAGAAGTTCCGGTGACGTCAGAACGATGCCGAGTTCTGATTGGCTTTGATTGGAAGGATAGTGGGTAGATCTCAATGCTAGATGCCTTGACGTCTACCCACTATTTTTTTTTCAAACAGTCAATATGTGCTCGGTGTTTTGGCATCATCGCAATCCCTGTGCAAGAAGCTGACGAGCTTGCGCTCCGCATTATCGCGAAGCTCGAAATCAATCGTGTGCTCGCAGTATAACCGGCAACGAGGGCAGGCTTGGGAAGTAATCCGTTACGTAATTTCGTTATTGTCAACTAACGTCTTGCGGCGGTAATTTGTAATGAAATTCAGTTACAAATATTTGTAACGGATTACTTTAATTACTTATTATTTTTAAAAATATGAACATGATAAAGAGACTGGAGAAATATGAGCAGGCAATTAGGCGGCATAAAGATAGCAAGTTCAACAAAAGAACAACCGAAAAGAAAATACAATTGCTTGCATAACCGGTCACTAGAACCACTAGAAAGAAGTGTAAGGCACATACAAATATGCGAAAAACAAAAATCAAGAAGACAACGCCGAGTAGGCGTTTTTTTTATCTCTTAGCGGAGGTAAACATTGCTACTGAGCATGCGCACCGTTAGCTTTGTCTGCAGAATTCCAGGAATCATTTCCGGTAGCCGTAACCTAGCGGGATGGCGGGTGTGGTTACATCTTTCGCTGTCTTGTCAGCTTACAGGTGAACGGAGTGTGCCTAGATTCTTTCTCTTAAATACTATATTTTATTTTTACAAGGACTATCGAAATGCGGGCGTACGGGGAATGAAAAGTACTGCTGCAGAACATTTTTGAAAACATCGAATTTGTTTCAATTGTTTTTTTATAAGTGCGAGAAAAGTAACGTGAAAGTAATTGGTAACGTAACGCGCAAAGTAATCCATTACTTTTCAACGAAAGTAATTTGTAACGGGAATCCCTTACATTTGAAGCTCGGTAACTTGTAATTGTAGTTCATTACATTTTTTTTCAAGTAATGGGCACAAGTCTGAACGAGAGTAACTCAGCACGAGTTACCGTCGTTGCCGGTAACTTACAGGACCACAGAAGGTATGGCCGTCCACAGATGTAGACGTGCAGTGCGAGGTCACACTTCATTGCTTCGCCGCTCGGAAGCGTGGGCAGTGCCGGTGCGAAATAGCGGCTCGGCACACGCGCCGCGAACAGTTAGCCACCGCCGTTGCCACAATGGCTGCAGAGCGATCCATCGTACGGCCGTTCGCTATCGGGTCCGGAAGTAGAATGCTCGAAATGCTAAAGATATTTGTTATGTGCAGCAGAAATTGCACAGGGGTAGGTGGCACGAGCGAAGTTCTTTGTCAGAGCTTTCACTTCTGCCATTATAAACAAATATTCGGCAGGGAAATAAGAAATGCTATACTTTGTTTCAACATAGGAACCGTGCACATCTAATTCAGGCCCCGACTAGGGCGCCCCTAGCGCCAAACGGGTCCGTTTCATCGGGGAACTTCCTTGGAACTTCTGCCAGTCGCTGCGTTGGTTGTGCGTTGTAGCGGGTTAGCGCTGTAATTTCCAAGGTAGCTATTCCGCACTAAGAAAGCCACAACAATTGATGCGGCAAACAATAGGCGACCGCCGCGACGCGGCCGGCATAGAAAAGGTGCGGATCTAATTCAAGCCCCGACCAGGGTGCCCCTAGCGGCAAACGGATCCGTTGCATCGGGGAACTTCTGCCAGTCGCTGCGTTGGTTGTGCGCTGTAGCGGGTTAGCGCTGTAATTTCCAAGGTAGCTATTCCGCTCTAAGAAAGCCACAACAATTGATGCGGCAAACAATAGGCGACCGCCGCGACACGGCCGGCATGCTCGCTTCCCATACTCAGCCGATGCTACAAGCGCGAGCATGTGGCCCTGAACACTTCTGGCACTGCACGAGCGCGCGTGCTTGGCAGGGACGTTGAAAGCCCAAATCCTGCGCTTGTAGCGTTAGCTGCGTCTGGATTTAAAGGAGCCACAAAACGATTTTTCTACTTTCAGTAAATACTACTTAGAATCACTCCCTTACGTTAATAACTGAATAAACTTGCCTTAATTTTTCTTTCTAGGCAATAGCAGTCGCAAAAAAAAAAAGAAGAGAAATATGAGCATTGCTTATCCCACTGTTTATCCCATTAGCTCGGAGCCAGAACAAGTGGCCACGTGTCATGGTACCAATCATATGCGGCCAACGTTAATCATAGCCCCGCGCTGGGGTTGGCAAAGTAGAAAACGCGTGCTGAGCTCCAGGCATTGTTCGAGTTCGGCTATTCACATCACCGCAGTGGTGGACACGAGCCACAACCCGAGTGTCCACCGAGGCATTGATTGTTCCGAGCCGAAGTCAAGTGCTCACGCAGTTCTCGTGTCCAACCCATGAGCCACGCTCGGACAGTCGTCAGGTGGGTAGTTTCGATCCCACAATTAAGTCACCAAGCATTGCAAAGGATAGACTAAAAGAAATAGTCCCATTTCATCCTCGCGATTTCACCGCGACACAGAAGCTTCTGAATCATTGGCAGCCTGTGCGAGTATACTTGGTTCAGACGTGGACAAGTACGCCTTTGCGAAGTCATGAACATTCCAACCCGATATCGTTTCATGACCCCTTTAAAAGGGTCATGAAACTTTCAACTTTTTCCTTCTTTGCCTTCCTCCTCAACTCACAAATCGCGCATTTGTACCATACAGTTCAAGAAGACGCAAAGGAGGGACTCCCCTCTTGCTCCGACACTCGTTTAAGTATCCGGACACCGCCATTCTCCCCCTAGAAGTGTAGCCCGTCGCTCAAAACTCCGACAAAAGTTGCTTTCCCCACCCCGGTCACCCCTAAGCTGCCAGTGCTGTGGAAGCTACCTGCTCGTTGGTCCAGCCACACTTTTGCCACGTGATCACGCTCACTCCCGCATACTCATGCGCAGAGAATAAGGTCAGGTGATGAAAGAGAGGCGGCTGATTGGTCCGGCAAGCGAGTAGCTTCTACCGCACTGTCAGCTTAAGCGCCGTTCACACTCTTGCGACCGAGTAAGACCGAGAGAGACCAGACCGGTTTTTAAGCCTCTTGCGATCTCTTAGGACCAGCTCCGCTGCAGCGCATTCGGTCCTAAGAAGTCGCAAAAGGCTTAAAACCGGTCTGGCCTCTCACAGTCTTATTCGGTCGCAAGAGTGTGAACGGCGCTTTAGGGGTGAAGGGAATAAGTGAGGTCCGGTGTGGTGTGACGTGCGTTTGGGCCGGGTGACGCGCTTTGGGTACCGCGGATGTATCACAGTGAAAAGGCAGAGGACTTTCGAAGGGAAGGAGGTACGAAATAGTCCGCTGTGTTTTCAAATTTTCGCACCGAAAATCAGGCTTTTGACTTTACACCTCCTTTCGTTTGGCCCACTAAAGGATATGCTATTAGTAAAATTACAATATAAATTTATTGATCCCACCCCAAAGTTCGTTTCATGAACCCTTTAAGCTGAAACAAAGTATAGCTCAGCTTTGTTCTATACCTCTTGTACTCCGCACATGGGCGAGAGCAGCCTCACGCGTGCCCTAAGCGTTTCTGCTGTTCCCAGACTTGAACCAAGTGGTATCTGTCATAAACTCCATGAGCGGCCACAATGCCGACGAAGTCTTCGGGCAACTTGGGCTGGTTCTTGTCACGAAACTTGTCACTGTGCATTGGCCGCAGTCCAACCTTTCTTGCAACGATGCCCAAAAAGACGTCGTCTAGACGAAACTGTCGCGTGTACCGGGCCATATGGTAGAGCTCAATAAGCGCAGGCATCGACATCACGATCGAACCACCGACCGGAAACGGAGGGTACCGGCTGAAGGGGTATTCGGACAAGGACACGTACCACTTGTTTAAGTAGGCCCTGTACGGCGCCGCTTCGTCGTAAACGTAGCCCACCAAGTGCCGATCCCTCGGGTTCATTGAGTCTTGGAGGAATTGAACGAGGTTCTTTGCGGACACGTAATAGTCATCGTCGGCGAAAAATATCCACTGGACGTCAGTGCAGTGCTCCAGGACCCAACGGAAGGAGAGCATCATCTTGATGGTGTTGTTGTAGTAGGTGTCGATGAAGTCCGCCTGTACGAGGTCACCGTGGTGGGCATGCTCGTCGTCCAAGGCGCTCTGTGCGGTTTCATCGTTGGCTTTCACACCAACCATAAACACACGTCGGAGGTCTACGTCCTCGAAGCGGTTCTCTTGTCCCCAGGTCTGGCGGATTGTGTCTCGAAGTGACTGGTGGGCTACGGCAGACTTGACGACGATCAGTATGGACGTCCGGTTTTGTGAAACGTGACACTTGAGTTTGTTGCTGATCTTGAAGACGTACCGCTCGTAGTGATTCTGAACGCTGTAAAACGGTTCGCTGCCCGTCTTGAGTGACCGCAGCAGGTATTTGAGATCGATTTCTGGAGGATAAGAGTAATCAGAGTATGGCGTCTCTCGCAGACGTTCGAGGACACCTGATAAGCTCAAATAAAGCAACAGGATGAAAGCTGCGAGCAGCAACAATGTCCTGGTCACCACCTGTCGGTGACGCCTGTAGGGCTTCAAGTAATGCAAGTGGAACAGCATGGGACCAGGGATTCCGATGTTCTCACCCTGGATACTAAAAAAGAAAAAAAAAGGAAATAGTAAGACGAAACAACTCTAAATAATGCGCGGCATTCATTCGTGAACATCGTACAACTTGTGCTCTAGTCGCATTAGCAGGAGAAACACTCAAATGCTCGTTGTGGCGAAATAGCGACAACGCATGTTTCTTGAAAACCTAGCAATACACCAGAAGATAGTTATTTCACAAACATGCTCTTTCATGATCCGTCAGTTCTCATAGTCAGTGATAGGATAGAGGTGCCCTTAGGAAGTTTTTGAGATCGTCTTAATATGGCGATAACTCACTCTGCTGACTCTAAGTATCCTAGCAATCTCTAAATCATGAGGATACGCTGCCGATTTCCCTATTAAAAAAAGCAATCGAAAATCGCAACACACCGAGGTGATCTCCGGCGATGGAAGGAGCATGTTCCAAAACCAGGACCACTGTCAGCCAATAGCGAGCGAAGTATCTTCGCTCCTCCGACCGGTGGAACCGCCGAGTGACATTTCGAAGGCGCGCGGCTCGTTGCTCATACAGCCCGGACTGCGCTTCAACCCAGCGAGCGCGCACTCGAGAGCTGACAACCGGACACATCACTCCTGCTGGTAAACGAAATCAACAAAAACCATTGTGCGCTGTTTATGACACGACTATTGCAGTATTATAAGATCCCTCTCCGCGAAAAAAATTAAGATTTTTCAGCTACTGTTATTTGCTTTTTTCATCAACGAAAGCGTACACAATTTGTAATAACAGCGTTTGCAATCTCAACGGAATGTCGCGTTTTCATTTGTCACATGTCGTCCTGGCTGCCGGAACAATGCTCCTCCCATCACCGGAGATGACCTCGGTGGGTTCGATCTTTGATTGCTGTTTTAATAGGGAAATCGGCCGCGCATCATTATGATTTATAGATTTCTAGAGCCCGCAGAGTGAGCATATTAAGGTTATCTCAGAAGCCTAATCAGGCGACACCTCTAAGAGTTCAGGGAAAGTTTAGTCTACCTCTTTTTACTTTAGCAGATTGTAGGATGGAGAGGAGGCGACTTCCTTTCGAGTGTTCGCTTAGGTGAAAGAGTTGTGAGGGGCTTTCCTTGGACTACACTGAGCAGAGTAGTCAACCAAGACAATAAGCTAGGTCAACATCTCTTATTTTTTTTGGTTTTACTTTTGTAATTCCTGTTTTTGTCCTTTTCAATTGGAGTCACCTCTGGTTTAAAAAATTGTACGGCTATTGCACTGTTCTGCATATGAGGGGGCGGCGGAAGCGGTGGCGTTTTCGAACGCATCATAGATTCGCGCCGTGCAGTAAAACTCATTGCATCTGAAACAGGGATAACTTAATTCTAATATACACTCTAATATATTAGGGTGTCTAATATAACCAGGTTCGATTTAAAATGGACCTTAGAAATCGGCGCTTGCACGTAATAATCTAAACTTTTCGACAAATGTGTATTTCACAAGTAAGTTTTATCCCGTAAAATTACAACGCGTCGCTCCCTTTCTCTAAAAAATAAGGCCAAGAAACTTGCCAGGGTCTACGGCGGGCAGCGACGCAGACGACAGGGGTTCAGTAGCGGGGTGTGTTTGGCGTTCGTATTGATAGATAACGTCGGGAGCAGCGTCGGAATGTGTAGCCGACCAGCGAAAGAAAGCAGACGACACGCAGACGAAATCCGTCGGCAGCAAGAGCGCCGCCGTATTGCAACCGCGTTTTTTTATTTTGTTTTACTTTAAATTTTGATTTGATTGATCAAATTTACTTTTAAATTAAAGGTACACAACATAAAAGATCGTCCTCATTTTAATAGACTACGGTCGTCGCGAGCAGTCTCGATAAAAAGGAAGCTTCATCTATCAATTCGTGCACTAACCGCGCCCCGCCACTCGACTCGGTCGTCTCTGTCGACGTCCGCCGTTGGAATAGGCCAGTTTTTTTGGCCCTCATTTTTTACTTAAAAGGAGCTATGATTTGTAATTTTACAGCATAAAACCGACCTGTGAATCGCGGACAAAATTGTGAAAGAACTGTGAGTGTCTGTTCCTCGTCCATTTCAGTTTTTTTTTTTAATTCTTTTTATGTGAACTATAGTGACATACACGTTTGACGAAAAGTTTCGATTGCTACATGCAGGTGCCGATTTTCAGCGGGCATTTCAGGTTCTGCCTTGTTCTTTCAGTCCTTCATAGGTTATCTATATTCATCCACGCCGACGATCGCGCACTATACGATTGGCCATGTAGGTCTGCCTTATTAAAAAAGAAGCTTGTGGACGACGCACTTTCGAACACGCGTCTGGCAGCAGTGGTTGGTATCCTTTAGTTGATCGCTTTAACATAAAAAAAAAGCATCGCGCGAGTTCATATTTGAAGAGTTGCGCCAAGCGGTTCTAACAAGGTATTGCCGTCAGAGAAAAAAACAAATAAAAACACGACGCTTCTTTGAGTTAGTTTTGTGTTTGATGAACTAACGAATAGCTGATCCTAAGTGCAATTATTTTGATTCACCCTTAAGAGGCGGGAATCAGTCACGTTGCGTTAAGGACCCTCCTTTTTGTTTACAAATGTACTTTATGTTAAAACGGCAGATATAAACACTGACAATAATTAAACAAAAACACCTATACGCTTTTCTTGATTGGTTCTTCGGCGTCCTTGTCTTCTAATGCCGCCATCCCATTGGCTGTGGAACGATGATGAGATGATAATGAGATTCTCGGCACCCCGCCTCAGCAGTCTTGTACGGTACTCATCACAAGTAATCCAATTACTCGCAATCTATTACTTTTAAAAAAAATTGTAATCGTTCGATTGTGTTTATTAGAAAGTAATCGCGAGGGTAATCTGATTACTTTTGTGAGTGATAAAATTACAAAGTAATTTTAACAAAGTTGTACTCGATAACAGTACCTCGTAAGGATATAATAAAATTGCTGATAAGTTCATTTAATTTTGAAAATATAAAGTAATGAGAGCGGTAATTGTTAGATTTCCGAGTAACGGCCAATGCGGAATGCAAGTTCGTCTGCTTCCTGCACAGGGTTTGCGATGATGTCAAAAGGCCGAGCTCTTATTGACTGATAGAAACAACAAATAGTCGGTAGACCTCGAGGCATGTAGCATCGACGACTACCCACTATCTTTTCAATCGAAGCCAATCAGAGCTCGGCGTCATTCTGACGTCACCGGAACTCCTGCACAAGAAACAGACGACTTGCTCTCCGCATTACTTTCTGCCACGAGTAACCGAGTAATCCAATTGAATACTTTTTGAGTGACAGTGATTGTAATTGTAATCGATTACTTCCTTCGAGTAACGTGTTTAGGATTACGACTAACAAATTTTGGCCTTACGGTGATAAGTGCACTAGGCTGCTCGAGCCAATTCACTTGACTAAAGTATTTTCCTGGTGACCTTGTTGCTGCCTCTCCGGGTCACGGTTGCAAAAGAGCGAGGCCAGACAAGGGCGGCAAAATTCCGTTGGGCTTCGCGCATCTTTCGGTAGGGGCACTGTAAGTTTGGCGACCTTCGCGCAGGCGCGGCCAGGCGTCGCGCGACCTTTGATGATGTGACCGCGAAAAAGGACGCTTCCTGGAGCCCCCTGTCATATTGTGCTCATCTCACGGTTCTCCACAAAGGCGAGCCAACCTTCGACACGCTTGTTTCAAAGCGATCGGGGCGGAGCCGCTCAGACACCTCTCTCGTCTTTCACCGTGGTCCGGGTATGGGACTCACGGCACACTTGTTTGGTTTGTTTGTGCGGAATGACGTCTTTTTTTTATTCTGGACCTCAGGCAATGCTCGCTCCTTAACGCATGTGGCCATGGTTGCATTTACGGCTTTACCCATTTTGACGATGTCAAGGCTTGTGGCGTGAGGTGCATTGTGCAAGTCATCTATAGACAAGTATATTTCAGTGCGGGCAAATGATAGCACATCAGAATAATTAAAATTACTGACATAGGTCCAGTCGACGAGTAATTGAGAAGTTACTGCGTAGCTTTCTGAAACAATAGCGCAATTGTAATTAATAACCTTTTGTGCGCTAGTAATTTAATTCTAATCAACTACCTGTGACGGTAAGCAGTAGCAGTTGTAGTTAAATGACATATCTTGAGTAATCTACCCGATCATGCAGCTGTCGAATTAACGCGATGCATCTATGAGCACGCGCCTTCATTTTTCGCCATTTACACGAGCTTGTAACAAACATAACGTAACGTAACAAGCAGAGTGCACAAACCACGAAGCCTGATATTTGGAACCCGAGCTAACACTTAAAAGTCATGGTATGTGCCCTAAAACCACGCCGAGTTTAGCTATTAGGGAACTGCGCGATCGAGAGTGTCGCTGTGGTCGGCCTGCCACGATTGGCCGAGTCATAGTCAGCAAAGGATTTCCCATCGAAGGAAATTAGAGGAATGTAAGAACTTGAATTTTTTACGGTTTTGCCAGCGTCACTTTGGGAACGCAGGGATTTCAAACTTCCACCATGCTAACTACAAGCACCATCCAACTTGTTGTTCGCAAGGTAATGGCGTCACTGGAGGGCGCCATAGCAGGGCGCCACCAAAACATCTCGCCGCTAATGGTTGATCCCAAGTTTTGTGCGTTGTTGTAGAACCCAAAGGGGTACGGAAACGAAATGACGTGGCCTCGAGCTCTCTACCTCTCGCTCCAGAATTGGCCAGCGAGAAGCACAATGCGTATCGCGCTCGTGACGTCAAGGGCTTCTGCACGGCCAGGGGTACTGTAGTTGCAAGCGTTGCCGTTTGGTGGCGTCGACGCGTGGCAGTCTCGCCTAGTCACAATATCCTAGGACTGTACGACCTATCTATGGCCTACACATAGCTTCCCCGTGACGTCATTCGCGGCCATGCCGGTATTTTATGTGCCACGAGGGCTCGGTTCACCGTGTTAGTTTCACACAGCAGAGAGAACCGTCAGTACCTAGCAATGGCGACACCTGAAAGCTACGTATATACGGTGTTCACTGGGTGCCATACTTGAGCGCGTTATTCACAGCTCATCCAGGGGGGGGGGGGGGGGGGGGGTTATGGTGGCCTGGGAGAGGTCCCCACATCCTTAGATCAAGCTCCTACCTAATGTATGCAAAACAAAAGAAGCGATCTTGATGGTTTTGAATGAACGTTACGGAAGCACTGTGGAAGCTTTCACATATACAACCTAGTAAACGCGTTAGCGTTTTCTGCCAAGTCACATTCAGGACTAACTCCTCGAGCAAGTCATACATGGCACGAGCTGGCACTGTTTCTTAGGGGCCGATGACGTGGCGGCATTCCAATGAAGCTTCACAGACCGCCATCAGACGCAATCTTGAAATCTAGCAATTCGTTTTAAACTAGTTTTCTTGACTTCTTTTTTTTTTTTTTTTGCCGGAAGCCCGGAAAGACTAGTTTAGACTAGTGTTTCTGGGCTGCCGCCACTACATAGACCACATCTAAGCAAAGAAATAAGAGCAAAAAATTTTGTTCCCGTACCCTTTTACAAGGCATGGGCGTGAGCGCAGGGCTTTAAAAAGGTGACTTTTTTGGTTAAGTGCTTGTGCGAACGCAGCTTGAGCTTACTCCATACAACTTCTCGAGCCAGAGTACAGTTTCCTCTGTCGTGTATATTTTTAAACTTAAAAAAATAATAGGTACTTCTTTTTTAGATTTTGAGAAAATAAATTATGTAGGCTCACCTGTGCAGAAAATTATCTTGTATACACGTGCCTAATAAGCCAGTTGGCACCTCATCTGCAGCGACAACTGTGCTCAGGTGTTTGAATAATGTGGATGATGTAGGTGCCACAGCCGGGGGGAGAGATGTGTTAGCTGTACTCAAATTAGACCTATTACCCGGTACAAATGTCAACAAGCACACCTGTGCTGATGGAGTCACATCTGGGAAGCGGGACATGCTGTCTTGTCTACTCCAAGCCCCAACGTGTCAAATAGGACTTGGCCTTCTCACCTATATATTTTTTATGAAACTACGTAAATATGGACTAAATGTCACCTGTCAGAGGCGCAGAAGCAGTCAAAATATTAAGGAAGACTAATCTTACGCAGTATAGTCATGGAACTACGCAAATATGGACTAAATGTCACCGGTCAGAGGCGAAGAAGCAGTCAAAATATTAAGGAAGACTAATCTGACGCGATATAGATATTGACTCAATAAAAGAACTGAACGTGAATGGTCTAAGAAAGAGCTGCATTGAAATGCAGCATCCAGTACAGCTTCGTACTTTTACAGAGATCTGTTTTCCCAAACGTCACACATACACACAGAACAAACCCTGTTTCAGTTAACCCTTTTTTTAAACCTTATCGACGAAAACGACTTGCGGGGTTCTTATAATTCCTGCAATAATATACCAGCCCCTCTTCTGCACGTCCTTCTATACGCTCACGCGCAGACAGGTTATTGATTGACACATTTTTACGCAGAATGTGTTTAAGAGCCGCATTTTCCGGAAAAACCTTTAAGTTCCAGCGCAATGGAGAACTATTACACGCAGGCCCATAAAATAACCATAGCCTATATCCGGCAAAGCACGAGCTTATAGAAAGCATACTCCGTCGTACCTTATTGAAAATCCGTCTGCGGTGCCGACCAGGATTTCTGAAAGGTTTTGACGTACCCATAAAAAATTTGAAAGGCTTGAAATGTCCATTGAAGTTTTCTAAGCGGCCATCACAGTTTTCAAAAGGCCCGTGAGGTCTGTGACAATTGTTTTCCAGGAAAGCACGTGACCCGACGAAATTGTTTTAAAGGCAACGCGCGGGCCAAGAAATATCACCTGAACGGCTTGGAGGGACCGAGTGTTCGGCTTGGCGCCGCCCTAGCTTACCACCAAAAGCGCGGCGGCCACTATGGAAGACAATGGGAGCGTGTTGAAATAAAGTTGGTTTCGGATGATTTCTGTCGCATTTAATAGGCAGGCGCAAATGCTAGCACATAGTGTGTATAGAATAGGGTAAAATATGAGTCACTATATCATAGTTTTCTCGAGCAGAATAGTTAGCATTGTGAGCTAAGCATCTATAGGGTGTACGAGTGTACAGGATGGTGCATCCAGTCCTCCTCCTGGAGCCCACTCTCGTGATCGGAATAAGATATCGAGTTAGATGCTCCGCAGGTGGGCCGTGACGCTCTTGGTGAACGTTCGAAGTGAGACACTGTCGATTGGTGGTGAACTGGTGACTGGCGGGGGGACCTCCGAAATCGCACTGCACGGGGTGCGAAGGAGTTCTAGTGACGAATCGTACGGGTTAAAAGAGGCTGCAGTCCACCAGTGCGAGAACGTCGCAGGGAGGAGGCAAAAGGAAGCGAGGAGTCCGGTTGCAGAAAAGTGGCTAGGAGCCGCGTGGTCGTATACTTGACGCCGATGTTGATGCGAGTTCCTGCCGACTGAACGGAGGAGGTGCATTGTTTGATAGGATGGTGTTCGGGGGCAAAGTTGGCGCCTCATAATAAGGTAAGACGCGCGACGTTGCACCGACTCGAGGGAGGCAACAAATTGCCTGGTTGCTGAATCCCACACCGAGCAGCAGAACTCCAGGATGGGAAACACCAGTGCTGTGAAGAGCAATCTGGGCACATCGGGACTGGCTCGTCTTGTGGACCGAATGACGAAGCTATAAGGAGTCACCTTTTCCCGGACACGACGTTTTAAACGTAGCGACGGAAATCGAAATGCTGGTTGATGCTGAGGTGGATATGCGTGGTTCTTGGGATCTCCACTCGGCTCTGGAAAAGCGTTGAAGGGGTCGAAGGTTGGCGCGAGGCAGTGATGTGCATGGTAGCGCATTTGGTTTAAGTTTAGGGGACGTTTGTTATCTTTTGACCACAGAAGAGTGTGATCTAGATCAACTTGTAGCTCTTTACCGAACGTACAATCGCAACGATGAGAAAAATCCTTAAAATACTGCCGATCATCCTCAAAACGTCGACGGTCGTGGAGCGGACACTCACAGATACACACGTGAAAGCGTCTGCTAGTGTGTTAAGCTACAGCGCCAGAAAGTGCGGTGGCTGTTCAGCGAACTAGAGAAAGTACTAAATAAGCAAAAGCAAATGCGGCGCGCTCGCGCTGCCTCGGGTGACCTGGGGCCACGGTGTAAGATAATACTCTTCAGGTGAAGACAGCGCGCTCCTCGCGCAGTGCAGATAAAGTTCGCTTTTCACTCTCTCTCTTTCTCTCTCTCACTATGGCTTCAAGCGGCGCTGGCAGATGGCTCGTCGACCCGTGGGCACGGCAAAGACGGCTCGTGCGGTGTGCCGCCTCATGCTCCACACGCGCAGAGCTCCAGCGAGGTTGTCGCTCGCGCAGAAAGACCACGGTGTACCGGGGTGTCATGGCAACGAAATAATTTTTTTCGCTCTCCCTCAGTTTCGCCATTTGGCCGCCGGCGACACTGTCAGCCGCGGGCACGGTGGCCGCGGAATAATGCAGCCTTTCGGATGCCCATCGACCGAACACTAGACACTTTTAGTTGGGCGTACGCAACGAGCTTGCGTACGCGGGAACGTTGCGGGCTGCGAGTGCGCCTGCGCAGAACGTTCTGAGCAGGCGCACTCGCAGCCCGCAACGTTCCTGCGTACGCAAGCTCGTTGCGTACGCCCAACTAAACGTGTCTACTATCTGATTCCTCGCGCCGCGCGTTCAGCCCCGCCGTGTCCTCAACTAAAGAGTGTATCTTACACCGTGCCTGGGGCCCTATGTTGCGCTCTTCGGACTCCCATGGTGACTAGGGAGAAGGAAGTGACGTCAACAACGCATCAAACGCAGATTGGATGTTTCTTCTGCTGAAATTCTTCCTCAACGACTCTCACGCATCAACATCCAATCTGCGTTTGCTGTGTTGTTGACGTCACTTCCTTCTCCCTAGTCGCCGTGGGAATACGAAAAGCGCTACATAGGGCCCCTGGTCGCCCCTATAAAGCCGGTCGTGATCGTGACAATGCCCCACATTCCAGAAATTCATACAATGAATTTTCTTGCTTTTCTTTTTCTAGTCTTGTCCTTTCTCCGTAGGCGATTGTTCGGCAGCTGTCACGTGCACGGCACATCTGGACACTTCCCTCACAGCACACAGCTTATCACCCCCAACGCCCGCGTGCACAGCCCAGTACTGAACCGTCGGTGCGATACTAGCCCCATTATATTTCTCAACACAACTAGCACTTGTGTCGCAGCAGGACTTTCTCAGCCTCGAAAACGAAGGCACTTAATTTGACCTGCAATCATTCATTCACAACAAAATACAGGATTGTGAACTTCAATCCAAAGCCCTTTAATTCTAGTTGATTCATCCCCGAGCAAACAAAAAATTAACCGAAAAAGTAGTAGGACACATTCCTCCGTGATTATCATATAAACCTGCTCCCTCGTCTAAATCAGACTAAAGAAATCAGCGCCCACAATATCTTTCCCTTTGATGTACTCCACGAGGAAGCTGTAATCTTGTACCTTCATGCTCCACCTCATGATACGGCTGTTCGTGTACTTTGCCTTATTAATGAACTCCAGTGGTTGGTGATCTGTCTGCCCCCGAAAGTTTCTACCATACAAATAAATCGTAAATCTTCTCACCGCCCAAACCATTGCTAAGCATTCCCTTTCTATAGTTGCGAAGTTCTTCTCCGCCCAACTAAGTTTTCAGCTGGCGTAAGCAACTGGACGTAGCACCCCGTCTCTCTCTTGTAGGAGCACCGCTACCAAGCTTGCGTCTGAAGCGTGGCTCAGCTAGCAATTGCTTCAAGTGGAAGAATGCTGCTTCGTGTTCCTCTTCCCACTTTACGTTATTCTGTGCCTCCTTCTTTGTCAGGTTTGTCAGGGGAGCTGCGAGCCCTGCGTAGTTGGGTATAAATTCCCTGTAAAATCCCGTCAGTCCGTGGTGGCAGGCGCGCAGAATGGTAGGCTTAAAAGCATAGGATTCGGAATAGGATCACTGCCGCTTCTGTTTCTTCGCCTTTATGAATACCTCAGTCTGTCGAGGGAACTATACGGCTTGCGTGAAGTGCTTACGGTTCTCCTGTCGATGTTTGTGTTGAGATGTAAGATAGATATTTGGCTCATAATGATTCGTAGGAAGATAAATGATAAAAAAAGCGTTTATGTGTGTGTGTGATTAGTAAAATCGCGCTGGGAATTTGATTATCTGGAATAAAGACGGAAGGTGGAGAGATAAAAAAAATTAATTGAAAACATTTTCCTACTTACATCCTCGGTCTCTCCCAAATAAAGTAACTTTTATATGTTGTTAAATAAAAAATAAGACAGTATTGCTAAAATATATTTTATTGTTTTTGTTGGCAACACTTTCCGTGAGCCTTTGGTTTCGTATGCATTACATTGTTACAGTTAGCTCCCCTTCCATGTTGCATTACTCGGTGATTTGCCGTTTCACGGGAATAGGTCGCCTGCAAAACATCCGTCTTTCCGAGCGATATGTTTATTTAAACTACTAAAGGAGTTTGCTGAAAACGAACCTTTCTTTCTCGAGGCATCATTTTACACACCTTGTTCTAACACTGCACCTCAATAATTACATGCCCTAATAATTTGCCTGTCTACACTTCCCTAGCGTAGTTTTAAACTATGGCTATCATTCTAGCTAATAAAACATGCCTGTGCTTATAAAAAAAGCAAAAACCTCGTAGCTGTATACTTAGGCAAGACGACTCGCGATGCCTACAATTTCAGCGTTGTTCCGCGGTTCCCGATCGGTTCCTGTGTAATAAAATTTGTTTCCTAGCCCATTTATTTTTTTTTTTAATGACTTCCCAGAAAATAAAACTTGCTTGTATCAATAAAGGCTTCTTTTTTTGCTTGGGAGAAGAGCGTGTTGGTTCAAGTCATGGATGAAGAAATAATAAAACAATTAAAACTGGGACAATACAACCACATCTTTCTTCATGAAAGATGTGGTTGTATTGTCCCAGTTTTAATTGTTTTATTCTTTCTTCGTCCATGGCTTCTTTCTTACAACTGTATATTCAAGCTCAATGCCTTCACATCAGATACCGAAGTGCCCGGCCCTGACCCAAACGCCTCTAATCGTAATGTCATGGGAAAGCGCTCCGGTCTTGACTCTAGTCTGTGCCGAGCGGGAAAGATAAACCTCACCATTCGCAATGAGACGTCACGTGACATAACTGAGGTAACCGCCCGCAGCGTGAGATACCTCTACATCAGGCGAAAAGACCGAAACCACCCAAAGCTCCCCGTACTTATCGCGGCTATAATCAATTTGTACACAACTTGACACATTTAAATAATTTATTAATTTTCCCGGAGAACATCCGCTGGCTTATTGCACTCGGCAGCGGAAAAAACATCTCAGATCACAAACACGATCGATATAATCAAAGAGCCACACTCAACATAAAACATGATGTACTGATTCTTGCACCGAATAAAGCACGATGGCAATGTTGGTCCGTGCAAGGTAAAGGCACAACACACAGTGTGCCCATGTAGATCACATCGATCCGATAGAAAGAAGGGAAAACTCGAAAGCTGATAGTTAAAATGTCAGAGATGTTACATAAAAACGATCACCGCTTGCTAGTTCGTTCACGGACACTGAGAATAAATAGGGCAGCGCGGTTTGGTACAGGCCCAGGAGGATTCGTTAAATACAGCCGATGCTGAACAGTAGCGGCAGCGAATTCAATCATTGGGAAGACGATGGGTATTATTAGCGTATATTTTAGATTCAAGGGCTTAGAGGCAGACCCGAGTCAGCGTCAACATGCCCACTCCCATAAATATGGGTATTTATTTATGTATTTATTTTAACATACCCTAAATTTTGAGGCCAAATCAAGTCGGTTGGAATTTTAAGAGTAAAAGCACTCCTAAGCTTCCGAGAAAAAAAATTATCAAGAAAACGACTCACATTTTATCTATTTACATCATTCGTGGATAGTGAGTTCCGTTCGTAGGTACTTACCTACATTTTACAAGGCGCGGAGATACCTAGCCACTCCTTCCGTTTCTTAGGACGTTGGCGACCATCCGGAGCGGAAGTTCGTCTGCTTCTTTTGCAGAGGTTGTGGTGACGTCAGAACGCCGATTTCTGATTGGCTCTGATCGAAGGATAGTGTGCAGACCTCAAGGCACCTTGCGTTGAGCTATACCCACTATCTTTCGACCAAGGCCAATCAGAGATCGGCGTTTTGACGTCACCACAACCCCCGCAAAAGAAGCAGACAAACTTGCACTTCGCATTGAGTTCTGTCGTTACGCGTAGTGGTAGCGCTGGCTGTCGAGTGACAAATGCGAAGACGCTTAAGCTCTTTACCAAAAATGGGTTTCTGCACTTTCAGAATGCCTACAGTTGTTGTGACCAAATGCGCTCGTGCATTGACAATGGGTGGCCGGATACTAGTGACCAGAAACACTAAATGAGAGGAAGGGGTATGTAAGGGGGGGGGGTTATTGTTGACACTAATTGCCGTCCGGATTGTTGATCCACGGGTAATTGGTGGGACAGGTCGTTCCGCAGACGTTCATGTACCGTTCCCCTCCGCGCGTCGTCTTTGGGTAATGGCAGTTCCTCATCTTCTGACACGTGGACTCGGGCAGGTCTTTGGTGCAGCGGCGCTGAGCGTAGCTGCTCCTGGGCCTGGGGTTCCTCATGAAGTCGAGCACTTCGGAGACGGTGACCAGGTGCACGTCTTCTTTTTGCAGGAGCCAGTCCACGAATCTTAGGTAGCCCTTCTTTCGTTCCTCGTCCTTGAGCCACGCCTCGTGAAGGAAGACGGGAAGCGGCGCCCGATTGGTGGTGTAGAAGTTCTCGAAGTTGTCCCTGCGTCGATGGTGCACACACTGGCAAATCAGAAACCATACACTAACAAATTTTACACCCTTAAGCTAGAGTCGCACTGCTCAGACATCATACAAAACGACACGATGTCACTACAGGCATGACGACGTATTATCTGCGCCCCAAGCATGTCTACCTTATGCATGTACATGCTTCGAACATGTCGGCGGACAATTTTTGTATGAACCATGTGACCATCATACAAGGAAGAAACACGCCTGAGACCGTGTCAGCAGACTGGCTTTTGTGTGCCGTATAAGGACTGTAACCGCGGCTTTAAGGGTGTAAAAAGGCTGCCCCCGAAGCTTACATCAACAGTTACACCCTTTTAACACCCTTATTTTGGGCGATACACCCTTGCTATTCGTAGCATGGGTTGCGCTGGCATGTAGCGCCCTTTATGCTTCAAAGAAAAGATGTGGGAGAAAGGGGGGGGGGGGGGTACGGTGAAGGTGTTACCCTTTTTTGAACGATGTTCGCCCTTTGCAGCTTTAACGGAGATTGTTTCTTCGGCTATCTCGACTCGTTCTTGTTTGTACCGATGCTTTTCACTTGAGATAAATTCATCGAGCTCACTGCGTCTATACTCTGTTTCATACTTAGTGTGCAATGCTGTCAAAGCTACTGGCACGAGCGCGTGGCTTCATCTATGGTTTTGTTTGCGCAAATGATCAACGAGGTCAAGCCCCAAGCTCGCGCCAGTAGCTTTGACAGCGTCGCAGACTAAGTATGACACAGAGTATATATTTGCCTTTTCTGCGCATGTGAGAACAGCACGTGGTTCTTGTTGCTTGGAAACTTGTTGCTCGTAAAACAATATACCTCGGAGGCTGGTAAGATCGCATGCATCATGTGTGTAGGGTGTTCAGCAGCAGCCTAAGTGTGTCGCTGTACTAACCTTACGGCGTTCAACCAGGGAATAGCTCATTTACTCAGTTAAAGGGGTGCAGTTTTAGTGTGTGTATAGACACGCACAACTGAATGACAGTTTGCGAAATCTATGTAAAAACAGAATTCGGAAATGAAAGAATTTTTTTTTTTTGCATGTTTGCAAAACACGTGCTTTGGGCGTCTCGGGGCAGTCAAGGGGTAATAAAATGAACGTATTTCTATCACGTACCTTAGGTACTGAAAGGTGTCATCCGAAGATTCAGTATCGGTGTACAGGCGTCCGCCATCGCACAGTGCCCGTATTTATCGACTCCTTCCTCCTTATATTTTCTGAACAGATAGTTTAGGGGCACGGTCCAGTGGCCGGGATAGGTGTCGTTGGGACAATCCTTCACCATGCAAGGCTTCTGGAAGCCGTAGTCGAGCGTGTATGGGAAGACCGGGGCGTCCTTTGGGCCGTCCCTCTTGTGGATCAACGTGCAGTCGTAGTCGAGGTGGCGGTGCTGCATCCGGAGCCCTGCGTCGCCCCCGGTGAAGAAGAAGGGACCCCGGAGACCCCTGATGTCTTCTTCGGAAACGTTGGCGTACTTCGCTACCATCGTCCTTTCGTCGACGACCTCGCGCTCCCAACTCTCCGTGTCCAGGCCATTCCAGTAGCTTCCAGATGTATCTGTATTGTGGCTTGGGGGGAGAAGGAGAGAAAATGATTGTTATATTTTGCGGGGTAAGGTGCTCTTGCTTATTAAACCATTGGAGCTTGGACAAGGTATTTTAGTTCCACTGATTCCCAGGGTCATGATAAAATTGTCTCAGATTTACATGACTGGCAAACTCTGAGATTAGCAAAGAACACAAAATTTAGGCGGCGGAATTTTTTCATGGCGGCTTCCCATGTTTCTTGCCTATGACCTAACAATAACACTTTACCTTAGTAGTGATCCAGTTGACCTATAATTGGTCGCAAACGACAAGTTCGATGATGGATGCAAAGAAAGTGGTGGAATGACCTCCCTAATTCCATTGTCCCCGATCTAGCCCGGAACGCTTTCGAGGTCTTATTTCTAGTCATTTAGTTACTATGTGGTTTGTGTTCGATGGTTTCTTGTTGAGGCCTGCAGTGGGTCTGTGTGATTCGATTTGAATATTGATTGATTTGTGTTTTTTACTTTAATTATGTTGATTGTGCATACTTTTGTTTTTGCTCTGGCAATTTTATTGTTGTTTTTAGTTTGTTTTTTTCCCTCAAAATATTTGCCCCCCCCCCCCCCCCTTTATTTATGTAGCATCCTTCTTGAAGGGACCTTTAAGGTATTTCGATACATAAATAAATAAATAAATAAAAGCGTGTTGTCGTTGAGTTTTCAACAGCAACACCGTCAACGTCTATGACCCGACAGCAGCCTCATGCCCATCGGCGAAAGAACAAATTCTGCCAAAGACGCCATAGCGAGCTCCTGGCCAATCGCAGAAGGCCTACGACAGCGACGCCTTTGGTAGAGGTGAGAATTTCTGAAAGCGTGCATCTATCGCGCAAATTACCAAACGCACTTTCTAGACCTGTAGCTTGCGGCGTGCGCGACCGAAACCGCTATTGCTGTTGTTCTTCCGCGGTGTACACGTTTCAAAAGTGCGCGCGTCTTCCAGCAGCTGCTCCGAGGCCGCCGTGCTTTGGGCATGCACTCCGAGCATGCGTTGGACATGACTACTGGTTAACGTTCGGTGCGTAGTCGGCTCTAAATATATTTGTCACGAGTGTCGCGTCACCGCTCGATGTGAACTTGGATTCTATCGCAAGCTTTGCGAACGAAGCAATGCCTCAAATATGGCGGACACGAGTGTCACTCGACGAACTTTTGAAAGGGTCCGCTAGGGCGTGTTCAGTAGAATTGATACTGCTTTAATCGACAAAAATAACCTGCTTTCTTTTTCCCAGTCTATTCTTTTTAGGCTGCGTGTCTGGAACCAAAGTGTGGCTGTCAAAAGCGCCCCTAGAGATAACATCTTGCCGCGATTTTCGTACTAAAACAGTGGGAGCGTGATGAATACCGCCAGTTCACCGAAGCGCCTCGTAGGTAGACGCCCGACATACAAAACGACAGTGTCGCCATGTAATGAGTCTACTTGAAAACATAAGTAAAACATTGTAGGATAAATTTGAATATCGGAGCGCTTGAACACATCATGCAGGCACATGTTTCTTAGTAGAGACCTATTTAGAGTCTTGGAGACACAAACTCTCTACACCGTTCACTTATTTTTTTTTCTCTCTTTCTTTATTACTTTTAGAGCGCAGCTCTTAGGCGCCCGTTTCCGGCTTGAGCGGCGTCGCCGTTGCCGTCGCCGTCACCGTCGCCGTTGGCGTCGCCTTCGGCGGAACCCGCGTAACCCTCGTAACCCTCGTGATGGTTACGAGGGTTACTCTTGTGAGGGTTACTAGGGTTACCCTCACGAGGGCTACGAGGGTTACCCTCACGAGGGTCACGAGGGTTACCCTTACAAGGGTTACTAGGTCTACCCTCACGAGGGTCGCGAGGGTCATGAGGGTTACCCCCTGAGGTCACGTGACCCCTTGATGTCACGTGACCCCCCCCCCCCCGAGACCACGTGACCCCCTGATGCCACGTGACCCCCCCCCCCCCCTAAAGTCACGTGACCCCCCTGAGGTCACGTGAGCTCAGGGAGTCACCTATTCCTCAGTACCCTTCCATCCTATCCCTCAGTACCCTTCCATTCTCCTCCTCAAGAGCTGCGCTCTAATCCGGCGTTACAGAGAGTTGTAAACGGCTTTCATTTTTTATCTTAAAAACAAACTGCTCGCTTTTTTAAACTGCTCCTTACGATTAATATGCAGTGACACTATTACCAAATGCTCATGCAAACGAACCATAGTTTGCACAAAGGTTGCCACTACGACGCTTAGAAGTTAGGGCTGCGAAACTAATAAAAAAAGCTTGGGACGTAGAGTGTGCTGGTAAGGATAATACCTCGTGTTTTATCTTCTTCCCATTATTTACATCATCAAATAACCTACCCATTAATCAAAATGACGCATTAATCACCGAAACAATTTCCCTCAATTAATCGGTTCCTTTCTTAACGAATTAATCGGTCGGTCAACGGGATTGCACGAGCATCATCTATTTCCGTCGATGAAACTTAACCGGCAACAATTTATAATCACCGGCGCGAGGCTTCTGCCTCTTCGGGACGCAACGTTTCCGAAGTACACGACCTATACTTGCTTACCCATGGTCACGAAGAACTCAATAAACGAAGGGCGGGGCCTTATTACTCAGCTCCACGCTTCTCAACTCGTGAATGGTTCATCGGCATTCTTATTGGCCCATGCCGCAATCTGATTGGCTGTAAAGCAATAATGAGATGCAAGATACGCCCTGCGTTTCTTAGAATGTCATTGATCATGATTAAAAGTTAAAACGTAACGCATCCATTCTTCGTCTGTCGTCAAAACCACAATTAGCGTGCAAAGTGCTCCGCGCTGGTGCTTTCTTTTGTTCGAGTCAATCGTTGTCATTGAATCAAATAAATACTTTCGAGTGAAAAACGCCCATTTCAATCACTCAAGTACCGCTCATTATGTTGGAGGGATGGATGGATAGATGCCAATGGATGTACCCCCCCTTTTTTTTTACGGGTGCTAGCTTGCGTCATCTAGACTAGAAACGGCCCTAACTCCTTGACAACCCCTTCTCAGATTAAAATTCAGGTGACGAGAGCTCATTGGCTCAAGGTGAAGCTCTGTGAAGTACTTCCGGTTCTAAATTGGAAACCGCCCGAATGTCGCGGAAATGTGGCGCCGCCGAAAAGAAACAGAACGAAAAAAAGGCGACAACGGAACCCCATCAATGCCACCCGAGGCTTCTCAACCTGAACAGCATGCAAGCACTGCACGTTTTCTCACAAAAAAAAAGAAACAGCTACAATAACAACAACAACAATGAGGGGATCGGTGGTCGAGTGGGCTAGCGCCCTCCAGCTCCGAGCACGTAAAGAGAAAGCTCGCGCTGCAGAATTCAGGGATCCTGGGTTCAATACCCGCCCCTGCCTGTTTCGATCTGGATGAGCATCGTACGGGCGTGCGGTCGTGGATCACTACTGCGTGGTGCATGTCAAAGACCCCACGCTAGCAGGTTGTACTGCACTGGCTAAATTTCTCATATACATCTAGGAGACAAGTTGCCAGTTGAGGCAGACTAAGTTCTAGGCTGTATAAACATTCACACCCCAATTTTTAACAACAATGACTATACATTGACTTTTTGTTGTTGTTAATATCCGTTGGGAAACAGAACTCGACCACCAAAAATACCTTAAACCCCCCCCCCTCCCCCCCCCCCCCCCCCCCAAAAAAAAAAAAAAAAGAAAAACCCGGCAATCATGGTTTTAAGTTTTGGGAATCTTATCTAGCAAATTAGGACACCGATGGAACACATCACGAAGCAAAAAGCGTAAACATAACAGGCGACGCTCTGCGATTCTCAAAAAAAAAAAAAAACCTAAAAAGAAAAAAAAATTTTTTTAAACAGTCTATTTGGGACAAGCGTGTCAAGAAATGAATTTTAGGCAAACAACAAATTTTTACGAACAACTACTTTTACGACGGCGCGAGATTTATTTTAAATTCTGCGCGCAAAGTCTATGACGTCACGGAATGGTCGTACACTCTTTCCACCTCAACGAGATGGTCATACACTCTATCCACCTCAACGTGTAGGCCAAGCCAATCCACCTCTGATCCACACGCCCAAGATGCCGTGAGAAAAAAAAAAAAAAAAAAAAAAAACAAGCGGAAAGGACGTGACTACCGACTAAATAGCGTCTCGCGCCGTCAATAATTCTAAAAAAAAAAAAAAAATTTTTGCGTAAATGCTTTTTAACACGCTTGTCTTACCCAGATTGAAAAAAAAAATTTTTTTCTTTTTATGGGTTTTTTAAGTGTTTAGCGATCATAGCAGGAACTTTCACGTCAGTGAAAGGGCACGTTATCTTCTGTCCCCTCCTCTACTTTTACCATCCGCTATGGCGTCTGATACATATGCCGAACAAGCGAAAAACAATAAAAAATGAAATAATTAAAAAAAAAGTATCCTTTCCCACCACAACTAAAGCTATTCCAATTACAGGAATTTCACTTCCGAAACCTAACGTTAGGTTTAACATTTAACGATTCGAGAAATTTACCCGAGCCTTCACGTTATTTCAACCAAATAAACTAACAATTTAATCGATCTAAGCTCACCGATGAATGGGCAAAGTATTCCAGAACCCTAGACAAAAAGAAACACGTAACGAGCGTTATTTGCGCAAACGACAATCGACGTGGTTGTCGTTCACTTCTATATAGTCCATGAAAACCTCAGAAAGGCGTGCTTGGCGAGTACCGATGATCGCTTCGCAGCCAATAAGATTGAAGCATTGGCTGACAAGAACACCAAAGCACGAACTGGAAAGCAACAGGAGTGAGCATAAGATAACCACGCCCTGCCTTTCACAGGGTCGCTAAGCTCGTGGAACACAAAGAATTCTCTGCGTTCTGATGTAGCGTGGGGAGTGGCCTAAAGAATGCCGCAAAGTTTTCTCTTCTCACAAACCCGCAGATACTTTTTTCTTCGTGACGTTTTTTTCATTGAAGGGGCGAAAAATCCCTAGTACTCCCTAGGCGCCGAACAAGAGCAGCACGAGAGAGCGCGCGGCGACGACCGTGGTTCATACGTGTGACGTCATGGCAAAGAATATAAGCAGCGACCAACAAGCTTGATGGTCTCTACAAAGCACGGCGGAGGCTTGGGGTAATTCCATTCTAAAATCAACACCGTCAAAGTTGACAGCCTGATATCGTTCTTATCTTCGCCGATGAAGCAGAATTTACGGAAAAGCGTCCACGCCGTTCTTTTTCTTTCTTTCGGCCTATTGGGTATGATCAAATTGGAACCGGACGTGGCTAGGTTAGAACCGCAAAAATTAGATAAAAATTGCCTGAACTGAAAGCCGTGTTTTTTTTTTTTTTTACTTTGTTTTTTGAACTCATGGTAACTTTTACATGTCCCACGCCAGTGGGTCTAAATGAGCATGGTCTTTACAACAGTTTTCTTTTTAATAGGTGCTTTCATAAAAAAGAAAGGGCAGTTTTCTGCAATTCATTTCAATATAAGAAGTATAAGAAACAAGACCGATGATATTGACATTTTTTTTACTCGCTATGTTTACGTCTTGATGTAATAATGTTTACAGGAACATGCAAGGACGTTTAAATAGGGCAGGACCCGGCATGACGTCATACCCAGCGACGCCGGAAGAACAACCCAATCCCAGACTGCCCCGCGCACCGACGGTCTCTCATCCAAACTAAATTCAACCATGCTCCCATCGTCTGCTCTCCGCTCGGTCGTTAGGCTTAGGCTACGTCTGCTCCGTGCCTGCGGTCTGCTTCGTCTGCTCGCTGTCGCGGCTGGCTTTCGATTCGATCGGCGCACCAAAAGATGGTTCGATGCGAACCCGAATACTCATCACGGCGGAGTGAAACCAACATCTTCTCGAAGCAGAATTTGTACGGCTTTCTCAACCTGCGATGCCCTTCTCAGCGTTCGTGCCTACGATGACTGACTCGCGATCGCTTTCCAAAGCCGCGCTACGACGACTCGTTCGAGACAACGCTCCAGGCGCGGTCGCGCAGTGTCGAGAGCGTCCGCTACACGCCGACTTCCTAGTCCTTCAGGTCAGGCAAGTGTTGGGCTCGAAATCTCGCCTGTTCGACACCGATTCAGTCGGTGCGTCGTCTAGAGCGTCTCAACTCTAGTCACTTACTTTCTGCTGGGCAACCAGGCGTTCGTTTATAATAATCTCATCCAATTCCGACCATTAGGGTTTAAAAGTCTCCCGTTAAGCGCGGATTCAAATAACAGTGGGTGCCGCCATTACTTTCGGTGCACACAATCGCGTTGCCACGGAAATGTCATCGCAACGCGGTTGTTTGCACCGAAATTAATGGCGGCGCCCACTCACTAGGCTTCCCATTGGTCAAGAAATGCTCGTCGCGGCTCGTGGCCACGCCTACTTCCGTTACACTTCGCTCCATGCATTGGGGATAGGGACGCCACCTCCTGCCTATTATAACCTCCTTGGGAACATGGCTCACGGAAAGTGATCACGCACCATATTTTGAAGGCTACAAATGTGAAAGCCTTGCAAGAACGCAAAAGCGAGGAGGTGGCGTTGCGATTTATGTTAAGGAAAACATCTCGTACCACGTTGTTAAAGAATTTTCAGTTATTAATTCTTATGTTGAATGTTTGGTTCTGTGTATAGGAAAGGCAGTGATTGTTGTTATGTATAGACCACCAACGGGGCATCAAGGTGATTTTTAAATTTTTTTGGAAAACTTGTTTATTTTTCTTGCTGACTACCAACTACCGTTTATTATCATGCGTGACATAAACATTGACATGAACTTAAAAAATACTGCCGCCGCAGAACTGTCTGATATTATAACGTCCTTCGGATGTACAAATACGATAGCACTACCCACCAGGATTTCTTCAGGATGTGCATCTTTACTCGACTTATGTTTAACAAATATACATGACACTGACTTCAGTTCTGGGTTTTTTTCCAGTGATATTAGTTACTACCTTCCTATAGGCAACCTGCAATGCTGTTTGTTTTGGCGCCATCTAGCGATTGAAGCAAGAAATATTGGGTACCCCTGGGAGTGGCGAACGCATTGTTCAAGCGTGAGCATTTACTCTGGTGGCGCCGCTTAGCCTAGTGTCTGAAGCAAGAAATACCGGGTATCCCAGGAAGCCGTGATCGCGTAACATGCCAGTACAGCGGAAGCTACGGCCCTGGCGGGCCAATGGGAACGTGACTGTGTATCACCGGAGCGCGCCTCTACTCCGAAGAAGTTTCAGGGTTTTCGCTGCGTCATGCTCCAATATGTGTGCGTTGCGCTCGTATACGTCGCGCATTTCAAAGCCGTCGGCACGCAGTTAGTGTGGTGCTTATCGTTCACCCTTTGCCAAGTTACAACGCGACGGAGTATAACCGTGGGCTCTCAATAAGCTGGCGCCGCCTGGCTGTTGCCGGCTGCCTATATTCATTTTAACTTCCTTGTAAAAAAAAAGAGTGAACAAACAAAATACCTTTTCCTACCGCAAAATAAATGAACAAACTCTCTCCCACTTTTCTGCCTTGATTGACGGTGCCGACTGGAGCAGCGTTTATGAAGAAGCGAATCCTGATGTGGCATATAATCACTTTTCAAAGATCTTTAAAATATGCTATGACAATGCATTCCCCCTTATACAATCCCAAAATAAAAACCAGAAAGTGAGGAAGCCATGGATAACGGAATGTCTTTATAAAATAATAAATGAAAAAAACAACATGTACCATGACTTCGTGAAAACACGTGACCAGCAACTTCTGATTCGGTTTAAAAAAGAAATAAATAAATTAACAGCCGATATAAAAAAAGCAAAACGTGAGTATCATCAGAATAGGTTCAACAATATAAGAAACGAGCCGAGAAAGATATGGAACGCAGTGAATGATATCACAAATGGGAAATCTTCTTTCGCGTGTATCGATGAAATTATTATCGATAATAAGAAGTTTGAAGGGAAAGATCTTGCAAATATTATTAATGCACATTTTGTCAGTGTGGGTGAAAGTGAAGAAAATGACGCGGGCGATTTTGTCGTTGAGGGAACAAAGCCTTTGCTGAATTCTATAATGTTTAAGCCAACTACGCCGATTGAAATTGAAATACTGATTAAAACATTAAAAAATAACGTTGCCGCCTGTATTGACGGTTTTAAATCGGTTCCAGTGAAACGTGTCTCACAATCACTTAGTCTCATTCTGTCATACATAACCAATAGGATGCTACTAACAGGAATATTTCCGAAAGCGTTAAAAACTGCTAGAATTAGCCCAATATTTAAAGGCGGGGAAAAAATAGTTTGTACAACTATCGACCGATTTCCATTCTGCCAATTTTTTCCAAAATATTTGAAAATGTAATTTATACTAGATTAGAGGCATTTGTTTGTAAGTATAATGTAATAAATGAGGCACAATATGGATTTCAAAAGCAAAAATCTACAGAACAAGCTCTACTTCACATAAAAGACAAAATTATCAGGAATATTGAAGATAAATTTTATACATTAGGTTTGTTTTTAGACTTTACAAAGGCTTTCGATACAATACAGCACAATATCTTACTGATTAAGCTTCAATATTATGGGATACGTGGCGTGGCATTAAAACTAATTGAAAGTTATTTAAAGAATCGATATCAATATGTGCATTTAGATAAATCAGACTCTGATAAGTTAGAAGTACGACACGGAGTGCCGCAGGGATTCATTTTAGGCCCTCTGTTATTTCTTATCTTTGTAAATGATATGGCAAACATGCAGGATTCCCCAGAACTAATTATGTACGCAGATGACACGAACGCGTTCTTTAAAACACGGTCCAAAGGTACATTACAAATATTGGCCATCGAATATTTGGAGAAGCTGGCTAACTGGCTTAAGCGTAACAAATTACAACTTAATGCTAAAAAAACTAAATACATAATATTTCGTCCAATTAACAAGCAAGACAAAACTTCTATATTTATTAATTTTGATGGGATACCTTTAGAGCAGGTCAAAGATCAAAAATTCCTAGGCATATGGTTCAATGAAGATTTCAACTGGTCGACGCATATACAAAATCTTTGTTCTGAACTATCTAAATCAATAGGATGCATATATAGAAATCATAAACTACTACCTCGATGGTTAAAAAAGGAATTATATTATTCTTTATGTTACTCAAAAATATCATACGGTGCATTGGTATGGGGTACCACAACTATGACGAACTATAATAAAATAATAGTCCTTCAAAAACGAATACTTCGCATGCTCGACAATTTTCAGGGTAACTGGCGAGACTTGCGTACGGACCCACTGTTTAAAAAATTCACTATGCTAAAGGCTAATAAAATATATTACTTTAAATTACTTCAGCTTATCCAAAAAGAGAAGCTATACCTAATTTCGAAGAATGTTAGCTCAGATCATGCACTGAGAACAAATATCTGGAAAAAACCCAAAGTAAGAACCAATTATGGCAAGCAACAATTCGATTATCAAGTTTTTTCCTTGCTAAACAAAATTGAAGAAAAGGTAAACTTTAAGTGTTCCTTTCCGATTTTCAAGAGAAATGTTAAAGAACTCCTGGTGGAGAGTGATATCGTTTATGAATGAGGAACATAATGTGAAAATGTCCTTTTTTGATGTAACTATAGTCGGATGCAACCTAAGAACAATTCTTTAGCTCCACCCACAAGCGCATTGCGCCCATCTGAAGTGCCTCCGCCGTCAAGAAAGTAGTTCGCTAGCAACGTTGCTTTTTCTTCCTCCAGTAAACGTGTCTTAAACTACTACAATATTTATTTAATTCATTCAGGACGTTTAAATAAGTTAGAATACGTTTTTGTCAACGAAGTAGCTGTTTAGTAAAGAAAGAAAGTCATGTCCAATGTACCGTCTTCCCAATTCATTTTCTGTCCAAGATACTGTCTAACATACCGTCTTCCAGCGCCTTCGATTGAGGGAAAGCGGCGAAAACGAAACCAACCTTTCTCTCGCCAAAATTATAAATAACAAAGCACTTATAGTTCCTGCAAATAATAAATATTTAGTGATTTACTTAGTTTTGTGGGCTTTGCGCACGAAATGTGTGTCTTTATTTTGTTGGATGAATAGAAAACAAGAATAATTATACTTTTCGGGTTTGACAAATCGGCACCCTCCCAAGTCATCGACACCACCACCGCGCCCCGCTCTCTTTGTCTTCCGTCATGGATCCCACTGAGGTGACATCGGAAAGCGATTCCCTTGATTCTTCTTGGACGAAACAGCCTGGTGCAGCCTTACCGGCGACACCAAAGCGGTTCTTCAAGAAGCACAAGCGAGGTCGGGTTTTGAACAGCGGCCAGCGGTGCGTAAAACACGGTGCAAAAAAGCAGAATAATTGTCACGAGAAACTAGCGTCGCGTTGCTAAGGCCAGCAGCCATGTTGAGCTTTTTTTTTTTTTTTCAAAAGGATCGCGATTGGTCCACGGAATCGTGACGTCATGAAAACGATTGGCTGGCGTTTCTCGGCGTAGGAATACATTTTCCTCTGAGAGGCATTTCCGGTTTTTTCTTAGCTTGCAACCGACTTTTTTTTTTTTTATAGTATTCTTTTTTCAATCGTGTTAAATCTGGTACAAGTGTTTATTTTGAATGTGTTTGGTTCTGCATGTGCATTGGCAGATGTCCTGTTTTGCGCTGTGCTGTAAAGGGAGGTAGAGGCCTCGTCAAGCTGCAATGGCAGCTTTTTTCTCTACCTCCCTTCCTCCCCTTGCTTGGAGAGAAAACAAAAAAACAACAAAAAAAACACTGCCTGCCTACGGGCGGATTTCGCCTTCCGGCAGTTGTCCCCCCATCGGCGTGATAAAATCATTTTACTGCTTTTCTTCTGAGTAGGCACTATTGTCCACGTAGGCTACCAAAAGTGTCGGTGTGGTCGTCTGTCCAAGATTGGCCAAACTGGGATTAATTCTGCGCTCATCAACGGAAATAAGAGTAGTGCCAGGTTGTCAATATCGACGGTGGTGTTTTAACAACGCGATGACTCCAAACTTCCCTTGTAAACACTCAAACTTGTCACCGTCGATTCGAACTCGCACCATCAAATGTGTCGTTCACAACTGATGATCCTGACCCTGACGTCAAGGTTAGGATCTGTAATCGAACGTCACTGAACGCGCCTGCACACTACGAGCCCTAGCACGAGCCTCTCGCTTGGAAGTCTGTCATGGTCGCTCATGAGGTCATGGAACGCGAACTGTTTTAATTCCAGAATTTCTAGAGCCATTATTTCGAAAATTGCACGCGGTTTTGTTTCTCGTCGTCGCTCAGCTGGAACGCCGCTAAGCACAGGCGTCGAAACAGGGAGACGAGGAGAAGGGCGATTTACGCCCCCTCCCCCCCCCCCCCCCCCCTAAGTGGCGTGGAAAGAGGGGCAAGGGGCATAACTATCGCCCCAGACCAAGACCATAGCGTACTAGGTAGGACCCAGACATTACAGAAGTATATAATAAAACTTTTGGGGGAAGGGGAAACTGCCTTTCTTTACTATCATAACCCCCCCCCCCCTCTCTCTCTCTCTCTCTCTCAAGCAGTTCCTACGGCGCTTTCTGACCCTTAATTTTGTTTGTGTGTTGGTTGGTCGTAGCCCTTTTTATTTTCCTTCCCCCAGTTTTTTCTCACCATCTCCCGTCGCCCCCTCATCTCTCAAACATTACCTACGTCACTACCCACACCGCCCCTCGGCGACCCCGGCAGCGTAATGACTGGCGGAAGATGAGCTCTAAAGCCGTGTACAACGCGCACGGCTCCAAAATGTCACGAAGTTCAGTCTACGCCTCGACGCCGAAGCAAACATTTTGGCCTGAAATATCTTCTTCCCAAAGTTGTGAAACGTCACTTTGTCGTCAGCGATAACTTCCACAAACGACGATCTTGCGACGACAAAGTTAAAAATATTTACTGCCCGCCTAGGGAAAATCTAGACAACATTGACTTTTACGCGGCGTAGGGATGTAGGGAGTCGCGGGGGCGACATCATCAGTGTAGGCGTTCAATCGGCTGGCCCCACGGTGTTGCTCGGGCGCGCTCCGATGAAGCTCGCTACGACTAATGTAACAGGATCCTGGGAAAGTAGCCCCAAGCTCCTCGTATGGTCGCCATTTTGACCCTTGAAATGAACGGTTTCTTCTTGAACTCTCCATTCTTGGGGAGCCGATCTGATATTCTATAGAAACAATTGTTTGGGTTTTCGTGTTTACCCCCCCCCCCCCCCCCCCCCCCGGGAAAAAAATATATAAATAAAGAAATACAAATAAAACACGCATTTGTTTTGCATTTTTTTCTGTATTATATTTGCTGGAGGGTACGAACAGAGGAATCAACTTACCTGATGGAATGGAGCGCAATTTCGTTGCCGCCCCTGTAGAGCTCGTTCACGGACGGGTAGTCGAGGTACTCGGCCGAGACAAAGAAAGTGGCCGCGATGCCGCAACCACTGGCCTTGTTCTTGCGCTTGAGACCCCCGAGAAGCTCCTGGTAGAACTGCATGTTTTGCTCCGTGACAGCGTCGTCGAAGGTCAGCATCACGAACTGAGGCATGTCCGCCACGCTGAGCCCTCCCGGAGGTTTCTCGCTCATGCATGTGCACTTGGGAGGCTTGCAATTGTCGATGCTGCACGTCTTAGTGGGCGAACCGGAGGGTTTCGGCCGGAGTTCGGTGCCTTTTGCTGTCTGGGTTGTTGCCGATACCTCAGGCTTTGGAGTGGTGGTCGTAAAACTTGTGGTTGGAACTGTTGGTGCCTGGGTTGTTGGTGAGGTTGGGGGCTCTGTAGTTGTGGTCGTAGGACGTGTGGTTGGAGCTGTTTGTGCCTGGGTTGTTGGTGAGGTTGGGGGCTCTGTAGTTGTGATCGTAGGACGTGTGGTTGGAACTGTTGGTGCCTGGGTTGTTGGTGAAGTTTGAGGCTTTGTGGTCGAGGGATCACAAATGCAGTGCGCACCTGAGGGTTGCGGTTGGAGCTCATGGCCTTTTGCTGTCTGGGTTGTTGCCGATGTCTCAGGCTGTGAAGTGGTGGCTGTAGGAGCTGTGGTTGGGACTGTTGGTAAAGTTGGGGGCTCTGTAGCTATGTTAGCAGGGACACATACACAGAGCATACCCGAGGGTCGCGGTCGGGATTCGGGGCCTTTTGCTCTCTTGTTCGTTACCCATGTCTCAGGCTCTCCAGTGGTGGTTGTGGGCCGTGTGGTTGGAACTGTTGGTGCCTGGGTTGTGGGGGAAGTCGAAGGCACTGGGGTGGTGGTCGTAGGACGTGTGGTTGGAACTGCTGGTGCCTGGGTTGTTGACGAAGTTGGGGTTTCTGTAGTTGTGGTCGTAGGACGTGTGGTTGGAGCTTTTGAAGCCTGGGTTGTTGGTGAAGTTGGAGGCGCTGGAGTGATGGTCGTAGGACGTGTGGTTGGAACTGTTGGCGCCTGGGTTATTGACGAAGTTGAGGGCTCTGTAGTTGTGGTCGTAGGACGTGTGCTTGGAACTGTTGGTGCCTGGGTGGTTGGTGAAGTTGGGCGCGTTATAGTTGTGGCTGTAGGACGTGTGGTTGAAACTATTGGTGCCTGTGCTGTTGGTGAAGTTGGGTGGTCTGTAGTTGTGGTCGTAAGACGCGTGGATGGAACTGTTGGTGCCTGGGTTGTTGACAAAGTTGGAGGCTCTGTAGTGATAGGTACTGTCGGTGTCTGGGCTCTCTTCCATGCCTGAGGATCTGGTGTTGTGGTCGTAGGACCTTTGGTGGGAGCTGTTGGTGTCTGAGGCGTCGTTGGCGTGCCAGGGTTCGTAGTAGTCGGAGGTGCTGTAACAGGAGTTTCTTCTTTTGCTCCACCGTCGGGGCAACCTTTACAATGTAGACTTGGATCTTCGGGGCAGCAGCACTTCTGGTCAGGTATGGTCTTCGTTTCTACGGTCTTTTGGATGGTGATCACGGTCGTCTCGTTGACTATTACCTTTGACATTCCACATTTCTGACTTCCCGACGAATAAACGTTTTTACGTTCGACGGCTGATGCGTTAGGAACCCTGGCAGGAAGGTCATGTTGCACAGCGAAGGCACTGGGTGTCAATATACCGCTTGGGACCGACGAGGTCAGGTGTAAGGTCCCCAGCAACGCAACGGCAAGAGAGAGACCCAGGCGCATCTTCCGTGGAGTACGTGATCAATACTGCCCAGAGACCACAGCGTGCCCTTTTGTACTCGCTGGATAATCTGTCTTCCACCTCCCGCTGGTATATCTCTATTTTTTCACAAGTTGTGTCAAGGAGGTCAACGTCTCATGAGAAGACTAGTATCTAAGTCAGCATAACTTATCAACAGGTAAACGCTTTGGTGCCAGTGAGCCGATAAGATTGTCGATAAGACAGTTAACTCCGGCGGTGAGTGGTCATAAGCTCATAAGCTCTTATTGGCTCACTGGGTTCGTAACTTCCACCGTTTTTCATGCTATATCAAAATGAACTGTAGTCTGTAGAGAGGAATGCGGCTATGAGATAACCGACAGCTCGTTGACCTAGTATGGCGACAAAGACTTGACGCTGATCTGGTTGAGATAAAATAACCCGTCCAAGGGTTGGCGATATCGGAGCTCGCCGACCTAACAAGGGCCTCGGTACATTCCATCGCAAGTTTACGCGGAGCGCTACAATATCTGTCTTTCTCGGGGTTACTAGGCCGACGTAGTCACTGAGAGTTAAAAACAAAAACAAAAAAAACTAGGATGTTGCGTATTAGGTTCACGCTTCTGTCTTCGCGATTTAGAATGTTCCAGGCATAAAAACAGTCACGGACAAAACGAGACATCTTTTAGTGCGTCCTTTTTTCCTCGTGTTTATGTCGTCAGTACCGGCTGTTACTCCGAAGAAAGTGCGTTAGTTTTACGAACAAATTCCGTGTTCTTTCAACGTCCCCTATGCATCAGAGTGGTGCCTCGTAACTACAGGGATCGGCGTTTTTGGTAAAGACCGATGAACCACCAAAGCTAGCCCACACGGGTTTCGTCAAATAAAAGAAAAAGAAAAACGAAAGAACTCAAAATTAAAACTGCCTTTAAAAAAAAAAGAAAAATCAAACTATAAAGTGAAAAAAACAAGAAACGTTTTCCTCAAAAGGAAAAAAAAAGCACTTTTTTTGCGTTGATTCAAGAGTCAGAACATGGACTCCACTAAATTGTACGCCATGTTGCTTTTTTGTTTCTTCTTCGGAACAACGCTTCTTATACCGTATCCAACTCTCTTATGTCAAAAACCTGGTGGTTTTTGAACTATTCAATTCACGGGCATGCTCCTTGAAGGTTAGGAAATCCCATGTCCATGTAAAATTTTATGCCGCATAAGCCTCCGTAAACGCCCATTTGTTCTCCGACTCCGAAAATTGATACCGACAAACTTGGATTTCGTGTAAAATGCGACCCCCCCCCCCCCCCCAAAGAAATTAACAAAAAGAAACGTTAACACGAACCCCATGTACATAACCAACAAAAACTATAACTACGCGAACATACTCTCACCCACCTCTTTCATCAGAGCCTCTTTATGCTTCGCATTTTCCGATCGGGTGCAGTGACGTACGGAGGCGGAGATATTTTCAAGAACTGAGAGGGCTGTAAAGTAAATTTTCAATGAGAGTTAACCCGTTGGTGCCCAGAAATTTGCTTGAAATATCATAGACCTACAAACCCTGGCGAAATCTTACACAAAACACCCAAAACCTGTACCAAAAAAAAAAAAAAAGATGTGAAATCGCTGTTGTAGTTACGCCGAGCCTCGACGAAATTCGTTAGCATTTAGCGCAGGGGTTCAAACTCTGCGAGAAATAGAAATTCCAACCTCGCAGCGTTTTTGTTTTATTTTTTCGCTTGTTTGAGCAGTGCCAAAACCCCTCTTCTCCATTGCACAAGCACATCAAGGGAGCAAGCCAGTCTTTCCCCACGGGTGTTGGCGGTTATGCGCAAACGGCGTCGTCGCTACGTCTCGGCTTTATATTTTCGCGTACGTTGTGCATACGGGGGAAAGGAAACCACGTGCCTACGACCCCGTGCCATCGTAAAAGGAATGCGTGTTAGCAGCGGCGGTTTATTGGAAGCGTGCGAGAAGACTCTTTCCCTCTTACGTAAGAGGGAAAGTGGACGTAACGAGCGAACGAACGGAACGAAAGAGCACGACGAGAACTGCGCCGCAGTTTCACAAAGCCAGTCCAATCGACGGTCCGGTCCAAACCAGCCCAAACCAACGGTGGCTGCATGTATCCAGGCAATAAATGCCAACACATAAAATTTCCCCGTTAAATCTAGCGGGAAAATTTTCCCGCTAACTTAACCGGGGAGACATCCCATAATGCAACCCGCGCGTTCTCGTCGTGCTCTTTCACAATAGACCATTTGCAGTATTCCCAAGCGCCCCGGCCCGCACTCAAGGAATCATGGGAACGGTTTTCCTTCAGCTGTTCAGAAAAATTTATTCCACAAATATGGACGCTCGCTTCCCGCAACAAACATATTCAAGAGTCTCGCGGGGGACTGATATATAGTACCAACTACAGCTTAAGGCCCATCAAACAGTAAAAAGCTGATCATGACGCGACCCCTCACCACACAGAGGTAGCGGCACGACCACCGGCGGAGGAACTCTTGTTCGCCAAGGGAGAACCGCTGTTCGTCCAGGTAGGCGGTGAGTTCTTTTCGGATATCCCACAACAGCGGCCACAACGCGCGGCGTCGTTGTCGCTGGGCCGTCGCGACACAACGGTTTCGCCACAGAACCCACTCACATATTGCCACTAGTAGCAGCGCAAAGGCGCCCCGCGGGCAACGACCTCGTGTGACGTAGACGTCCACCCCGAGACCACGAAACGAGCGCTGGATTATGCGCCATAGGTCCCTCGCCGGTACACACTCTCTCACGACGTGCGCGTTTGTTTCTATTGCACCACAATTGACGCACTGTGCGTCCCGTACCACACCCCAGCTGAAAAGCCTGTCTTTTGTTGGGAGGACACCCCAACCCTTTAACCATTCAAAGTCGCGCACGTGGTCCGGCAGCGTGGACGACGTCAGTGCCAGCCACGGGTACGGCTGCACCGCGCCCGGCGTCGGCGGGGGTTGGTCTGCCACAACTAGGCGTTCGACAAGCCTAGACGCCGGGGCCTCGAGTATCTCCTCTCGTGACACGCGGACGCTAAGCTTGTCGAAGAGATCCGCGGTAGACTTGTAAAATGGAGGGGTCGTCTCCGCGCGGGGCCGAAGAGGACTCGGAAGAGAGTCTCCCAAGAGACGGTTATTGGCGCCGAGGAAGTAGAGCGTGAGCGGCCGTGCTGGGTTGTCGTGATCGTCAAGGATTGCCATGGTTGTCTTCAGGGCCAGTATGGGCGCTGCCAGCTCGATGCACGGAAAGCTCCCCCCTCCTTCACCACGGGGGAGGCATAAGCGGGAGCGCCTCACTAGTTCCGTGCGGTTGTTCCAGAAGAAGGTAAACAGCGCCGAGCGCACTTGGAGAATGAAGGGGCGCGGCGGGAGGGCTACTCGGGCCACATGCCACAACCTTCCGCAGAAAACCGACTGAACAAGGTACCGCCGCACAGCCATGGGGAAGTCGTAATGGCCAGCCTCAGCGGCCTTCTCGATGATCTCTTGTCGCAGGTTGGCCCAGGTCTCCGGAGCCACGCCGGAGTCGTCGTACGAGACCCCAAGAATGGTGACGGACTGGGCTCGTGGCAGAGATGGCGGGCACGTGGGGGGAGCCCCGATGCAGAGAGATTTGCTTTTTTTCGGGGTTCAACCGTGCGCCGGAGAGGCACGCGTACCCGTCGAAGAGCCGGAGGGCCTTCACCAGGCTGTCTTCGTCGCGCAGGTAGAGGGTCACGTCGTCCGCATACGCCGAGACGCGAAGCTCATCGAACCCAGGTAGAGCAAGTCCGCTTATGCTGGGGTGCCTGTCGACTCCAACCAGAAAGGGCTCCAAACTGAGGACGAACAGGACCGGGGACAGCGGAAACCCCTGCCGAACTCTTCGCGTCACCGGAAAGCGTGCCACTAAGGAGCCGTTCAGGAACAAGTCACTTCGCAAGTCACTGTACAAGGCTGCGAACAGCTGAGCGCTGTCGGAGGAGAAGCCAAACCCGTCGAGAACACCGAGCAGGTATTGGTGCTCGACGCGGTCGAACGCCTTGGCTTGGTCCAACGACACGAGAAGCCCGTTCGCCCGTCGGGAGCGTGTGAACTCCAGGATGTCGCGAGTGAGAGTCGTCAAAGTATGTATGCTGCGGCCCGATACCGAACACGTCTGTCGGGGGTTCACCAGCTCCGGCAGGAAAGCTTGCAGACGCGAGGTTAGGGTCGCCGCGAGGAGCTTGTAGTCACTGTTTAACAACGTTATCGGGCGCCATGCCCCGGGGTCGGCGTGGTCACCACCCTCCTTGGGGATGAGTACAATCCGACCCAGCCGAAAGGATGGCGGTAGGAGGAGGTCTTCAAAGTAGACCCGCACGACAGCGGTAAAGAAGTTTCCGAGAATGTGCCAGAACGTGCGGTAGAACTCCGCTGGGAGACCGTCTGGTCCTGGTGCGGAGCCGTTCTTCATCCGCTTCAAAACGTTCCACAGCTCGGTCGCGGTACGGGGGCCGCCGCAGGCCCGCGTCATCCTCGGTGGAGATCTTGGGGAGGCCGCTGACGAGAGGGTGCGAGGACACCGATGTGCGATCAACCGGCGCATCCGACTGGGCCAGCGACCGGAAGTGGGCTGCGAAGCGACCACTGTCAAGGCGGCCGGGGGACTCCGACGCGGAGGGCGTCTGCTGTCTCTCCAAGGCTTGTAGGCTTGTGCGATGGGTGTAGCGCAGTACCTCCGGGTGGACCGACGGGCTCCCCTGAGCCTGCAAGACGGTAGACGCGGTGGAGTCCAACCGAAGGTATCGTTCGTAGCGTCTCTGCAGCTGGTCGAGGTACGCCCTCATGAAGGGTGTCAAGGCGCCCCCTCGGCGGACGATACGGATTCGGAGGATAGTGTCTTGCAGAAGCCCTCGATGCCGTTCGCGGAGGTGCCGTCTCATCAGAGTGCTGAAGCTTTGCCATTGACCTTTCAGGCGGTCCCAAGACGCCGGCTCTGGGCGCACGCCCACTAGCGACTCCTTGACCAGGTTGCCCAACGTGCGGCGCGTGGCCTCATCGTGGAGGATCCTGGAATCCAGACGCCACGGACGCGAGGAGCGTGCGACCGCAGAGTCGAAGCAGAACTTGATAAGTAGCGGACGGTGATCGGAAATCTCTTCTGGGCACGACGGAAAGTCCACCGCAGTACAGGTCTGTAGCGCGGCGGATAGCGTGCGAGGCAAGTACAACCGGTCTATGCGACTTCCCGAAGCCCCTCTATTCCACGTCGACTGGTGAGTGGATCTATGCAGTAAGGACCATCCGTCCACGAGGTCGAAGTGCCTCACAAGCCGCCGAAGTTCATGGGCGGACAAGGTTGAGCGACCCTGACCAGGACCCCGAACGTCGGCGTAAGAGTCCAGGACGCAATTGAAGTCGCCGACCAAGAAGCACGGGCCTTCGTCGAGTAGATGTACGTCTAGGCTGCGGAAGTAGTCGTGCTGGAAGGTCAACACAGTTGGCGCGTAGACAGTGACGAGGCGAAATTTCCGTTCGCCGAAGAAAAAGTCAAAACGAACAGTCCTTCCCTCCGTATCAAAAAGATAAGTGGCGTTGCGCAGCAGACTGCGATTGCAGACAACCACTCCCACGCCCGTCGCGCGGCGCGGCGCGTAAGAAAAGAAAGCAGTCACAGAAAACCGGGCTTCGAAATCCGCAACGTCACGGAAGCGGGCAAAGTTGGTGTCTTGCAAGCACAGAAGATCGCAGTTCTGCATCCTCGCGAAGTGCATCACTTCAGTTTGCTTCGCTGGGTTTCGAACGCCCCGCACATTCAGGGATAATATGCAAAGGGTGGCCAGAATAAAAAAGAAAAGGTATTCACCGATGTTTGTTTGCAAACAAGCTCGCTGCCGCCCACTATCGGCGAACCCCTGCGCGCTTCCGGTTTTCCTTTTCTTTTCCTCTTGTCAGACATCCTTTTGTCATTTGTACTACGTTCTACAAAGCGCGCAGTTTCTTACAAACCTATTACAGGTATTAAAATGAGCTGTTGGGCTAGTTGGTTATGCATAATTACAATGTAGCGCAAAGACAACACAGGAAGGAGACAGAGATAGGAAAGAACGCTACTCACAACTAGGTATTTACTGCATGTATCGTGAAAGAGGTAAACGAAGTGACAAGTGTGATGACAATTTACACTAACGGTCGTGAAAGAGGCGAACGAAGTGACAAATGCGATGAAACTCTGAAAAAAGGAAGAAGACACTTTGATCTACACTGATGTTCGACTTAAATTACCCCTCTAAAAAGAAAAGAAAAAGAAAAAGAAAAAAGCGAAGAAAAAACAAAAAGAAGAAAAAAAATGATTGAAAATATTTTCAGTTACCCGCTAGATTTAAGAAAAATTGTCTAGATATTGCTGCTCTTTGCGAGACAGTGCTACAGAGGGCGCACTTATGCACTTGGTCCCGTGAGTCATGATAGTTTTAGCCTCATATATCTCTCTTGCCCTCTTGCTGGGATTGCGCTTGAGGACTTTAGTTTGGCTGAACACAGGGGTGCAGGCACAGTCTCTGACATGGATGGCGAGATGCCCTGATGGAGATGATTGAAGAGTCAAGGCATGCTCTCGTAATCGCACGTTGACACAGCGGCCTGTTTGTCCGACATACACACTTCCACAGGAGCACGGAATTTCATAGACCACATTGACGTCGCAATTCACGTACTTATATTTATGATGGACTGTGCAGAGAGTATGAGTTTGTTGAGGTCTGTTGATTTTCGGACAAAGCCTCTTAAGTTTATCCGGGGCTGAAAGTACCACTTGTATATCATATCTTGAAGCTATCCGTTTCAAGTTATGCGATATTTTGTGGATGTAAGGAACAACTGCTGGCCGTGTTCTTCTCTCAGCACTTCTTGTTCTTCTTTCATTGGGACTTGCCAAACTCTCTGCAACCTCAAACAACAAGGAATTGGGATACCCTGACTCTTGTAGTCTTAGAACCTGCGAATCAAAGCTCTTCTTGGCTGCATGTTTACAGGACTTCTGTAATGCGGCTTTTAGACAACTCTGCACAATTCCTCGTTTAATGATTTTTGAATGGGCCGAATCAAACTGAAGAAGTCGTCTCTTAGACCGTGGCGAGTAAGTCCAACACGTATGGTTCTCTCCAAAAAGAAGTTGGAGGTTCAGGAATTGAAGCTTACTGTCGGTTGGTAGTTCGTATGTAAATTTCAATCCCTTGGCATGATTACAGAAACTAGACTGGATGGTGTTGACTGTCACAGACTGAAGTTGGGCAGGTCTTCCATGCAGGAGTACGAGGTAATCATCCACATATCGAAAGACACGTGCCACCAGGTTTTTGGGAAGGTTCTGGGATATGTGACGGTCACATTGGGAAAGGAAAATGTCACACAGTACTGGGGCAACACAGGATCCTATGCAAATGCCTTGCTTTTGTATATAGGAATGGTTGTTGAACACGACCACGGTGGATGCAAGGTAAAATTTCAGGAGTTCCAGGAAGGACTCTACTGGTAACCCACATTGGTTTTGAAAGGCCACGCTGCCATTAACCTCGATGCAAGCGCCTACCGCCTCAAACATACCCTTATGTGGCACAGAGTAGAATAGGTTCTCCACGTCTAGTGAAAGTCCGAACTTTACATTCATCGCATTTTGTGTTAGATATTGAATGACTGCCTCTGAATTGGTTATTAAGAAAGGGTCATTCAATTTAAGGGTGCTCAGGCTACGTAACAAAAAACGAGACATAGAGCCCTGCCACGAACCCTTTTCAGTAACTATTACGCGAAAAGGACAACCCTCCTTGTGTGTTTTAGCAGTGAAAAACATTTGCAGTTGGTCATTTTTGGCAGCTGTGATCTGCTTCCTCAACTGTTCTAAGTCCATCCTATGGCATAACTGGAGTGCTTTTGCCTTCACCGTTTTGGCCTTATATCCCTTCAGGCAGTTGAAATTCTTATCAATAGCCTTTTGTGCTTTGTCAAGGTACACATCTTTGGATGACGCGACAAATCCTCCTTCCTTGTCGGAAATGAGTAGATATAAATCATTTTGACGAAAAAAATTAACAATGTGGGAAACATTAAAGCTCCTAGTGCTTGGTGATCCTGCTTTCAGTAGTACATCAATACAGTCCTCAATGCACCTAGACCTGTCATCTTCTTGGGCCTTGGCAGCAATGTCTTGGATGTTTGCCACCATGTTTTCACCTCGCTGTATTGGTTCTGTGCAAAATTTCGGACCGTGCTCGAGGACTGAACGTATGCCTTCCGGGAGCTCTACATCCCCTAGTAGAGAGACAGACTCGCCTTTCCACGGTGTCCTGGGTGCACGGAGACTTTTCAAATGAGGAACGTAGGTCCCCCAAAGGAACTCCGTCATCTGGCTTGCTGCGGCCAAGTATGACCTATACCGTGGGCTATGACCAAGTTGGGGGTTGTCACAGCCGGCAAGGACACTGAGACAGGACCGATAGAACCGGACCTGACGCCACAGTTCAGAGCGAAGAATCCTGCAGATCCTCTTAGCATGTCGCATCGATGGACTTGCGTAGCCGAACAACGCACAGACTTCTTGTGGCACGACGCTGTGTTTGATGGCGAACGAGTAGAACCGTGCCTTGCATGTCGAATTGGCGATCAAGTTAATGTAAAAAGACACCGGATCGAAGGGAGGAACAAACGGAAAAGGGCCCAATGTACTAGAAAGAAACTGTATTAAAATGAGCTGTTGGGCTAGTTGGTTATGCATAATTACAATGTAGCGCAAAGACAACACAGGAAGGAGACAGAGATAGGAAAGAACGCTACTCACAACTAGGTATTTACTGCATGTATCGTGAAAGAGGTAAACGAAGTGACAAGTGCAATGACAATTTACACTAACGGTCGTGAAAGAGGCGAACGAAGTGACAAATGCGATGAAACTCTGAAAAAAGGAAGAAGACATTTTGATCTACACTGATGTTCGACTTAAATTACCCCTCTAAAAAGAAAAATAAAAAGAAAAAAGCGAAGAAAAAACAAAAAGAAGAAAAAAAATGATTGAAAATATTTTCAGTTACCCGCTAGATTTAAGAAAAAATGTCTAGATATTGCTGCTCTTCGCGAGACAGTGCTACAGAGGGCGCACTTATGCACTTGGTCCCGTGAGTCATGATAGTTTTAGCCTCATATATCTCTCTTGCCCTCTTGCTGGGATTGCGCTTGAGGACTTTAGTTTGGCTGAACACAGGGGTGCAGGCACAGTCTCTGACATGGATGGCGAGATGCCCTGATGGAGATGATTGAAGAGTCAAGGCATGCTCTCGTAATCGCACGTTGACACAGCGGCCTGTTTGTCCGACATACACACTTCCACAGGAGCACGGATTTCATAGACCACATTGGCGTCGCAATTCACGTACTTATATTTATGATGGACTGTGCAGAGAGTATGAGTTTGTTGAGGTCTGTTGATTTTCGGACAAAGCCTCTTAAGTTTATCCGGGGCTGAAAGTACCACTTGTATATCATATCTTGAAGCTATCCGTTTCAAGTTATGCGTTATTTTGTGGATGTAAGGAACAACTGCTGGCCGTGTTCTTCTCTCAGGACTTCTTGTTCTTCTTTCATTGGGACTTGCCAAACTCTCTGCAACCTCAAACAACAAGGAATTGGGATACCCTGACTCTTGTAGTCTTAGAACCTGCGAATCAAAGCTCTTCTTGGCTGCATGTTTACAGGACTTCTGTAATGCGGCTTTTAGACAACTCTGCACAATTCCTCGTTTAATGATTTTTGAATGGGCCGAATCAAACTGAAGAAGTCGTCTCTTAGACCGTGGCGAGTAAGTCCAACACGTATGGTTCTCTCCAAAAAGAAGTTGGAGGTCCAGGAATTGAAGCCTACTGTCGGTTGGTAGTTCGTATGTAAATTTCAATCCCTTGGCATGATTACAGAAACTAGACTGGATGGTGTTGACTGTCACAGACTGAAGTTGGGCAGGTCTTCCATGCAGGAGTACGAGGTAATCATCCACATATCGAAAGACACGTGCCACCAGGTTGTTGGGAAGGTTCTGGGATATGTCGCGGTCACATTGGGAAAGGAAAATGTCACACAGTACTGGGGCAACACAGGATCCTATGCAAATGCCTTGCTTTTGTATATAGGAATGGTTGTTGAACACGACCACGGTGGATGCAAGGTAAAATATCAGGAGTTCCAGGAAGGACTCTACTGGTAACCCACATTGGTTTTGAAAGGCCACGCTGCCATTAACTTCGATGCAAGCGCCTACCGCCTCAAACATACCCTTATGTGGCACAGAGTAGAATAGGTTCTCCACGTCTAGTGAAAGTCCGAACTTTACATTCATCGCATTTTGTGTTAGATATTGAATGACTGCCTCTGAATTGGTTATTAAGAAAGGGTCATTCAATTTAAGGGTGCTCAGGCTACGTAACAAAAAACGAGACATAGAGCCCTGCCACGAACCCTTTTCAGTAACTATTACGCGAAAAGGACAACCCTCCTTGTGTGTTTTAGCACCCTTAAATTGAATGACCCTTTCTTAATAACCAATTCAGAGGCAGTCATTCAATATCTAACACAAAATGCGATGAATGTAAAGTTCGGACTTTCACTAGACGTGGAGAACCTATTCTACTCTGTGCCACATAAGGGTATGTTTGAGGCGGTAGGCGCTTGCATCGAAGTTAATGGCAGCGTGGCCTTTCAAAACCAATGTGGGTTACCAGTAGAGTCCTTCCTGGAACTCCTGAAATTTTACCTTGCATCCACCGTGGTCGTGTTCAACAACCATTCCTATATACAAAAGCAAGGCATTTGCATAGGATCCTGTGTTGCCCCAGTACTGTGTGACATTTTCCTTTCCCAATGTGACCGCGACATATCCCAGAACCTTCCCAACAACCTGGTGGCACGTGTCTTTCGATATGTGGATGATTACCTCGTACTCCTGCATGGAAGACCTGCCCAACTTCAGTCTGTGACAGTCAACACCATCCAGTCTAGTTTCTGTAATCATGCCAAGGGATTGAAATTTACATACGAACTACCAACCGACAGTAGGCTTCAATTCCTGGACCTCCAACTTCTTTTTGGAGAGAACCATACGTGTTGGACTTACTCGCCACGGTCTAAGAGACGACTTCTTCAGTTTGATTCGGCCCATTCAAAAATCATTAAACGAGGAATTGTGCAGAGTTGTCTAAAAGCCGCATTACAGAAGTCCTGTAAACATGCAGCCAAGAAGAGCTTTGATTCGCAGGTTCTAAGACTACAAGAGTCAGGGTATCCCAATTCCTTGTTGTTTGAGGTTGCAGAGAGTTTGGCAAGTCCCAATGAAAGAAGAACAAGAAGTGCTGAGAGAAGAACACGGCCAGCAGTTGTTCCTTACATCCACAAAATATCGCATAACTTGAAACGGATAGCTTCAAGATATGATATACAAGTGGTACTTTCAGCCCCGGATAAACTTAAGAGGCTTTGTCCGAAAATCAACAGACCTCAACAAACTCATACTCTCTGCACAGTCCATCATAAATATAAGTACGTGAATTGCGACGCCAATGTGGTCTATGAAATCCCGTGCTCCTGTGGAAGTGTGTATGTCGGACAAACAGGCCGCTGTGTCAACGTGCGATTACGAGAGCATGCCTTGACTCTTCAATCATCTCCATCAGGGCATCTCGCCATCCATGTCAGAGACTGTGCCTGCACCCCTGTGTTCAGCCAAACTAAAGTCATCAAGCGCAATGCCAGCAAGAGGGCAAGAGAGATATATGAGGCTAAAACTATCATGACTCACGGGACCAAGTGCATAAGTGCGCCCTCTGTAGCACTGTCTCGCAAAGAGCAGCAATATCTAGACAATTTTTCTTAAATCTAGCGGGTAACTGAAAATATTTTCATTCATTTTTTCTCCTTTTTCTTCTTTTTGTTTTTTCTTCGCTTTTTTCTTTTTCTTTTTCTTTTCTTTTTAGAGGGGTAATTTAAGTCGAGCATCAGTGTAGATCAAAGTGTCTTCTTCCTTTTTTCAGAGTTTCATCGCATTTGTCACTTCGTTCGCCTCTTTCACGACCGTTAGTGTAAATTGTCATTGCACTTGTCACTTCGTTTACCTCTTTCACGATACATGCAGTAAATACCTAGTTGTGAGTAGAGTTCTTTCCTATCTCTGTCTCCTTCCTGTGTTGTCTTTGCGCTACATTGTAACTATTACAGGTACCTCTCCGAAGGAAAATCTTCTTTTCCGATCGCTGTGTGTTACTGAAGAAGAAATAAATACACTACCGGAAGTCTACTGGGGCACCCAATACTGTGGCGCCCTCGTGGTACCAACTCCCACCGAATGCGGTGTGCTTAGAAAGTGGAGCTGTCGGACGATGCTGGAGAGGGGTCCCGACGCGGGGGGGAGGCCTTTCGCGGTTTCTTGGGGCACGTGGCTCGTGGGCCCCCCCCTGTCAGGTGAGCGGGAACCGCTGCCTTGTGAGAGTACGCTTGGAGTCCTCGTGCGGTGATCGGCTCGAGTCGGAGTCCGGTGTGTCAGTTATGGTCGTGTCCATACTGTCGGTCGGAGTCGCTGCGGGGCCACCTGGCGCGGGGTTCTCGTCGATGACGAGGTGGTCGCTGTCACTGGAGACCTCGCCCTCACCCGACGCTGGGCTCCACGCTGCATAGGCGGTGTCGCCGACAACAACCGCGGCGGCTCGGACAAAGTCCGTCGCCCCGGCTGAAGTCACCCCCGAGCCGGTCGGGATTGGCTCAGGTGGGGCGGATGGGGGCGGCGACGGAGGAGGCGGGGGTGGGGCCGCGGCTGCGGCGTCAGGTGGTGACGGAGGGGCAACGGTGGAGACGGGTGGTACGGCCGGAGCCTCGGGGGCGATGGGAGAGGTCGCGTTTCCTGGGTCCAGGGCCGGGAAATCGGTGGCGTAGTTTCCGGCGACCATGGAGGAGTAGCTTCTCTTGGCCGTGCAGTTCACAGTCGCGTGCGTTCCACCGCAGCGTCTAGAGTTGGTAGTACAGCCCTCAGTGGGGTGCCCGAAGACACCACAGCGGTCGCAGTAGCCCGTCGTACACTGTGCCCGGACGTAGCCCTCCTGCCTGCAGCGTCGGCATACGCGCCTCAGGCCGCGGTAGTCAAATGTAGCACGATGACCGGCGACGCGCAGGACGTTGGGCATGGGGTTAGCCTCCTTCATTTCCATGCGGATGAAGCGGGTTCCTGTTTTCACAGTCGCCGTTCGGTGGTAGGTCGCGTAGGAGACGTCGATGACTTTGCCGTACGGGGCCAGGGCTTGGACGAGCTGGTCGTTGCGCACAAACGTCGGCAGGAAGAGGCAAGTCACATTCGTCACCTGCGGACCCGTCGACACGATGGGGACTGACTGGTTGGCGATGGAGACGCTGCCGGCCTCACGAAGCTTGAGGGTGGCGGCACGGGTGTTGACGACGACTTGGAAGTTTGTACCTCCTAGGTGCTGCGCCGAGAAGATTTCGGGCAACCCCACAATGGCGGATACCCCATCAATGAGGTCGTCCGCCGATGTGCCTACTGGCAGGACAACGTCGAAAGCGTGCGCTTTCGGCGGGGGAGAAGCTTGCGCCGATGCGGCCGCCATCGCGGTCGGCACCCTCGCCGGGGAGCTCGACGACACGTAGCCAGACTTGTTCTTACTCGCACAACCAAGCGCAGAGAGAAAATTTATCCACCTTTTCTCAAAGACATGCATTACCGGAAGGAAAGTTTAGATCTGCTTCAACGTGAAACCAGGGGACCTATGTTGGACAGATGTTTCGTTTCTCCTAAAAGAAACGGAAGTGACGACATCGCGTCTGATTGGTTGAAGCTCGAATGACGAAAGTTCCCTATGAAAATGTGGGCGGAGATGGCGAACCGCCCCCACCGGAAGTGACAACACTTTGACGTATCGTTTCCTCGGTGTTTCGTCTGAAAAGGGAACGAGTCTGTCGATGGTCTCTTCGAGGTAGCGAAATGGGAAACACGGCGTCTCGGAGGCAGAGCGACAGTTTTCCTATTGTGGAACTTTTTTTTTTCTCCGGAAAGGCTCTACCGGCAGCACCGCGATGCCTTTGAACTCCCGGAGGAGACTTTTCGGAGGCAGTACCGTCTCGCCAAGAATGTGGTCCGTTGGTTGTGCGACGAACTGCGCGAGGAGCCAGAGTTGAGGAGGCTGCGAGGTTCGTGGACGGTGATGACTGTGGAACAGCAAGTGTTGTGCGCACTTCGCTTTTACGCCACGGGGAGCTTTCAGGGCATGGTGGCGAGCGACGAGCACATAGCGAGGGATCAGGCTACAGTCAGCATCGTTGTGCGGGCTGTGTCCCTCGCTATTGTGCAGTGTCTGGGGGTCCGACGCGGCTGGATCGACTTTCCCCAGACAACCGGCGAGAGGGACGACCGTCGAGAGGGGCTTTCAACGGCTCGGCAGGATACCCGGCGTCATCGGTTGCGTCGACGGGACGATGATCGCCATCGTCGGCCCGTCACAGAACGACCCCACCGTCACGAAGGCGGCGTATTGGTGCCGCAAACAATACTACGCTCTAAACGTGATGGTGGTAAGTACGATCACATATATACTACGTCTCACCTTAGCATGAACTAACTGAGAAAACTGTGCAAGCGCGAACGGCTTGACTGGAGCACTCGCTGCACGAGCGCTCGTGCAGCCGCCAGGGCTTTATCCAAAGCAGCTAGCTCGCGCTTTTAGCTATAGGTCAATGCCCGTTCTGAATGGGTTTGAAAAAGAGCGTAACGCTAATACGGTGCGGATATGCCATTTTATAAATGAGAGTTATGGGTTGTTAGTAATCGTTCATCCTCCGCACAAGCGTTTGTTCGACGAAGGGAGGGAGGGTTTGTTAGCTGAAAAGCTTTCGATCTCTGTTTGTTTTCATGTCGTGTTAAGCTTTTAAGCATTAGTCCCTGTCCTGCATGATAAAGTGTAAACTCTCCTTTGAAGAAAAAGACAAATTTGCCTAAACTATTACGTGTATCAAAGGAAGTGGCTATTTATCATATAATTTTAATCTTTGTAACACAGACAGCGCTCTGTCTGTGTCCTTCATCCAGTCCGTCGTTTTTTTTGCGCTGTTTTAATATTTTAAGTTTGTAAACCACATAATTTATGGTGGTGTGTTGGTCAGCATGTAAATAGTGTTTGACAGGCCCCCATGACAATGAGTGCAATCAACTATTTGTGGATTCAGTTGAATTAATGCCGACATATGTCTCACTATTGCAGGTGTGTGACGCCGACTGCCGGGTCATGAGCATTGACCCACGGTATCCTGGGTCGGTGCACGACTCCTTTGCGTGGCGCTACTCGTGGCTCCGGAGCAACTTCGAGCAAGGCCGGCTGATAGACGACGGCAGGTTCCTGCTCGGTAAGCATACTACATTTGTTGGTTCTGTACATGATGGCTCTGCACCACTTATAAGCTACAATATCACACATACTGTTCCGAACATGGATAACTGGCATGTGCTCTGGCCATACCTGTGACACGTCTCCTTGGAAACACTCCGACGCAGCTGTCAACTACAGGGGGGAAAGGTTGCAAACAGCAGCTTTACCTGCTTAGTTGTCAACAATTTGCAAGGGATACTACAACGAAATTTCGGTGCTTATTTTTTGGTCTATACGTGTTCAAAACAGCAGTATCACATCGGACACATTCATATCTTGTTAAAAAAGACACAAAAAGGCATTTAAAAAAAATTAGGCGAATAGCAAAGAGCATTTTCTAGATGTCGCTAAAGCCGTTTGTAATGCCCGTCTAGGAACCTTGACAGGTAGTGACGATAACTGTCTTGCCTAGAACTATACATGCTTTGAACCTGACGTCATCCCGACAGCTCTACGGCCAGCAGAAGAGAAAAGGGGAGGGAGGAACTCCACACTCAACGGGACACTCTTTTGTGCGTCCCAAGATTATAGAAGATTAACCCGTCACTCAAAATTCACACAAAAGCAGCTTTGGGGTTAGTTGCGGTGGCCTGATGCTGGCGTGCTTCGACCGCTTTGGTTGCTGGAACAGCTAGGGCATCCTGACGTCGTCTGCCTCGCCGCAGCTTTGCTCATCCCGAGATAAACTACATCACAATTGCACCGGATGTGACGTGCTCTCTGCTGGCTGCTCTCCGAGCGCTTGCCAGTGTGGGCTATTTATAACGAAAAATACAGCCATCAGGCTCAAAATACAAATGTGTGATTGTCATTTACGGGTATTGTGGATCATATTCAGCCTATTTCTGAACACGACGGGTATATTTCAAATTTCGTTGAAGTATTCTTTTAAAGCGAACAGCATTAATATCATACATTTCCTTCTCTGACTGTGCAGGTGACAGCGGCTATGCCTTGGAGCCTTGGCTCATCACCCCTGTCCCTGGATTCCATGCGACCTCCACCGCTTGCGGCCGGTTTAATAAGGCACATTCTTCGATGAGGTCCGTTGTGGAGCGCTGCATTGGGCTGTTGAAAAGCAGATTTCGGTGTCTGCAAAGGCACCGGACTCTGTATTATCATCCAACAACAGCCACCGTCATTATATCGGCGTGTGCAGTGCTCCACAATATCTGCCTTTCATCGAGGGAACCAGAACCGGAGCCAGACTCTGACCCTGACGAGCCAGGGTTGGAGTCTGGGCCGAGCTCGGACGGTTCTGAGTCGAGCTCGGAGGGGTCAGTGGCAGATGACGAGAGGCTGGCTCCTGCCCACCCTCGGGTCAGCCTCTCGGACAGGGGGAGGGCTCTGAGGCAGCGCCTTGTTGCCCAGTTCCGAACCCGCCACAGCCGTGCCTCCCCGGAGCCCCACGCAAGCCACGGTGGCAGTCCCGCCCACCAGGGACACCACCAGCGCCAAGGAGTCCGTCGCCACAACGGAGGTCCCGCCCATCAGGGACACCGTCGGCGACAGGGAGCCCCTCATCGTCCTCGCCACGGTGGCACTCCCGCACACCAGGGACGCCACCGGCGACAGCAAACCCCTCGTCGTCCTCACCTCGACTGACGCTCTCGCCACCAGAGAAGCCCTCCCCGTGGCAGCATGTACTTCGCTTGTTGCTCCACAGTCATGGCCGTCCATAAGCTCCACAGTGTCAACTCCAACGCCTTGCGCAGTTCGTCGCACAACCACCGTGCTACCTTTACGGACATGTAGTACTGCCTCCGAAAAGCTATTCGGTGCATCACGGTGATGTTGGTAGAGCCTTTTTTTAATTTGCAAGCAGGGTGCATAAAATGCGTGGGACAATAACAGAAGGTTTTGTAGGGTTATGTAGCTAGCCAAAGGGGCATCTGGCTCGCCCTTGCAGGAAACTGAGAAATCAATGAGGCTAATGGTGAGACCCATTTTCCTTTTTTTACTGCAATATATTGTTTGTATCGGGTTTGGACATCAATTCATTTTCTCTACACTTCCATTGCCCTGTTCCATTTTACAATCTATTATGGCTACCACAGAGCCAGGTGTATTACTCGATAAACGCATATTGGATTTATGTCAGTTTGAATGTATAAAGAAGACAACAAGCAGTTTGTCTTTGAAAGTGCTTTCTTTTTTTATAACAATGCCGTAACGTGAAAAATAAACATGTTTGAAAACACAAGTTGCAATACTTTCTTTAAAGTGAAATTTAGCATGGACTACTAAACACCGTATAAATTCTTTGTCATTATCCAGGATATATCACAGACATTATTTCACACTTCACTTAATTCAGCACACTGCCATTTCGTTTGTGTTTTGTCACACATGGAAGCATGACAGGTTCCATAGTAGAGGCATGTTGAGATCAACAATGATATAAGAAAACAAGCAAACAAAAAAACACAGGGGCACAGACGAAGGAAACAGGACAAGACGCACTCTCAACTGAAGTTTATTGAAAAGTCAACTTCAGTTGAGAGTGTGCCTTGTCCTGTTTCCCTTCGTCTGCGTCCCTGTGTTTTTTTCGGCGCTTTTTTGTTTGAAATGAATCAAGTGTCCCAAATCTCCACTTTATTGCGATATAAGAAAAATGGCAAACCCGGAGGCCAGTTTCAGGCGGGTGGCAAGTTGTGGCTAGAGTGCAGACCTCTTGGTTTCAATTAAAGAAAACTACAAGTATGAAATTCCGATGGCACAAGCCACTTGACACCTTTGATGAAAAAGCACACACTACATATTGCTGTCCTACAAACATGAGGAATGGCTAGTTTTAGCATATATCTGTCATACCTGTTGCCAAGAGCATATTACTAACTTTCTTCACTGGTTATAGTGACTCCAATAAACAAACGCAGAAGGCACAGTCCTTCTGCGTTTGCAAGCAGAAAGCACAGTCACGATGGTCGCGGCGGGCTACCGCCCCGGGTGCCGCTGACCCTCGTGACGCCAATGCCTCCGCCCCCTGTTTGCCTGCGAGTAAAGGAAGTAATTCAATAGCTTGGTCCACACTATGAGTAGACTACGCAAATTACCTCGCCTGTTTCGCCAGCTCCGCAGCCCGCGCCCGCGCCTTCGACACCCGCACGGTTCAGTAGCGTTTCCAACCATCCGGCTCCTTCCTCTGAGGCCCGAGGAAGTTGAGCCGGGAGGTTAGCTCGTTCCAGAGACGAACTTTGTCGTCTCTGGACAGCGCCGGGCTCAGCTCAGTTGCGCGCGCCGCGTACCAGAGAGGCCACATTCTCCTGTTTCTTGAGCCGTCATCAGCGACAGTGATTTGAACTAGGCGCTCATCCGCGTCCCGCATGTTGTTCTAACCTTTTATGCGAGTTTACTCCATCTAATATTTTTTGGAACCGCTACAAAATCAGTTGTTTATTTCAATAGAACACGTGTATTTTTTTAGTTTGACAAGTTTCTTTCAAATAGAGCAGATGTGAAGGTCACCGCCGCGAGGGATTGGCTGCCATCGCTTCACTAAAAGCAGGAAATGCTCCTCCGGTTGCCAGAGAAACGGACGCTTGCGTAGGGACTAGGTTCCAGATAGGTACGGCCGGGAAAGCGTAGGTACGGCAGGGGGACAGCGTAGCTACTTCCGCTCTTCGGGGGTAGGCTCTTGACACCTCTCAAGTGAGTGACAGACGCCAATCTTGCTATGTCGTCACGGCGTCAAAGAGGGCGGTTTCGCGGTGCGCGCCGTTGCTCGGTTACGCCACTCCTACCGCTACGTCACTTCTGTTTCTAGTTTCTCGAAAGTCCAACATAGGTCCCCAGATTACCTTCAAGTTCATACAAACACCCGCTTTTTATTCAGTAATGGCATCTAAATCATTCTTCGTCCCTATCGTATTTTTTTTTTAATTGATGTATGCGCTCTAAAACTGTAGTGCGGAAGCGCAATGACGCATGTTCGAAACGCGAGCCACAAATATTCTAAATTCTCGCCTGGAGCGCTGCTCAAAACTTGAGAGCTACGAGCCTATGTGGAGCGCAAGTTAGTCTGCTTCTTGCACAGGGGTTGCGATGATGTCAAAAGGCCAAGCTCTTATTGGCTGATTGAAAAAAAAAAAAAAAATAGTGAGTAGACGTCAAGGCATCTAGCATTGAGGTCTACCCACTATCCTTTCAATCAAAGTCAATCAGAGCTCGGCGTCGGTCTGACGTTACCGCAACTCCTGCGCAAGAAGCAGACGACTTGCTCTCCGCGTTGTTCCCTTTAAATCACTCCCCTTGGGAAGCTATAGGCTACATTTTTCCCACCGCTGTTTTCACTGCTGGAAGCACCCTGAGAACTCATCTTCTGGAAAGCTGTTGAGCCCCTCCAGCGATTTTTCTTTAGTTTCTCCAGTTAAGACAAATCTCTGCGCCTTCAAGGGTCTCTTGAGTTTCAGAAACAGGAGAAAGTCCGCAAGGGTCAGGTCTAGTGAAAACGGGGGCTGGGGGATGACGGTCTTGGCGTTTTTTGTGCAATAATCGCGAATGAGCGATGCAGAATGAAGATGAGCGTTGCCATGGTGCATCACCCATTTCCCACATCCCCACAGCTCAGGTCTCTTCGTCCTCACAGCCTCGCGCAATTGTCTTTCAAGGTAACGGAAACCATTAATTATCTCACTCCGTGGAAGAAATGCGTAGTAGACAACAGCCTTTTCGTCGAAGAAAACAGTGAACATGACCTTGACATTTGATCTCTCTTGACGAGCTCTTTTTGGTGTTTGAGAGGATTTTGTCTTCCATTGCGATGATTGGACCTTTTTTTTCCACATCGTACCCATAAACCCATGTCTCCAGTGGCGTCACGAGGGGGGATGGGCCAGGGGGGTTGGGGGGGGGGGGGGGTGCGGAACGCTCTTGGTGCTGCGCTCAGTGGTGTGTCGCGGCGGGCTACCGCCACGGGTGCCGTTGGCCCTAGTGAAACCACTGCACGTCTCGTCCCCAATAATGACACGTCTCAAGATGTTTTCATCATCATTTGCCATTTCAAGAAGTTTCTGACAAACCACGACACACGACACAGCCATGCTGTACCTAACACGCTTCACAACTCAGGTCCTGCTCCTGTTTGTCGCCGCGGATCTAACCGAGCTGCATGGGACTTCGTTGCACTAACCGTCATGGCCAGAGGAACATGCGCTTCACTCGAGCTTCGCGCCAAGAGATAGCGCAGGCTCGCAGTCACGGTGCCCTATCTTCCATCTTGAGCATCACCGTGCAGTGGCGCATCGCTCGAGGCTTCCCTTTCCGCCGACGGAACATCTTCAAAAGGAGCTACACCGCCTGCAACCATCGGGGCACGACACAGCCATGCTGTACCTAACACGCTTCACAACCCAGGTTGGTTACTTGAGAAATACTAAATGCTACCTTTCTAATAACCTCATGCTTTTTTAAGTGTCGTGCCCCATCGACCGCCAATGCGTACTAACCTGATTTCGTGGTTTCTGTAATGTATTCGCTGCTGCGTTTACCAGCCTGCTTTCCCTACCTCACGACACATGTCTCTTGTTTTTGGAGGGATTGCTAGCCCTATCAGGAGATGTAGAACTAAATCCTAGGCCACTGACAGGAGTAGAAAAATGAGAAGTAATGCTTCAAAGCCTCGCGGAAACAAATGAAGAGAACGCAAAAGGAAACTCGAGAAAAGCTGGATTCTATCAGATGAGGAATCGGCGAACTAGAACAAAAGGTTTATGCCATAGAAAAACAAATTCAGGCAATAAGTGAGGTCAAAGAAAGACTTACCGTTGTTGAGGCAAGTGTTAGCGAATTAAGGGCTGACCTTGATTGCACGCACAGGCAATTTGATTCACTCGACTCCGGAATTGATGACCTAAATAATAGAATGAGAATGAACAATCTGCTCTTCCGGGGCATTCCAGAAAAACAAAATGAAACATGGGAACAGTCGTCTCTCATTATAAAAGAGTTTGTGAAGAGACACCTTGGCTTCGAAGCCGGTGTGATTGAGCGCGGGCACCGCGTGGGTGGCAAACGTGACGGCGCAAAACGCCCCATCGCTGTGCGCTTTATGAATATCAAAGTAGACAGGATGTTCTTCATAACGCTAACAAACTAAAAAACGTTCCCTCTCTACGCGTTTCCATTTCGGAAGATTTCACACTACGGACCCGTCTACATCGTAGCAAACTATGGCAATTTAGTGAACAATTCAGAGAAAGAAACATTAGAGTCAAACTTGTCTACGATAAGCTATACGCAGATGGTAAGCAGTTCTGCTATTGTCCCCAGAGTGACGAGGTGATTTTGCCAAGGCAACTTCGGAACCACAATATGATTGTGCAATAGCATGAGGTAACACGTAGTCAAAAAAAAAAAAAAAAAGTTGACGTCTCACTGATTCTCGCTAACTTCCGTAGTCCATTTTATAAACAAGACGATCTTGCATCGGTCATCGACGATACCAATGCTAAGATGGTAATAGGAACTGAAACGTGGTTAACACCTGAAGTTGAAAATGTGGAGCTTCTTCTGAGTGAGACATTCAATCTATTTCGGAAAGATCGTACGCTGTCGCGCGGGGGGGGGGGGGGGGGGGGGGGAGGGAGGGGGGAGGGGGGAGGGGTCCTTATTGCAGTTAGAAAATCTATTAACGCATCTATCATTCCCGTTGATAGTAGCCTAGAAATGTTGTGGGTTCGACTAGAATTTGCTCGCTCATGTCTTATTCTTGGTGCCTGTTATCGCCCTCCGGGAAGAGATAGTGGCTTTTCAGAGAAATTGTTTGAATGCATCGAATCTATTAAATGTTCCTACCCGGATTGTTGTATTATGTTAGGAGGGGACTTCAACTACCTTGGTGTTAACTGGAAAGAAGGGCGTTTGGAAAATGCATGTTCAAACCCAGTAGAAGCCTCTAATTTTTTGGATATAGCAAGCATTTTTAAATTTAATCAAATCGTTACTCAGCCTACAAGGAACAATGCTATACTAGACCTTGTGTTTACTTCGTCTCCTCACAATATTAGGTCAGTTGATGTTCTCGGTAAAATTAGTGATTATAACATTGTTTTTGTTAAAATGACACTGCCGATTGAGTTTAGAACTACGGCACCAAAAAGTATATATGATTATTCGAAAGTCGACAAGGAAGCTCTTGTTGCATCTTTTCAAAGTTTTGCGTCCAAGTATTTAGAAAATGTTAACAAAAGATCGCTTGAGGCAAACTGGAATATGTTGAAAATGGAGCTTAAGAGACTAAAGTTGACTTTCGTTAAGAAAATTGTGCTAAAAACAAATGCTGAACGACGATGGTTCACTAACTGGTTAAAAAGACTATCTAAAAAGAAAAAAAAAACGTCTGTTTTCTAAAGCAAAGTTGAGTAATCTAGTTATAGACTGGTCAAAATATAATGAGTGCTACAAAAAGTACAAATCCGAAATTAGAAACGCAAAAAATAAATATTACATGAGTGACCTTTTAAATATATTAAAACAAACCCCAAAACATTTTAGAAGACCATCGGTCCTAAACAGGAGCGAACTTTGCCTAAGATTTATGACGAGCAAGGACAGGAGCTCTCCAACCATGATTCAGCAACCGTTTTTAATGAGTATTTTGTATCTTTTTTTACTGAGGAACAGTTTCCTCTGACATGTGATTCAATTTGTGTATCCCTAATCATATCATGTGAATCTGTCACCTCTAGACAAGAAGGCATTTTGGCAATTATTGATCGACTCTCCCCAAGCTCTGCACCGGCGAAGACGATATATGTCCCAAACTTTTGAAGGTAACAGGAACCATATCTTGTCATCTACTATATCTTATTTTCAAGCAATCTGTAGAGCTGATGTACCTTCCGGCGGATTGGAGATTTGGGAAAGTGCTACCAACTTTTAAACCTGGTGATAAAAAACATGTCTCTAATTATAGGCCAATTTCGTTAACAAGTGTACCATGCAAAATTATGGAGCATGTCATATATTCCCATGTCATTAGCTACTTACCTGACCATGACCTAATTTGTACTAACCAACATGGATTCAGAAAAGGTTTTTCGTGTGAAACGCAACTTTTCGAATTTGTTACTAATTTGTACGAAAACATTCACTCTTCCAAACCTACTGATGCCACATTTATTGATTTTCCCAAACCTTTCGACTCCGTTCCTCACCAACGCTTGTTGTACAAGCTGTCTCAACTTAACATTCATCCTGTTATCATACAATGGATTGCCACTTTTCTTGAAAATCGTAAACAGGCTACATATGTCAGAGAGAGTAAGTTCAAAATTTTCAGTAAATCCGGTGTCCCTCAGGGCAGCGTATTGGGTCCGCTTTTATTTCTCATTTACATAAACGACCTTCCTCTTAGCTTAACATCCTCCATAAGACTTTTTGCAGATGACTGTGTTATCTACCGGCGCATCACCAACCCAGATGAGCAAGCACTGCTACAGCAAGACCTCAATGGTGCAGCACATTGCAACTGAGATTGAACACTAACAAAACAAGATTTATAACATTTGCCAGTCAGCCTTCTTCCACGCAAAGGAATTACTCCATTAACCACGAAGACATAAAAAAAGTTCTAACATACAAGTACTTAAGAGTAATTTCTTCAGAGGACCTCACCTGGAACGATCATATCAATAACACCGTTTCAAGTGCATGTAAATCACTCGGATACATCAAACGCAACCTTTTCCGCTCATTTCAGACAGTCAAACTAACCGCCCACACAACATTTGTGCGATCCAAACTTGAATACGCCAACATCATCTGGTGGCCTCATCAAGCATACCTTCTTAACAAGCTCGAATCCGTTCGAAACAAAGCATCAGGCTACATCATGCATGACTATTCACGAACCTCGAGTGTCACTATTATTAAAACCAACCTGGAGTTGAAACCTCTAACCGTTAGAACCAAACTAGCCCGTCTTGCGTTCCTTCATGGCATCTATTACTCATCATCGGAATTTTGTAGCCTCTATCTCCAAGATCCATCTTACATTTCAAAGCGCCGCGATCATCCACTAAAAATGCAGCCTCTCTTCTCCAGAACTAACAAGTTTCGAAATTCCCCCCTTTTACTTGCTATTGCCGACTGGAATTCCTTACCTGCTCACATCGTCCATGAAACTAATACCAATAAATTTCGCGACATTTGTAATTCTCATTTGTAAAGTGTGATCAATTAATGTTTTTTTTGTTTGTTTTGCTGTTTACCTTTTAGTATTGTTCATTGAATTTTGTATTTATTTCCCCCCCCCTCATGTAATGTATCCCAAAGGATACCTTTGAGGAAAATAAATCTGATCTGATCTGATCTGATCTGATCTGATCTGATCTGACCTGAGCTCGGTGTTGTTTTTGCTCCTCGGTCAACAGTCTCGGGACGAACTTTGCAGCGCATCCGAAGTTCTTCAGTTAAATTTCTTGACATGAGCCAAATAAAATGTAGCATTCCTCTGCCTTTTCACGAATGACTCGTCGACCATTTGATCGCATGAGAGCGTTCCCTCTGGCAACACGATCGTCGTCACTCGAAGTTGATGGGCGTCCTGAACGAGGATTGTCTTTTGACAATGTCGGACCTTCTTTGAACATCTTGTACCACTCATGACATTGTGATCGACTCATACACTCATCCCCAAAAGCCTCTTGCAACATCTCAAAAGTTTCTGTAAATGTGTCGTCCAACTTCACACAAAACATGACGCAAACGCGTCGCTCTCCTTTTTGATTAATTTCACAAAAGATCACAAAATAGCCAAACACAAAAAACTTGTTTTACAAGAACGTCTGTTACTTAAGAACAAAGAAGGTTATAGAAAATCTATAACAGCAGCTGCACGAAACGGGCTCTAACGTGTCCCTTTTCGCAACGCTCCCTGGGTAACGCAGGAGGCATATAGCAGCTGCGGAATCAAAAACTGCGTCGTGGTCCTATTTGTTTCACGTAATGCTAGTGAACTGCGTCGTCAAAGGCTGCGAGAATCGGTAAGAGGGCGCCCAATCTTTTATATTTCGGTCGGGAGAGCTGTGCCCCGCAAAGAGAGAGGCTTGAATAGCCGCCGTGAAGAGAAGAAAGTCGGACGGCTCGCCACAGCGCCCGAATTAGCACTAGCGAACCCGCAGCGCACGTTTTATCGCTTGTGCGTCGATTTTGTAGGCTACTGACGAGTCTTCCATGCAGCGCTAAGCCTCGTTTCGCCACCATTTCCCAGTCTTGAACCGCAAAATCCGAAGTTTTTGCCACTGTACGATTGGCATACTTGTACACGCAAATGAAAAAAGTAACCGATTACAATTACAATTAGTTCACTGTAAAAAGGGACCGATTACAATTACAATTACGCCCCCCCCCAAAAAAAAAAAGTAATCGAAAAATTACTCTAAAGTAATCGATTACTTCCCACGTCACTTTTCATGCAACTTTTTTTTATTACGGTAGAACATATCCACATTTAAATAAGTGTTCCCCATTTGTACATTTCTTGTTTTTTTTTTTTTGTCCTCTACACCTTGTTCAGTTTCAGCAGCAGTTGAATCTCGAAGTTCGCGTCGGTCATCCGCCTACGAATATTGGTGTCTTGAACAGAGCTCCTAGTTTCAATTCGCACAGTTGATGAAGGGATATTCGGGAACTAATATTAGGAACGAAGACATAATTTTGACAAACCCGATGAAACGTACCAAATAAGAACTAAGAATATAGATGTTCGAAAGTGATATACCCTCTAAAACAGTTAAAAGCTAGTAGGAGAATGCTCAAGAATTTGAATACAAACTGTTTCTTGGTTAAAAGCTAAAAAAGAACAGACCAAACACACAAACAAGAACGAGAAGGCAGACGAACAACAGCGCTGCTGGAAGTATGCCTGGAAAATAGAGTGTCCAGTAGAAAACTAGAGCCTGTCGCCTAAAGCTGCCGAGCCAAACATGCTAAGCATCCCAGAAATTAAGGGCCTTATAATTAAACATTTTAAAATTGCGCAGTAAAATGATCAACGTAACAAAAAAGAACGTTGTCTTTATGTGCGTCCGCAAGTTGGAGTTGGTCGCCCTTGAACATGAAATTGTCTTGAGTAGTGGCCGACAAAGCAAACATTCCAACGTCACGTTGATCTTATCTTTCATTTTTATAACAACGAGAAGAGCAGGTCACCTTTGCCGTGTGCAAAAAAGATATTGTTAATAGGATACGTTAATTTCCTCCGAAGAGAAGTTGAAACCATCAGGATAAGAGAGGAAAAAAGACAAAAATAGAAGTAAAAAAACAAAACAAAAAAACAGCAGGCCGACACCATTTATACTTCGTTTCACCTTACGTCCGGACGCAGCGGATGCTACGAGCACTCAGAGCCAATCCAAGGCCGTGTGGGTGTCACGTGATCTTGGATAGGTATCACGGACTACCTTCACAGAGCGGGATTGGCTAGGATAGCTTGCAGCGTCCGCTGCGTCCGGAAGTAAGGTGAGGCGGAGTATAGAAATACTCTAAGTAAAGAATCTTCCATAAAAGAAAAATCAATAATAGGTTAAGAAACGTTTACGAGGTAGAGAGGAGAAAGCAAACGCAAGCTTGGAGTGGAGAGGAGGTATCTCCTCTCTGTTTTGTTTTATGTCACATTGGCCAAGAGAATACACAGACAACCTTTCGTGCCGAAGTCAGGCTGAAGACTGAGGCCTCGTTTATTAAAGATAAAACTAAATAAAAGAAAGACGCCTCGGGTACGGGGCGCTCAGGTTACGCGCGAAGCGGGGAACGGCTCCGCGCGAACGGCGGTTCTCGTTCGCTCCCAGGGACTTTGGAGCTCGCGAGCGTCGGCGACTCCATCTCCCAAGCTTTCGTCTGCTTCCTCCTTTCCAGCTCGCAGACTTTTCTTAACCTGTTGAGCGGTTTTGACCAGAACTGAGTGGCTCTAGCACATCTAATACCCCTGTCAGACGGGAAAGTAAATGTCATTTTGATCGAATGTCATTCACCGCTCGGCGAATCTGCACGTGGGGCGTGCACGCGCCGCGTGGCGTATTAAAAACGCGGATTGGCCGAGCTGGAATGTCATTTTGCTTAAATGTCATTTAACGTGACCGTCTGACAGGGGTATAACCCCTCTCGCAAAGCAAGCAACAACAAGAACAAATAAACTGAGAAAAATTGAAATGGGTAATTTTGAAATCGATTAGAGGAAGAAAGTAATTGAATTATAAGATCGTTACTCGTTAAAGGAAGTAATTGAAGCGTTACAATATTACAGTCAAATGTAATCGATTACAAGTAATCCATTACTTGTAACGCGTTACGTACACGTCTGACGATCGGTGACGGTTTGCAGCTCGCAAACCGTCAATTCCGTCTCGAGAAGCAGGTAGATAAAGGAAGGCGCATCAGAATACAAAAACCACTCGAGTGCACGTGTAATCTCCTCCGATTGCGCAATGCAAAAGGTAGATAACCTTCCTTTGGAGATAAGGCACAATCAAAGACACCGGCAATTCTTGTTAGAACATTGTTCAGCCTCATAGTATCACGCTCCCACAGCTAAGAAAAAGGTTCTGTGACGTAGATCTAGTATCTCTGACACTTCTGGCACAGATACAGCTACTGATAGGACGATCCTCAAAGTTGGAGACAGACGGGACAAGGCGATATAGCGGTTCATCACATCTCGAATTAATCTAATCACCAGAGGTACAATTGGTGTACAGAGCGCGACACTGTTAGCGCGAACAAGCGATCGTCGGTTTTTCTAGTTTTTCTCTTTGAAACCACGGGATGTCATCCAAGTTATTATTGCTGCGGAAAAAGCTCATTTAGTTCGATAATGTAAGCGATAACATTTCGTGCTTGCTAATACTATTTAGAAGTAAAATGCGAAAATGCGCCGATGTCGTGTTCGCGCTAACAGTGTCGCGATGTGTACAACACTGTCAAAGCTGCTGGCGCGAGAATGAGGTTGATCTGACAGATCATTTGCACGTGTTCACGCTCTAACGAAACCATAGATGGAGCCATGCGTTCGCGTCAGTGTTGTACACGTTCCTCAAAAAAAAAAAAAAAAGAACGAAACCTTGTTCCTTGTTCCTTTTGATTTTTGGAACGCGTTCCCGTTACAAGTTCCATGTGTCAGAAAGGAACTCGTTCCCGTTACCGTTTAAAAAATGGAACGTGTCGTTATACGTTACATTTGTATTTTGCTGATTACCATATTTACTAAGATCAAGCAAAGTCTATTTTTTATTTATTACATCAAATGGCAACTTACGAATTTGAATGCCGTGATGGAAGGGCACCAGGCGAAGAAAACAAGCGGAAGCAGGGTTCCATTTGTTGATATTTTCAAGTTTAAAAATCTCAGCTTTTAACCATATTCACGTTTGTGGTGGATAATTCAGACGAGTTAAATCTACTGTTGCCCTACATTGCACGAGCGCTTTACAGCAACCTCATACGTTTCAATCTAACAAAGTCTCCTGCTCGAACTTAACAACAGTTGCTTCTCGATGTTGCTGTCCGCAAGACGAGCAAGTGAAGGAGAGGATAGGGATTTTGGAGGGTCAGTCTTGAAAACTAAAAGTACCTCTTCGTAAAGGTTGGATTCGTTGTTTCGTTTGAAGGTGGGGGACAAGTGGAGAAGGACTAAAGGTTAATTTTTGTGTATCTTTTAAGTGACCCAAGTTCGGGATACATGGGTGTGTTCGATGTCTGGTAATCCGTTATTTTGTTGTAACTGTAGGTCTCTTTGCGGAATTTTAGTTATGGCTGTAGTCGCCCTTAGATTTCTGGGTGTATGAGAATTCGTGGAAGCAAAGAAAGTAGCTGAGTTTGAAACACCCCTCTTTCTGTGTTTCTTTCTTCGACTAAAAGTTTTGATTTTTGTACCCCAGCCCCGGAATTAAAAAAAAGAATCAATGTCCACTATCTCTCGTGCACCCGACTGTTACCAAACGGGGACAATACAAAATAAACACTAAGATACGCAACCAAAAGGTTAATGAAATCCTGCCCTATTGAAAAATCCGGCAAAAATTTCAGTGACATTCGCTGGAAACGGGTTAATTTCCAGTCATCTTCACCAGAAACCAGCGTAGTTTATCAGTTTCTTGGTGGAAATATTACCGGCCGCCACTTTCAGTTACCAGATTTCGGTGGACGTTTTACCGGAGCCACTTTCGGTTAAAATCCGGCAAAAAACTTCCAGTGACATTCGGTGGAAACGGGTTAATTTCCACTCATTTTCAACAGAAACCAGCGTTGTTTATCAGTCTTTGGTAGAAATGTTACCGGCAGCCACTTTCGCTGGAAGTTTTACCAGAACCACTTTCGCATGCTCTTCGTAAAGATATTCATTTTATACTTTTCGAATTTTCCTCTTAGAAATAAAATAAAAATTACCCCACTGGACGAAAAAAGAGAACGCCGTTCCTTTTTCCGTTCCAGTAAAAATGTAACGAGTTTCCGTTCCAGTTCCGCCGACGCAAAATGAAACGGCGGCGTTCCTTCGTTCCTCCTAAAAGGAACGCGTTTCAGGAACGTCGTTTCTTGGAACGCCGTTCCGTACAACACTGGTTCGCGTCAGTAGCCTTGACAGCGTTCTATACACCTTTTTCACAAGGGCCCAGACATATTGGATTTCGTCGCTTTTGTATATGCGTTAAAACTTCGTTTTGACCTCCCTACACCGCTGGAAGGCGTTCACGAAAAATGCGTGATTGTCCCATGTTCCTGTTTTGCCTCACCTATATTTCTCCGCATATTTCAGGTTGAAATGGCTTATTAATGTTTTCGTCCCACATACCCAAGGAGGTTATAATGGGCAGGAGGTGGCGTCCCTATCCCCAATGCATGGAGCAAAGTGTAACGGAAGTAGGCGTGGCCACGAGCCGCGACGAGCATTTCTTGACCAATGGGAAGCCTAGTGAGTGGGCGCCGCCATTAATTTCGGTGCAAACAACCGCGTTGCGATGACATTTCCGTGGCAACGCGATTGTGTGCACCGAAAGTAATGGCGGCACCCACTGTTATTTGAAACAGCGCTTAACGGGAGACTTTTAAAACGGTATGGTCGGAATTGGATGAGATTATTATAAACGAACGCCTGGTTGCCCAGCTGAAAGTAAGTGACTAGAGTTGAGACGCTCTAGACGACGCACCGACTGAATCGGTGTCGAACAGGCGAGATTTCGAGCCCAACACTTGCCTGACCAGTAGGACTAGGAAGTCGGCGTGTATAGCGGACGCTCTCGACACCGCGCAACCGCGCCTGCAGCGTCGTCTCGAACGAGTCGTCGTAGCGCGGCTTTGGAAAGCGATCGCGAGTCAGTCATCGTAGGCACGAACGCTGAGAAGGGCATCGCGGGTTGAGAAAGCCGTACAAATTCTGCTTCGAGAAGATGTTGGTTTCGCTCCGCCGTGATGAGTATTCGGGTTCGCATCGAAACATCTTTTGGTGCGCCGATCGAATCGAAAGCCAGCCGCGACAGCGAGCAGACGAAGCAGACCGCAGGCACGGAGCAGACGTAGCCTAGCCTAACGACCGAGCGGAGAGCAGACGATGGGAGCATGGTTGAATTTAGTTTGGATGAGAGAGCGTCGGTGCGCGGGGCAGTCTGGGATTGGGTTGTTCTTCCGGCGTCGCTGGGTATGACGTCATGCCGGGTCCTGTCCTATTTAAACGTCCTTACACATACCCGACACGGAACCCACGTGACTAAGAACGACAGGAAACAGAAAACGTCTATAGAGTAGACCTTTTCTTTAACGGCGCCGCCATCTTGAGAATAGCGGCGCCGGCGACGCCGTCTAGCGGCTTAGAAAAAGAAATACCGGCTAGTTCTGGCAGCACAGCTATCTGGGTAGGCAACGGTGTGGGTATGGGGGGAACTTGGCTAGACTTGGCTATGGTGGGCAGCAATAACTTGGTTGGAGCTTGTCCGGTTGAATCCAGCTGGCTACTCACAGGCCATCACCTTGCCTCCTCGAGAGAACGACGACGAAGACGGTGGGGTGTTTTGATTGAGTTTCCACAACGAAAGAATATATTAGCCGTTTAATGTAGTCTATGCAGGTAAGCTCTCGGCATTTGATAGCTCCATCTTGAGTGGTGGCATGTAGACTTTTTCATAAATTTCACATACTATGGGGTTTGCAGTGATAACCTAATTGAACCACCAGCCCCGGGAATTAAAATCGGTCCTCTTCTCGTAAACGAAGTGGTCGTGAGCTTAAACGTGACGTTGAGTCTGATACGAATCTCTCGCGATTCAAGCTCGCAATCGACTGACTTCATAAATAAGGATTTGTGGGGAAAATGCGGAGCTCGATAACATTGCAGCCACACTCGCGCTACAGCGTCTTGTGCTCATGGCACACTTTCTGCTATTGCTCTTATGCTTTTTAAAATTATTTATCCATCCGACAACCACGCAGTGGTAGCCAGACAACCGTAGATTTTCGGAAATTGCAGCACGGTAAAAAGGAGCACTCGGAACTAACTCATGCACGACGTCCGTTTTTAAGCCTTTTCGCCCATACCCTTGGCGGTTGCATACCCTGTGTCAGCGGGCAATCCAAAAATGCACCAGGTCGAGGGTACGTCAGTTACTGGCTGGTTTGAGGTTATGCGAAAAAGGTCTATACTCCGTTCACCCTTATGCTGAGACTATACTCTGTTTCATACTTAGCGTGCAACGCTGTCAAAGCTACTGGCGTGAGCGCGTGGCTTTATCTGTGGTTTGTTTGCGCGAGAACGCGTGCAAAGGATCAATGATATCAATCCCCACGCTCACGCCAGTAGCTTTGACAGCGTTGCATGCTAAGTATGAAACAGAGTATAGAAGTTTCGCCTTCAGCGCGAGCTCTCTGGCTTTTGCAGCGCTTTGGTTGACGAGCTTGCGCTTTTAAATTTGTGTTAGCAAGGGCAGAAAGTTCGCGCTGAAGGCGGAACTTCTATACTTCGTCTCACCTTAGTCTGGACTACTGTTAGCAGCGCGTGCTAAAAGCGCGAGCTAGTCGCTTTGAATGAATCCGCGGCGGCTGCACGAGCGCTCGTGCAGCCAGTGCTCTAGTCAAGGCAGTCAAGGCTGGCCGCTCGCGCTAGCACAGCCTTCGCGGTTAGTCCATGCTAGGGTGCCTTCATGTGCGCTTTGCTTAGGGTGGAGTCATCTCGCCATTTTGTCCCACACTTTTTCTTTTTTTGTTCAGAAGCGCGTGCAAGAGCGTGTTCCTGCACGCGCTTGTGGCGCTGACTGTGCTATGGCGACATTTTGTTTTCGTCGATTTCTTTGTATTTTCCCCGTGAGCGCGTGCTGTCGGCATCGGGTACTACAAAGGGTGGCATCACCCTTAACAGAAGGACATTGAGGCACCCTAGTCCATGCTAGTTAAGGGATACCCCTTTCAAAAATCACGTGTCGTTTGAAAATAAAAAATAAAAATCTGATCCAGTGCACAATGGTGGAACAACCGACACAGTGGAACGTGCAAGTAGCGCGAGCGGGTAGCTTCGACTTGTGCTCACGCTGCACGAGGGCTCGTGCAGCCGGGGCGCAATCGAACGCCAGAACCTCGCACTTGTATCCCCCATTGTGCAGGGATTCTACAACTTCCAACAGAAGGCGCACTGTCGAAGGAGGTCTATACTATACTCCGTTTCATACTGTGCGGACCGTTGGTCGCCCTTCCCCGATGGCGGGTATAACGGCCGTGGTTCGGAACGCTCGGCCTGGTTGCCGTGAGCTCCAACCTGTTCGTGAAGCGTAGGAGAGCCGCCTGACTTGGGGGGCTCTCCTCTTCGCTCTCTCCCGGGGAGGACCTTTTTCAACACCTCCTAGAAATAAGGCCGTGGCGCTCCGAGTGGTTAAGTCACAATGTCGGACAAGGAAGGCCATGGCGCAACTACGTGAAAAATATCAGGTATTGGCGTGAAAAAAAAAAATTTTTTTTTTGTTCAGCGGCGAGGTGGTGTTCATGCGAGTTTATCCGACATTAATATACGTTTTAAAAGCGCAGTTTTGTACAATTTATTATATTTGGTACTTTACTATTATTTGTGTATTATTTGGTACTTTCAACCTTGGTAACGCGCTGTATATTACGTTTATATATATATATATATATATATATATATATATATATATATATATATATATATATATATATATATATATATAAATATTTATATATATAAACGTAATATACAACGCGTTACCAAGGTTGAAAGCACCAAATTTATATTTACGATTATCCCCGTAGCCGCGGGACTGCGTGCAGTCCCGCAGCTCGCCACACTTTTCGAATGAACCGGCTCTGATGCGACATTTTCTTCCCTCATACGAGCTGCGATTCTGGTAAATTTACGCTGTGTGTGAGCTGCTGACTGTCTGAAAAGGAACGCTCAGACATTTCAAAAGGGAAGGAAACGGAAAAAAAATTAAGTCATTGCCGCAGGGAGTGCACACGTGCAAGAGATGGGCACACACTGCTGCCGGTGCTCTCGTCTGTGGTTCTTTCGAGACTTATTTCCTTCTTCCCGTCGTTTTTCTGTCGTCACCACAGTCTCGGGTAGTTTTTTTTTTGTGTTCGCTTGATACTACGGCATTTACGTGGATTCGCGAAACAAGTCCTGCTACGGTTTGAGTGACATGTGTGGCGAAACCTTTCACTTGCCCCTTCATCTCTGAAACTAATTCTGTACAGAACGCTTGTACGCTCTAAATTACGATATGCTTCTTCTATCTGGGACCCGGTCATTCCAAACTAACTAACGCCCTGGAATCAGTTCAGAATCGCTCTGCTTGTGTTATTCTTAATAACTTTCATCGCACCGCAAGCGTCAGCTCCATGAAAACTAGCCTACTGTTGCCTAACCTCACTTTACGCCGCAAAATAGCTCGCTTATGTATCTTTCATAAGATATACCATACTAAATCATCACTTCACAACCGACTGCTGAATCATCCGTCTTATATTTCATCACGCATTGATCATATGTATGAAGTAGACATTCTAAAATGTAACACTAATGGACTCCGAGAGTCATTCATTCCGAAAACTTTAATAGATTAGAGCCACATTCGCGCATCTATCGCCACAATTGTTCCTTACCACTTATTTAGAACTGCCATAAATAATCTATACTGCTCAGATTAAACTGCAAGGTGTACTACTGCCACTGACCCCCACTCCCCTCCGTAATGCCGATGGCCTTGAGGGTAATTTGAATAAAAAAATAAAAAATAAATAAACTTGTCAACGATGAAACTGGACGACTCTCAATAGACCACTCTCTCGACAAAGAGACCTCTTTGAGTTCATGTTCAAATGTTTTCGTGGCGGATAGTGCGGGACGTATGGATTCGATCGACAGGTGAGAAACAAATTTTTACGGGCTTTCTTGGTCATGTAGGGCTCTAATAAAGTGCGGCAGTGGATTTTTTTTAAACTTCGTGATAGAATGGAATTTTGTTCTTCGTCGTTATCCGTGTTCTGTTGCGTTGACATTTGTAAATATGCGTAGCAATGTTCTAGTTTTTACTGGAAGGTAAATAACAAGTTTGTGTGATTATTGAAAATGCGTTGTTTGTGCCTATGTGTTTATTTATACTAATGTTATTTTATTGCCTTTAGCCAGACTTGTACGTAATCCGTTACAAGTAACGAAATTACTTGTAATCCCTTACATTTAGAGCGCAGTGACACTGTCACTCGAATTGACCAGCGCAAAGGGAGGCTTGGCACTCTTCAGTTCCGCAAAGCCTTTTTTTTTTTTTTTCTGAACACCAAGTCCCTGAATTAATTTTTTTAGACCATAGGAACAATGTCAAAAATCCAAATAAGCATTTCCACAAAAGAAAAAAAAGTAAGAGGGGGAGGGCAAGTTATATCCGTTTTTTTTTTTAGTGCCTTTGTTTTTTCTTTGCGATCGAAGGCGGGGAGAGGAAGACACCAAGTGATTGTATGCCTCTTCGAGAAGCTCAAGGCGCTAAGTGCACAGACAAGAATCAACAATGTCCTTCTCGGTTAAAGTGACTAGGACCATTTTTATAATGTCACAACACGAGACAACGCTCCGTCTACCCTAAAATCCACTAAAAATATGTGATATATGTGAAGGTGTTATTGCCACAAGCATCCTCTTTCGTCGATGCACACTGGTCATCTTTTCTTAGAAAACAGGATGTATTTTTTTCTGCTCCTTTCACCTTATTTGACCCTGTTTTAAAAGCTACTTACTTTTTTGCAGTCCAACTTGTAGGGTTGGCCCACTTTATTTGTGAATTCCAGCCAGGTTATCTGCATCTCAGTTACTCCTTTTTGTAAGTCAGGTTTTGCGAGCACTTCGAAAATGGTAATTATCTTCCTTTTTTCTTCTCCCTGTTTTACCCCAGCAGGACGCATCTTGTGTCAAGCAGATATTTTTACAAATAAAACATGATGGTGGCTGCGTAGACTTGATATTGGGGACTGAGAAGTGCGAAGACAGGTCGGCGTCGTCACGCTCTGCAACGAAGGAGACAGTGAGCAATGTTGTCATTACCAACTCGTTCAGTGCTCTTGTCCCTGAAGACCAAGCTGAAGACCAAGCTGAAGAGCCAATAAAGTCAGACGAAGAGGCGTCCGAAATGGATGAAACCAGCGACAAGGAAATGCTTGGGAAAAGAAAGGGAGAACAAGTTCTGTACACGTCAGATCCTGGCTCCAGATCTCAAGGGGAGAGGGCGGAATCAAAGAGGAGGAGAAAGAGGCGAACGAAATCGTCATCTCCCAAAGGTCCCATCACCGAGCAGGATTCCATCCTGTCCGGCCACGATGACCTGAAGAGTCAATTAGTTGGTGTACTTTAAAATTCCTACGGCTGCCCGACAAAAGGACGCTGACTGACCTGACGAAGATAATCATGGTTTTAGGCCTGCATGCGCTATGGTGGTCAAGAGTAGACATGACAGAGTTCACACTGACCCCTAAACCTGCGTGGCGACACTTTGCTAACAAATTGGACTGTACTATTTGAACTTTAGAACCAGTTGAAATAGAAAAACAATCTGAGAAACACTCTGGAAAAAGGTCAAAAGGTAGCACCAAATTTTCATGCTTCGAGAAGACTATCCGTCGCCTTCGCAAGTGCCTCACTCTAAAATATTTTTTTTAAGATCTTTGAGTGTAATACACATCCAGAGCTGAGGTAACTGCACTCTTTAACAATGTTGTAACCTTTAACTGATTTACTTTGCACCTGGGTCATTGAATGCAATGTCTAAATTATGTAACGTTCTTTTTTTGCTCTAACATATGTATATACCTCATTTTTTCCATTCTTGCTGCTTATGTTTTTAACCTGTAAATAAACATTTGCTTAAAAAAAAAAAAAAGGGGGATCGGTGGCCGAGTGGGCTAGCGCACACCAGCTCGGAGCACGTGGAGCGAAAGCTCGCGCTGCAGAACCCAGGGATCCTGGGTTCAATCCCCACCCCTGCCCGTTTCGATCTGGATGAGCATCGTACCGGCGTGCGGTCGTGTATCACTACTGCGTGGTGCACGTTAAAGACCCCAGGCTAGCGGTTGTACTGCACTGGCTAAATTGCTCATCTAGAGCTGGGAGACTCGTCGCCCGTCGAGGCAGACCAAGTTCTAGGCTGTATAAACATAAAACACAACCCAATTTCCACCATAGTACAGCTTCGCTGGTCTTCCTTCTTCACCAAAGTGGAAAGGCTAAAGGTTTTTTTTTTGTATAAAATATGCATTCCTACAGCAAGAATTGCGTGACTCGAATGTTTTCGACTTAAAACAATCACATTTTTCTATAGACGTCTTACATAAACGCATACCTCGTGCCATTTCGTACCGATTATTTAACGGTGTAATGTTTTGAACTGTGTAATAAAGTGTTTTCTCGCCCCGTTGCTATGTGCAGCTTTCATTTTAGCTAATAAGACACGCGTATGTGACTAAAAGCGCGTTACGACGGTCGATCCACGCGCGTTGCCTTCGCTTCGACGCGCGCCCCCGATGGCTTTCCTTTGCGACGTCACGAGAAGAGCGCTACGGCCTTATTTCTGGGAGGTGTTGCCTTTTTCCGTTCCCCCGCTCGTCCGGGAATCTAATTGTTTTTGGGTGAGATCAACGACCGCGAGGGGAGAAGGTCGACGCGCGTTCCTGACTTCGGGAACGGAAGGACTCCTCCCGCGGATGCGATAGAGATCGAACGTGTCGCGAAGGTCTTCCTTCGCTCTCTCTGGGCGGTTTCGGGACGGTCTTGACAAACAGCGTGAGCCTTTCACCTGAGGCCAGATTCCCGAAACGTTCTTACGACAAAAAAGTTCGTAAATTTATCTTACGACAAAGTTACGAACTTGCAAGTGTTCCCGAAGCAAAATGTTCATAAGTTTTGCGTGAGTTACAGATTTCGACGTACGCAAAAGTTACGAACATTTTGCTTCGGGAATACTAAAAAGTTCGTAACTTTGACGTAAGATAAATTTACGAATTTTTTTGTCGTAAGAAAGTTTCGGGAATCTGGCCTCTGACCTTGCCGGCGACGGCGTGGGGGTTTTGGGACAGTGTGTCTTTTGTTGTTCTAATAAACACCGTTAGACCCAGTCAGTGTACGTGCTCCTCCTTCTTAGAGAAGCGATCCGTTGTGCGGCTGACGTTCGGACCAGCCCCTAGCGGGGTTCTCGAGAGAAAGCTGAGGGGTATGGGAGTAGGCCTTGTGTCTCCCGATTAGAAACCGCAGCTGAACCCTTCGGTTACCACCGCCCGTGACAATCCCACAATACTTAGTACAGGCTGCGTCTACATGGAGGCGACCGTCGCGCATCGAATCAAGATTTGACTTCTTTTTATTAGAGGAAGAAGCAGGAAAGCAGACTGCGTGCGATTGGTCCCTGCTCGATTCGATGCACTACGATCGCATTAATGTAAACGTAGCCATAGACGATTGCAAGCACGGCACCTGGCCGTCGCCATGTCTCTGCACGTGCGGGCAAGCGTATGCTTGCCCACACGCGATGCGATCACTGACGACACATCGCGTAAGCGATGTGACTTCAGTGCAAGCCATGACATGGCATGCACTGACTTCACGTCGCGTACTTTTGACCACCATAAAAGAAAGAGACACGGAAGTTGCCTTTGTAGGAATTTTGAGTGTCGGGTTAATCTTCTACAATCTTCTGGGAGGAGAATAGCCACGTCTGGGTAAATTTGGGAGACACAAAAAAGGGTCCTGGTAGGAGGGGAGCTCCTTTCTCTTCTCTGGTCGCCATTGGAGGGTTCGTTAAATGACGTCACGTGCAAGTCATGTATGCTAAGAGTGCGAGTTGGGCTGGTTGGTGATGATTTATACTGTGGTATACGCCTAAAAAACGAGGAAAATATATGTGTGGCCATGTAGTGGGACGCAGAAGAGGACGGAACATTTAACTGAAAGTTATTAAAATACACATAAAAATCGTAAAGCCTGCACACGCGCAAGGAGGATGCGCTTGGATTAAAAACCCTAAGAAGCCGGACGACACTGGTGAATGACAGAGGCTTGGCAGATAAAGGCATGTTCCTTATAGGAGCGCTGACACATACGGTCGACCCATATGAATTAGTCATGAAGGCTTCATGTATTTCACGTTCTAGTTTTGTTTTATAACTCATCACAATCTTAGTTGCATATAAATCTGGGTGGCATTCAAATCTATCACGGTGTACAGCCAAATGGCCAGACGGGGATTGCTTAGTGGCAGCTGAGTGCTGCCACTAGGCAAATAAAAAAATTGAAAAAGCTAAGCAGTGGAGGACAGACTGAGAAGGCGAGGAGGGAGGGCAGGCATGTTGTCCTGCCCTATGCGCTTAAAGGGGCTATGCAACAATTTTTTTACTATGCGCAAATACCGCTTAGAACGGATCCCTGACGTTAATAACCGATGAAACACGCGTTCGTTTTTCACCCCACGCAATAGAAGTCTCAGAAAAAAATTAAAGAAACACGAGCAGCGTTCACGCCCTCAACTCGCAGCCAGAACAAGCGGCCACGTGATCTGGAGCCGATTATATGCCGCCAATGTTGATCATAGCCACGCGCTGGGGTTGGAAAAGCACAGGACACGCGCTGAGTTCCAGGCATTGTTATGGATCGGCTATTGTCGTCGTTGCAGCGATTGGACACGGGCCACTACCGGAATGCTTCTCGAGCTATCAATTATCACGAGCCCAAATCGAGTGCCCACGCAATGCTCGGGTCCAATCTATGAACCGCATTCAAATATTGTCATATGGGTGTACTGCGATCCCCACGTTATGTCATCGAATTTTGCAAAGGAGAGATTGAATGAAAATGATCGCTTTTGTCCTTGAAATTACACAGCAACAAAGAAGCTTCTTGGCCAGTGGCATTGCATGCGAGTATCCTTGAGTCCCACTAGTGCCAGTAAGCTCGTGTAAAGTGAAAAATATTCCAATTGAATATCGTTGCACAGCTCCTTTAAGGTATGACATAACTTGAAAAGGTGGCGAACGGTCTGCATTCCTGTCGTTTTCTCCGCGCCACACAAACTTACCACGTTGTGCAAAAGAATAAATAAAAAAGAAAGAGAGTAAGGAGAGGCAAAAGGAGTCTGCAACAAACGTCATGCAACGAAGTTCCGTGAGTGCGCCATAAGGGTCTCATAAGAAATTCTTTTGTCATGCGGGAGGGGTGTACGTGGGCCAGACGGGGAGGTGCATCAATGATCGAATTAGAGGGCACTAGTTGCCACTAGGCGATCCCCGTCTGGCTACTTGTCTATACACTGTGATAGATACGAATGCCACCCAGAGTTTCATGGAACTAAAATTGTGGGGAGTTTTAAAACAATACTAGTACACAAAATACATAAAGCCTTCATGATTAAATTACATGGGTCGATCGTCTGTGTCAGCGCTTCTTCTATAGCCCTTTCCGATAAAGAATATGCTTTTATCAGCCAAGCCTCTGTCATTCACCAGTGTTGTCCTTCTTCGGGTTTTTAATCAAGTACATCTTCTTTGCGCATGTGCAATTTTCACAATTTTTATATGTGTATTCTAATTATTTCAGTTCAAAGTTACGCCATGTCCTGTGTGCCACTCATTTTTTGTCCTAGTTTATTGGGGGGGGGGGGGGGGGGGGGTGTTGTATAAAACGGAAAAAGGGCTTTAATGCCTAATGCAGATTTTTATCCTACCGGAAGGGGAAAGACCCGCATAGGCAACGGGGAAGGGGGAAAGAAAGATGTGAGAGCAATCAGTCAACGTATATGAGGGGAAAGTTGGAGAGGAAATGTAAAGCGTTGGCAGATCATAGCTCATGAGAACGTGTGATTAAGTCACATGTCGCTGAACAGCGACGCGCAAAATCTAGCTGGTAGTTGTGTCTCTTTCACATTCATGACTCGCACAGGCCTGTCGCGTCGCCGTGGAGAGGCGGGGCGATTAAGTTCGCGTTTTACGGCTACCAAAATTGTCATTTTAGACTTCAAAACACTCTTGCATCATAAGTAGTTGCAATTCAAGAAAGTTAACTCGTTTTCCACTTCATCGGAGGGGTGTGTATGTTAGAGGCGGTTCGAGATATTAGTTTCATGGGCAAAATACAGTAATGCCAGGAAAACCACCTTCGCCTGTTGCATGGTACCGGAAGGAAATAATAATTCCCTAGCTGTAGTCGGTGTTTGCCGAGCAGTGTTGTATTCTAAGCAGTGCCAGAAAATGTAGTCGAGATCTTCTATTTCCCCGCATACGTCACAGTCGGGGCTGTTTCCTTGATAGGACCTTCCAAAGCGGTGCAAAGTCTTCTTCGTGAAGGCGCTGTTAGTTCGAAGTCGATGCAAAAGCGTTGGGTCTCTCAGTGTCAACTTGGCGTCTGGGACTGGTATTGGGCTCGTCCCCTGGGTTGTTTCGGGGTCTGGGTGTCGCCTTCGGAGATCACGCGCTATAAGAAGGCGTGCTTCAGGAAACCGTCTAAGTCGTGCGTTGCTAATAAGAGGTCATGTGCCCTGGATGCGAGGGTATCTGCGCGCTCATTTCCATGAACTCCACAGTGGGATGGAATTCCACTGGAATGCGAGCTTCCAACCATTGTCCTCCAACTCTGTTGCTAAGTGTGCAGTCTCCTGAGCTATCAGGGGAGCGTTCTTGGTGTCAGCGATGTGATTCAGCGCTCCGCGAGAATCCGTCAGGATCACAGCTTTTCCGGGCGCAGGACGTTCCTGAAGGGCCTTAAGAGTCAGAAGGACAGCAACCGCCTCAGCTGTCGAAGATGATGTCTCGATGTCCAAAAGAACAGCGTTTTTAGTTGATAGGGCGGGAATGGTGTAGGCTGCAGTTGAAATTCCTCTCTTCATGTCGACTGAGCCTTCAGTGTAGACGGCGAGGTGTCCAACGTACTGATCTTTGAGGGCAATAGCAACGGCAGAAGGAGCAACTGTTGGATTGAGATCTTCTTTCTTTAGGTAGGTCTGGCAATGACTCATGCACGTTCAGTTGTGGGCGTATGCTAATGCGGAGGGCGGGGAGGAAAGAGCGTTCCTGGGCTTCCGACGCCACGTTGAAACTGCACTGTTAATTCACCGAGTTTTGATGATGATCGTGTGAGCAGATTGGACAGTATGTACTCTGCCGACGGGACGGTGTGCATTCGCGTTAAGGAATGCATCACTGATTTTTCTGCTCGAAGACTGATTTCCTGCTCTTTGGGCTTCTGTTAGCGTCGGAACGTTTCTTGCGTAGGGGGAAGTCCCAGGCATAGTCTTAGCGCAACACGGTGAAAACGTTCTAGTGCGTCTGTTTGGGGTTTTCGAACATTGACGAAGGGACTTACATACAGTAGCTTGGACAGAACGAGGTCCCTGTAAAGGGTTAGTAAACCATCTGGTGAAATACCCTGTTGACACTGCGCCTGAAAAGTGCGGAGTACGCCCAGTAGTTGACGGCACTGACATTATTGCCCTACAAGACGGCTTTACTTTACTGCAAACTCTAGCAGGCGGCAAACTCAAAATAATGCTTGACGGCGTGGAGATTCAAAGAAGCAGGTCCCACCTCTATCGCGGCCTTCTTATTGACGATCTCCTGACATGGAGGCCGGCGGTGAAAAGACTACCGACAACACCAAAATTGCTGAGAACGTTGCTCCGTCTGAAGGGGGCCTCACGCACTCACCGCCCTCACGTCTCTCACGCACTCATGGCCCTCACATCCCTCACGCACTCACCGCCCTCACGCCCCTCACGCACTCATGGCCCTCACACCCCTCATGCACTCACCGCCCTCACGGCCCTCATACCCCTCACACACTCATGGCTCTCACGCCACTCACCGACCTCACGCCCCTCATGCACTCACCGCCCTCACGGCCCTCATACCATTCACGCACTCATGGCCCTCACGCCACTCACCGCCCTCACGCCCCTCACGTACTCATGGCCCTCACACCCCTCATGCACTCACCGCCCTCACGGCACTCATACCCCTAACGCACTCATGGCCCTCACGCCATTCACCGACCTCATGCCCCTCACGCACTCATGGCCCTCACACCCCTCACGCACTCACCGCCCTCACGGCCCTCACGCACTCATGGTCCTCACAGCCCTCACAGCCCTCACGGCCCTCACTCACCCTCACCTCAAATGTGATGAGGGTAACTGAGGGCCCTCATGAGTGAGGTTTGCCGAGGTATGCTTACCACAGCTTCTATATAGAGACAAAACCTCCGCGATAACAATACCGTGTTGCTGTACTTGGTTTCTCCTTAGACGACGCCGAGGATACGAGCTGATGGGACGAACCAGACAGCGCCAAAAGCGCACCATCTCGGTGTTGGTCATGTTACTGTACGTGTTATATATCATCGCAGAACCGATTATAAAAAGAAAGGACCTAGTGACTCGCGCTTTTGATGCTGCTTGATTGGTCCCATTACCTCGTAGCGTCGGCGCGGCGTCAGGACATAATGCTCTGAGGAGGTTTCTGAGCTCTCCTATATATAGCGATAACTCACTCTGCGCGCTCTGAGCACTCTAGACATCCATAATGCATAACGATGCGCGGCCAATTTTCATAAAAAAAAAGGTCGAACACACTGAGGTCATTTCCGGCGATGGGAGGAGCATTGTTCCGGCAGCCAGGAGGACATGTAACAAATGAAACACGACATTTCATTGAGAGTGCAAACTCTGGTATTACGAAATGTTATGCGTGAAAGTGAACATTCGAGAGAAGTCTTTCTGGTTCGGGGGCAACAATAATAATAAATAAAATATACACCAACCAAATCCTCGTTTCAAGTCGGAACCTTGCGTTTCGAGACCTTCTCGGTCTCTTCTTCAGGGTTTGACTGCGGTACAGTGTACTATAGAATACGGGGTAGTGTTGGGATCGGAGCGGCTCGAGTGAGGCGTGTGGTGTAGATCGCGATAGGTGTCGACACCGGCTCATTGCAGTAGGGAGAGTATGGTGGTGCGCGGCCGGAGGTGGTGGTTGTGGGCATGCACTGCGTGCACGCGCACGTGTCGCTCCACGCGGCCCTGCAGTGACTTTCTGCTGCCCTGTCGACTGCAGTGCCGCGATTGTTGTCTACACGCGCAGCCTCACAAGTACCCATTGTCGAGTCACGCCGGTCCAAACACTATTTCGTATTGTAGTACACTGTACTGCGGCTATGGCCGTTGAGGAGCAGAATTCTGTTTTCTTCTTCTACGGCAGTGTTTTGCATCGGTGAGGTGGCAAAGTCCGTTCACGTAGACGGTCGGCAGAGTGCCGAGGGATCTGGTTATGTATTCTGTCGTCGTTTGGATATGCCAGGATTAAATGAAAAGTCTATGTCTGGGATCGTTCTCACCGGCAAGGATGCTGGTGTTGGCAAAGTCAATACTGTAATACCTGACGTTGCAGTGCTCAGCTACCGCGCTGTGTTCATGGTCGGACTTGCGACATCGTTCTTATGCTGGCGGATACTCTCCTGAAAGTTCTTTGTTTCACCGATGTATGCGACCGGGCAGTTCGCGCGGGGAATTCTATAAATAACGCCTTGTGCTTTCTCCTTAGGTGGGCGATACGTTGAACGGGGCACGAGTCTTCCAAGCGTGTACATCGGCTTGTGGGCCACCTGGATCCATTCTTTGACAAGTACACGTGCCAGCGCCTCGCTTGTGTCTTTTATGTAAGGAACGCTGATGCGGGAGGTAGGACGGGTCTGTGTACTTGCTTGAGGTTGCAGGTGTCGGTGATCTCGGGCTTGATGACGGGCAATGCGGTGGATGAAGCTGCGTGTGTAACCATTAGGCTGTAGGTTGGCGAAGATGGTGTGTTCCTCTTTTTTGCGGTCAGCTTCGGATGAGCAGATATTTTTTGACCTAGAAAATAGAGTTCTGAACACTGATGCCTTGTGACAGGCTGGGTGATTGGGATGGAAATGGAGATAACGTCAAGTCGGTTTTCTGTAGACAGAAAACTGGAGCTCTTCATTTTGTCTTCTGACCAGCACATCGAGAAAAGGTAAGATATTGTTCTTTTCATGATCCAAGGTGAATTGTATGGACGCTTCAGTGGAGGTGAGGTGGGCAAGGCACGTGTCCACTTTCGTCGTTTTTAGGACGCAAAAGCAATCATCTACGTACCGCAAGAACACTTTGGGAGTCATGGGAAATGACGGTAGCGCCTTTTCCTCAATGGCTTCCATACATTCCATACATAGGTTCGCTGTTGTGACGGAAATAGGGGCACCCATTGTGGTTTCACTGGACTGTTTGAAGAACACTTACTTGAAGCTAAAATTGGTGCTGCTTAGGCAGAATTCAAGAAGCGGCAAATTTCTTTCGCGCTAAGTTTCGTCCTTTCGCTCAGATATTGGTCTTTCTCGAGGGCGTTCTTGGCCGTGGCGACTGCCAGGGGAACCGGGACGCTTGTGTATAGCGAGATGATCTCGCTATTCCCAGTGGTCCTGGTTTCGGAACATGCTCTTCCCATCGCCGGATTTGACCTCGGTGTGTCGCGATCCTTGATTGTGCTTTTTTAATGGGGAAATCGGCCCGTGTATCGTCATGATTTAGGGATTTCTAGGATGCTTAGAGCCCGCAGAAATTAGTCATCACCATACCTAGGCGATCTCAGAAACCTCCTCAGAGAGCCTTTAAAGAGATTGTCCGGCAAAATTTTGTATTAAGAAAAATTTAAACCTCATTGTCAATGGCTGTAGGAGAATCTTCCACGACAAATATAAATTTTGTGTGCTTCCCCGAACGAGTAATTGTATTTTAAACCGAGCGTGCATAAACGACGCTTTCCTCTTTCATATTCAGAGCAGCGGAGGCTCTGACGTAACAGAACGCAAAGATCGCGCCGAACTGAAGTGCCTTTCGAATTTTGTCCTCCGCGCGAGCGCTACGACCTGGTTCATCCTCATTGCTGCGCTAAGGGCGCTTGGTGCAACCGCCCTTGGCGCGTTGCACCAAGGGCGGTGCAACGATATTCAATTGGAATGTTTTTCACTTTACACGAGCTTACTGGCACTATACTCCGTTTCACCTTATGTTGTACCGCAGTGAAGGCTAGAAGCGCGAGGTCGTAGCGTTGGCAGCTGCCCTTAATGCACGAGAGCTTGTGCCGCCGAGATGTACCCTAGAGCAAGGAGCTCGCGCTTGTAGCCCTTCCTGCGGTTCATCATAAGGTGAAATAGAGTAAAGTGGGACTCAAGGTTACTCGCACGCAACGCCACTGGTCAAGAGACTCTTTTGTTGCGGTGTAATTTCAGAGACAAAAGCGATCATTTTCATTCAATTTCTCCTTTGAAAAACTTGATGGCGTAAAGTGGGGATCGCAGTAAAGTGGGGACACCCATATGACGATATTTGAATGCTGTTCATAGATTGGACCCAAGCATTGCGTGGGCACTCGATTTGGGCTCGTGATAATTACTAGCTCGAGAAGCATTCGGGTAGTGGCCCGTGTCCAATCGCTGCAACGACGACAATAGCCGAGCCATAACAATGTCTGGAACTCAGCGCGTGTCATGTGCTTTGCCAACCCCAGCGCGTGGCTATGATCAACATTGGCGGCATATAATCGGCTCCAGATCACGTGGCCGCTTGTTCTGGCTGCGAGTTGGGGGGGGGGGGGTGAACGCTGCTCGTTTTTCTTAAATTGTTTACTGGGACTCCTATTGCGGGGGGTGAAAAACGAACGCGTGTCTCGTAGGTCACTAACGTCAGGGATCCGTTCTAAGCGGTATTTGCGCAAAGTACAAAAATTGTTGCATCGCCCCTTTAAATAGTGCGATCAAATATGGCATCTGGTGAGTACTCCCTACTGGCGGCCATAGCTGTGTGCTCGACTGCTGACCGCTAGCCGGCAATGGGCTTCCACAGTAATTTTGCAACATGCATTCCGCACAATCAAGACTGCCGGTCTTAGCAACCTTACAGCGGGAGCCCGTTCGGAGCATGCGCTTTAAACATCGCCCTCAAATATGGCATTTAGTGAATACAACGAGGTCGAGGGGCTTAGACTGATAAACTGGAAGTTATCACCCCCCCCCCCCCCTGGTTGCCACCATGTTGTACGCAAATGTGACCACTCGTCACGTTTGCGTGACGCGTGACCTCATCCGTGACCTCAGACGTGACCTCATCGGTAAGATGGCAGCGCCCAGAGCTGGTGGATGCGAGTTTGTTCGGTGTGCGGTAGCCGTGATGTGCAGCTGCTTTCCGACGACTTCGGGCTTCTTCGTGCTCGATAACGCAGGTATAATGTGAATATATGAAGGAATGCTGATGAATATATGAAGGAATGAAGGTGCTTTGTGCCAGAGGATCTGGCACAATGCATGCCAGATCCTCGCAGATTTGGAGCGCGAGGATCTGGTAGCACAGAGCATTTCTCGCATTCAGCGCACAGTGTCTGCATCGGCGAGGACCCGAAACATGGTTTTCAAACCCGATGAGAAAAGAAGCGGTAACGCGAGGAGCACGAGCGGACATTCCATCGCTCGGGATAAGTGTGTTTCGGCGTCTCGCCGCAGCGGGGCGCCCGTTACGTGCCTCCCCTCTCATGCGTTGTCTGCCGCACAACGTTTTCACTTTCGGCGGCCGCGTCTCGTGGCGATCTGCCAGGCTTTGTCAGTATAAAGTAGGCTATGCAACAGGCTGCAGCAGAACGCGCGAAAAATCTCGGAGGCCATGCTGCACGTAGAGCACTATATTGCTCCTACGGAGCACAGTAGCGTAAAGCCCCTCTATCCTGGGAAAAGTGGCGCAATTCATCGTTATGGAAATGCTCGAGACGCGTGCCGCGCGCCGCTTCGGGGAAGAACATGGCGTTTGAAGTCTAGCTCAGTGTTGCCCTGTGCCATCGACGCACCTCGCGCTACTTTTAAAATCTAAAGGGGCTTTAGAGTAGCGTAGAGGTCCTTTGCAGGTTCCCTACGGGAGCCAGAGTTGCCAGTCCCTTTACCACGTGCTGCCGCGTCGCTATTCACCGAGATGAATCACGTGAGAAGCAAAAAATCCTGCGCCGTGCAGGAAAGTAGGCTTTCCACGCTCCCCGGCGAATGTTCCCCTGCGTTTGCCTCCTCCTCTTTTCCTGTTTTTCTTGCGCGGCGGCGCGCGTACCACCGCTATTCGCCGAATTTAGTCACGTGATCGGCCGCAATCGACGGAGCACGGCTCCTACACGTGCGAGGAGTGGCTTTCCCGCATAACTTGGATTTAAAGATGGCTGAAGGCGCAACTCTGGCTCCCGTAAATAGCCTATACAGGAACTCTAAAGTAGCGCAATCTAATTAAATTTCATTAACAATTAAAGACGTAACGCAAAAGTAACGTGCGTTACTTTTTGTCGGTAACGGTAACGGTAATGCGTTCCTTTTATTTTGAACTAACGTAGGTCGGTAACGTATTCCTTTTATTCGCAAGTAACGAGTAACGTATTTCGCTACTTTTTTTCGGTAACGCCTATACCACTGTGTTTGAGGGTCAAACACATCGGAGTAGGACGCACTAGAGCACTATATGGCTCCTTCGGAGCAGAGATGATGTTGATGATGGTTTGCGGCTCTTCCCTTTTGAATCGGGCGGTCCCGTAGAGTTTAGGATCTAGCCAGTGGGGATTCGGTTATCCCCGTTGGTGAACTAGCATCCACCAGTTCTCTAGTCTTCGCTTCGTGGCTTCCACCAGCTCACGTCACCCTCCGTTGGTCATAGGTTGTGGGAGCCAAGGGTGAAAGACGAGGCAGAGGGCATGTGACAGGCGGTCGGCGGAGAAGACACGAGCTGGCGCGAGACAGTGCGAGCTGAGCGAGGCTGGAGCTGGGCAGGAACAACGGAGCCGGGCTGCCTGATCTGGCCCATGGCGAACCCCGGAGCGGTGCACCAGCGAGGTTCGAAGTCCGGACCGGTGTAAACGCCGAGCCCTAGCCATCTGGCCTAAGCCACGACGATCCCGGGGTGGTTCTGCAGCGAGACTCTGGCAGTGATAGCCAGGGACAACCAGCCTACGGAGCGCTGGCGTGGGAAAGGCGATCCGCAGGCCTGGACACGGACTTTGACTGTGAGCTCTGATCGACGGGCGACAACAAGGGTCGTCGGGCCTGGGCTGCCGGCTCTCGACGACGGGCAACCGGGAAGTACAGTAAACTCATTCGCTGTCTTCTCGTTGTGTTATGTCACTCCCTGGGTGACGAGCGAAACGCATACCGATCGGGCGGCGATTATTAGTAGAGGGACCTCCATAAAGAACCCCACATTAAAATGGCGCACCCGACGTGGGGCCCGTTCGGTATGCCCCTGCTTCTAGTCGTCCCCAGGAAGTCCCACGGATCGTTGAGCGGGTTTTTCACTAACGCTAAAAATGCCCTTTGAGACAAAGTATGTTGGAATTTTGGCGACTTGTCTCATATCAGAGCTCACTCCTCGAATCGAGTACCTTAAAGGGACAATGAAGGCAATTTCGGACATCTTTTTGGAGATTGAACTGGGTTCCAGGCACGTCTCAGGCCACGTTGCCCAAATTTCAGCCGAAACCGGCGCTTGTGTGCCGCGCAAATCAATTAAACAGACGCGGTAATAATCGCACCGGAATCGACTGGGGCGACGCCCCGAGAGTTGCGGGAGAAGCCAGGAGAAGCGGAGCTCACGTGACCGATGCGGGGCCAAGAAGCGCGACGTCACAAGAGACGCGTCAGCGATTGATCGGAACGAGTGACGTGCCCTCAGTCACGTTTTGGTTCGCAGTTTTTAGGAAATACTGTTCTAATTTCCGCTTGAATAACCATGAAAAGTATAAATCGGACCTGAAATTATTACTAAACCCTAGATAAAGCAGCATAATTGTTTTTTTCTTTGCTACGCTGGACGCGAATCGGGCAACGAGCAACTATGGGCAAACAAAATAAAATAAAAAAAGAACGCGGTACTCGAAGGATTCTGCAAAATGGTAGCTGTAGATGGCTGTTCTAACGATCGACTGAAGACCAGTATTCGTTCGGGCGACGCTAGTTTTCACGTGTGGGTTGCTGTTCGTGTTCTTTGACGACGAAAAGAGGACGTCCGCGGAGGAACCGGATCCCGGAACGGCCGGATCGCGGCCGCTTTACCCTCTGCATCTCCCCCGCGTCCGTGCTTCGGCATGCGGGCCGCTCGTTGCCGGCTGGGCGGTCTCCGTGGGGTGATGGCGGAGGCCGCCACACACGTACTCCCGTTCCGTTGGTGTTCGGTCACTGAACGGAAGCTTGAACTTGCTCGCGAGAGCGGCATTGCCTTCCATGTTGACAGATTCGGCGAAACGACCGCGCCACCACGCTGCTATAACCCACCGCGGTAACCAGAGTCTCGATCTCCTAAATACTACCGATACCGACTATTCACACTTGACGTCACTCCCTACGTCACCTCCGTTTTCGGAGGCCCAGAAACGAGAATGGAGATTGTTCAGTTTCGGTTTCTTTACTTCTTTCGTAGGCACAGAAATACGCGTCACAAATGTCTACAAAAAATTGGGCAGCATGCTGTGTTCTCAAGAAGCATAAAAACACCATTTGAAAAAAATTAAATAAAATTGTCTTCATTGTCCCTTTAAGGGCTCGAAGGACGAGGTTGCGGACGCGCTTTCTCGGGTACCCCAGAATAGTGGCTGGGAGGAGACGAGGAGCGCGGTTAAGATGTACGAAAGTCGTCTTCGGAGGCAGAGGAGAGGCACGGCATGTTCGCTGGAAGGCAGGATAACGACTGGCAGGAGGGAAAACAGCCAGGGCTCATTGCAGATTTGGGATATAGGCTTGGGGTGATGCGGTAAACGCGTAATCGCTTGTCGAGGCCCGGGGTGCAGATGGGTTTTTGTCAGTGGGTGTCGGAAAGATTGCGGGAATGGCAGTTGACACCGGGAACACTGCCGGACAAGATTGTCAGCGGGTGTCGGGTAAACTGGCGGAAATTGCGGTTGACACCGGGAACGCTGGCAGGCGAGTTAATGAGCACTATGATTTGCAACTGCTGGGCCAAGACGGCTATACCTGTTTTCACCTCAAGAACCGTAGTAAAAAAAGTCCGGCTCCTCGCGGAGCATTACTAATTTCCCTCTTTATCTTGATAATTAAGATATATGTAGGTGAATTGTAGATTACATATATGCTATCTTACCAAGACGTAAGCGTTTCGAACGCTAAAAGCATCGCTTTTTCCCCTGACAACCAAATCTCGTAAGAACTACTTCGCGCCGCGTATGAACAATGCGCAAACCTTGCTTTTTTCTTGAGGTGAAAACGGGTATAGTTGCTTCGCGTCATTACAACAATCGATGAAGGGCAGAGGCGATTTATAGGATAATTTTTCGACTTCACTCTGGCCGGTCGTGGCAGTGACAGCAAGACTTTTAATAAGTTATTTCGCGTCACGACCTGACCGGGGATGAGGCGGTAGACATTTGGGTGGCTTGTAGCTGTCTATACTCTGTTTCACCTTTTGTTGTACCGCAGGAAAGGCTACAAGCGCGAGCTCCTTGCTCTAGGGCACATCTCGGCGGTACAAGCTCTCGTGCACCAAGGGCAGCAGCCAACGCTATGAGCTCGCGCTTCTAGCCTTTGCTGCGGTACAACATAAGTTGAAACGTAGTATAGCTTGCCTTGAGGCGTGAACGATTCAAGCGGGCTTGCTCGCTGAGCTGCCGCCCCCTCCGAGGACCGATCAGTCCCTAGAGCTCCTATGCATGTGGACGGAACGGGACACTGACGCTTACATCGAGTAGCACATGGTATATGTAGCCGTTGCGGAACGCGGGTATGGTATATGGCCGTCCCGCCACAGGCTTTGGATCCCTTCGCTTGCGCAAAAGATGGACTAGGTTTACTCCATCGTTACCTGTTCTGAAGGAAACTCACGCGTTGAGCAACGCAGCTAGTGGTTTTGCCGCATCGCTTGCTCCGAGGTGAGAAGGGCACCCGAGGTATAAAGACGCGAGCGTCGTGTCTTACTTCTAGGCTTACTCGGCGAGATACAAACGAGGAGGCTTGCCCGGTTCACATTGCTGACTTTAAAGGATACTACCATCGTCGCGATGGGGAAGACGTATAACATGAGGTTGCGGTAGGACACAAGAAATCCCCTGTTCCTGGCGACCCAGGAGCGAGCTCTGGAATGCGGACTCGCCGAGTTAGTCGCATGGTACACGAACCCGTCGGCAAGCAATTTGGCGGTGGAGGCTATGGCGACTGCCACAGTCTGCGGCAGAGTACTTGTTCGTTGTGTGTTGTTTTAACACTTTGTTCTGCGCAGAATAGCTTCTTGGAAAGACGGCCTTAGACGGCGTAACCCAGGAAGCCCACCGGGAGGGAAGACGGGCCCATTCGTTTTCCCAAGTGCTCAGGGTGGCTGACAGTTGTTCGGCCTGACGAACGGTTCAGGCGGGCAGTTCGAGGCCCGCTGCGATTTCTAAGCGGAAGGGGGCAGGTCCGTCTGCGTCGGCCGGACCAGCTTAGAGCAGGCCCCCCGCTGCATCGCGGTGAGTGGGACAGCGAGCGACGGACAGGTCGGCATTGTCTGCCGGCTTCGCTAGCCACCACCACCTACGCCGCTTTCGGACGCTGCAACGGGGCCACTCCTGCAACAGCAACAGCGGCCGCCCATGAAGCCCAGCGGCTCCCTGAGGCCCATGAAGTCCCCCGAAGTCCGGGCCTTGAGGGGGGAGAGTGTGGGAGCCGAGGGTGAAAGACGAGGCAGAGGGCACGTGACAGGCGTTCGGCGGAGAAGTTACGAGGTGGCGCGAGAGAGTCCGTGCTGAATGAGGCTGGAGCTGGGCAGGAACGACGGAGCCGGGCTGCCTGGCCTGGCCCATGGCAAACCCCGGAGCGGTCCACCAGCGAGGTTCGAAGTCTGACCGGTGAAAACGGCAAGCCCTGGCCATCTGGCCTAGGCCACGAAGGTCCCGAGTGGTTCCGCAGCGAAACTCGGGCTGTGATAGCCCTGGACAGCCTGCCTACGCAGCGTTGGTGTGGGAAGGGCGATCACTAGGCCTGGACGCGGACTCCGACTGCGAGCTCTGAACGACGGGCGACAACAAGGGTCGGCGTGCCTGGACTGCCGGCTCTGAACGACGGGCAACTGGGAGGTACAGTAAACCCATTCGCTTTCTTCTCGTTGTGTTATGTCACTCTCTGGGTGACGAGCGAAACGCATACCGATCGGGCGGCGATTATTAGTAGAGCGACCTCCCATAAAAAAAAAAAAAAACCACACAGTCGATCGTCATAATTCAAGAATGTGACTTCCTTAGCTGTAGATACGGTCTTAGGAAGCTCGTGTAATATTATTTTGGTCTGTCGAGAACTGTTTTAACATTTCTAGAGGGCAGAAAAGCGTTTCCTGCGATTTCGGATAAAGGTTCAGATAACTAGCAGCCACGAATTTAAGGACAAAGACTAGTGTTGATCCACACAGGACTCAAAGACGTGTCACGGGAGCAGCTAGAACCTGGGAAAACAGATAGAGGCAGGACTGAGTAAACTAAAAGCGGTCAGTGAGAAAGTGCATGTAGAAATTCGCACTATCCCACGTGTCCCGGGACAGTCTTTTGAGATCGAGAAGCGGGTCATTGAGGCTAACCGGGTGATTAAGGGGGTGAGCCGACGGGTTGCGTTCGGCGTAAAGAAATAACCTGGGAGGTTTATGCGGCTGGCTTCTGCTCTTTTACACGCGGTGGAATCCACTACAGTCCAGACACAGGTAGGATATCGGGAAAGAAGCTGGGTCAGCATGTTGCAGGTTTTTTTGTTTGTTTTTTACACACAGAGCCCGGAGGGCACCGGTGTATATGTACCAGTACCGGAGTGAACCCCGTGAACAAGCGTCCGAGCAGGCCGCAAAACGTCGGGCAATTTAAACCAGTTGGTTAGAGTACTTCCAGTGTCTTTTCTTAGTACCGGAGTCGGGGGAAGCTCCTGGATGTGAGTACCGCGAGAGTAGTAGGGAGGGCAGGAGGAAGCCCCGTAGAAATAAGATAAAGAATCGGCTCAATATAGGGTTCATAAGCATGCAGGGAGGTGGAAACAAACTGAAGGAGAGGAGATGGGCGCACATTAAAGCGCAGGAAAGAAAGACAGAGGGTTTCCAACACTTACTTACCATACAGGAGGGGAGAAGAGTAGAGGGGGCAGAGGCACAGGAATATATTAGACAGACAATCGAGGAGTCTTTCTCCCAGCTTGAGCAGAGGGGGACGGTGGATGGCACTACCAGCAGCGGTGTAGAGGAGGAGCAGAATTGTGTAATAAGGAAGACTACCAGAAAAGAATGGGGTAAGGCAGAAAGCAAGGTTACAGCGGGTACTGGAGGCCCAGACGACATACCCATTGAACTCATAAAGAGAGTATGAAAAACAAGCAAATTGAAGTTCCGGCATGTGATTAATCAAATAATAATGGGAGGAGAGGTACGTAATGGTTGGAAACTATATAACATGAGACTAATATATAAAGGCAGAGGAAACAAAGGCAACATTAAGTCATATCACCGAATAACGGTACCTTTTGTTTTATACAGATTAGCTTTGCAGACAGTAAAGCGGAGAATGCAGGAATGGGCAGAAGATATGCAAATACTGGGTGAGCTCCAAAATGAATTCCGAAGAGATAGAAGACTGGAAGATAACTTATTCGTCACCACACAACCTATAGAAATAGCAATGAAGAACCAAACTCCTTTGTGGTTAGCTTATTTGGACATCAAGGGAGCGTACGGTAACGTGAGCCAGAAAAACCTCTGGGGTTAGCTGAATGAGTATAATTTAGGTGCAAATTCGGTTAGGTTTCTTCAGCGGGTGTACAGAGACAATAAGGCAGTTATAACATGGGAAGCAGAAGCTACACAACCTGCAGCAATAAAAAGAGGGCTCAGGCAGGGCTGTCCACTCTCACCTCTACTCTGCATGATGTATCTCAGTGAAATGGGAAAAAAGAAATGAGAGCAGACCAACTTAGGTTTTCTTGTGAGTTATTTGGAGAAATGTAATACTGGTAATACCAGGACTTATGTATACGGGCGAGATGGTATTTATGGCGGATAACCAAGTAACTACCTGGAATGCGTGGAGAGGAAGGGGACACCTTGGGCATGAGTTTTAGTAGTGACTAGTCTAAAGTAATGGTGTTTAACGCCGAAAAGAAGGAACCCCTGATGATACAAGACATTTTAATAGACCATGTAGGAAAATACAAATATCTGGGAGTCTGTTTCAATGAGGGAAGGAAATATCTAGAGGAACATGAGGAGAATATAATTAGAAAAGGGAAAAGAAATTCATCTATTATGAAGCTCAAGGCACTATGGAACTATAACAGATATGAAGTGGTCAGAGGTATATGGAAAGGAGTGATGGTGCCAGGACTGTCTTTTGGCAATGCAGTACTGTGCATGAAATCTGAGGTTCAATCAGGATTAGAAATTCGACAAAGAAGCGTAGGCAGATTGGCGCTGGGAGCACATGGAAAAACACCAAAGAAGGAGTACAGGGGGATATGGGATGGTCGTCTTTTGAGAGCAGGGAGGCAATTAGTAAGTTGAAATTTGAACAAAGGTTGACCGAAATGGATGATACGCGGTGGGCACGGAAGGTATTCAAGTATTTATACATGAAAAGTTTAAACACAAAATGGACAAACCGAACCCGAAAGCTTACATTTAAATACCTACACACTGGTGATGGGGCTGAACAGACTACTTCAGTGAAAAAGGGGGTGAAAGAGGCAGAGAGGAAAATGTGGGAGGGGAGAATGCAGGAGAAATCAGCTTTAACAGTGTACAGGGCACGAAAGCAGGACATAAGAAAGGAAAATCTGTTTGACAATTCACTGGGAAGTGCTTTGCTGTTTGAGGCAAGAACGGGAGTTTTGAGGACGAGGACGTATAGGGCTAAATTTCAGGAGACAGACACATTATGTGCCGCCTGCCATAATGATAGCGAGACACTAGAACACTTGGTTTTGAAGTGCACGGGGCTTCGCCCTGCTCTCCCTGAGGGGGTAACGGATTTGGCCGGGGCCCTGGGTTTTACTGGCGACGATGGAGGGACGGAAGAGAAAAGGATCACAGTGACAAAGAGACGATTAGAAGATTGGTGGAAATTATCTAGGGAAAAGTAAATGATGGACAACTAACTAGCACAGCTGGGGACAGGCGGGACAGAGGAAAATTGGGACTCCCTCCCGCGTGGCTTCGGCCCAAAGTCTCAACCCTGTCTCCCAGTGGGTCCGGTGCTGGGGTAACGCCGACAAGGTTTGACCAGAGGAAAATTGGCGACTCCCTCGCCGGGGGGAAGAGGCAGGGGGGTGATGTTTTTTAGTTTTTTTGCCCGATCCCCCGAAGGTCATCCTGGTGATATCCCACACTGCCTGGAATCACGTTTTTGTCTTTTTAGACTTAGGTTAGGTGGCGCAAGCTACCGCCCGTTTTCCATTTTCCATTTTCCAAGATGGCCGTTCCGTTTCGTGAACTTTGTGCGACTTCGGCGATTTACGTGACTTACGAACAGGACTGCCTAATTGGTACGTTAATTTTGGTGGCTATTTATCGCGTAATATCGTGGGTATCTTGTATGTGTACCGAAAGTAGTATTTAAGGTTCAGATTGTTCTTCGTTCAGAGCGTTAGCTCGGTGGGTAGTCTCTTCTAAATTGCTTGTTTGCCTTTTGTCCACGTTTCTTTCCCTCCCAAACCCATCACACTTTCTGGTTCATTTTCCTGTTTTAGTACGCCTACAATTGTGCTAGCGAAAATTAGCATTTGTATAAATCCAGACACGTAAAGAGACCATGCAACTCTACCTGCACTGTTGTTCTTATGTTGCGCAATTGCAAGATACGCTTGTATTGTTTTGAAATTCGCAACTTTCAGCGATGGTGGTACCGCGTTGTGAGAATCGCACACCCTAGCTCCTGGATGATTGGCCTCATAATAAATGGGCTTGCCTACACCTTACTGGCGTGAAAAAATAACGTAAGGCTCTAATACTGCTCGTATACAGCAAAACTAGAATTACTTACGCGTCGCAGACCCATGCCTCGTACCGCTGTTCTATGACGATCATCCAGATGACAGCCATTTTGATGGGCCCCACTGCGCCCCCTATAGATCGTGAAAGTTGCGAATATACTCGTAACTTACGGTGTTCTATATCGTTAGGCAGCCCAGTTATGTTCGCAAAGAACACGTGGCTAAGCAGTGGCGGACAGCACTTGTGTGGACGAGATGTTTTGCTTCCGCATATCCGGAAAGCATCCTCGCCTGGGCAAGCTGTCAACTATCTAGTGACGAGCCGAAGCAGGACGGTAATGTTTGAGATACGAATCTGAATAGTACCCCGTGTTAAATATTTATATATTTGCTGGTCTTGCTCAGCAATGCCGCCTGTGCCTGGACAATAACTTGGAAGATAATGCAAATACCGAAACAAATCTGTATAGTTGATTATACTCTGCATCTGCACTCTGAATAACGTGATTTCTCGGTAGCTACGCACGCTTGGTTATAGGGAAGTTTGTTTCGCCACCTACTAGGCATCGCTGAGGTGCTTTAGCTGTGCGTCTTTATTGTATGCGAATAACATGAACTGCACCTACAATTGCATGTAGGTGCAGCCTAAAACAAGCAGTTGTAGAGGAGCGCCATTTAGTGAATCCATTTGATCGGCATAAGCAAATCTGGAAGACGCTAAAGGCTAGCCATGATTCAGTGAGGCACGTTGGTGTATGCTTCGAGCACCCGCTCTTCACTGTTAGCCTGTAAACTAGGCATGACGTATTCTTGGGAAAACAGCAGGGTTGTGACATGCACGAAAGCTTGTCTATCATACTCTGAATATGCTGGCCGCCCAAGCGAGTGACTCGCTGACTGACTGGTTAATTTTGTTTTTCTACAAATTTTCTAAAAGGTGGTTCGTTGCCATTTTCTCTAAACTGAGTGTCTTCTTACAAGGAGTCAATAAAAATGGGGGTTTCAAAACCAGTGTTTGGGCTCTGCTTGGGCCGTACACGCCAACGTTCTTAGATCTTTCAGTTGACAAACTCCGCAAAAGAGCAGCTTTGAAAAAAAAAAAAAATTAAAGACGTTTACCATTTTCTGTAATGCAAAATTAGAGTGCAGCGCTTCAGAAAGAGGGGAGGGTTAACTCTCGTCCCCTTCCCATTTAGCGGAAAATTTTCGCTAACTTTCCTGCTAAATTTAGCAAGAATTTCCCCGCTAAATACAGTGGGTTAAGTTTCCCCGCTAAATTTGGCGGGGAAATTGATATCACGTGACCCAACACCAGTCCTGTTTCTCCGCTAGATTTAGCGGGAAAATTGACATCACGTGACTTCAACACCAATTCAATTTCCCGCTAAATTTAGCGGGGCGGTCCGCAAAACGCGGAAACAGGCGCCTAAGAGTTGCGCTCTAAAACAGTTTTATGTTGCCAGCACACGAGCAGGTAAGGGTGGATAGCGTTCCTCGCGCCACCAGCGTCGATGCCTTTGCGGTCAACGAAAAACGCCTTTTGAGAGTGGCACTGACTCTCTTTTTGCGTTCAGTATTGTGCAGACCTTATGTTTACTATAAGAACCACAATAAAATCACTTTCCACAGCAGGTAATGTGCATCCAACATTCCACCGGACCTGTCCTGTCCACCCTGTTCCTGGAACCAGAAAAAAGGGACGGCCGATCGCTGGTGGCGGCGAGCGACCCATATCGACCACCAGTCGCCTCTTCCACATCCACGACAAGATCCTCGGCACCCGTTTCTTAGTGGACACAGGCGCTGAGGTCAGCATCATTCCAGCCTCATTTTTTGATCGCCGGAATCGCGTCCAAACTACATCATTGCAATCTGTCAACGCTTCCCCCATCAAAACGTATGGACAAAAATCACTAACGTTGGATCTTGGCCTCCGACGACGTTTCCAGTGGTTGTTCTGGGTTGCAGACATCAGCTACGCAATAATTGGAGCAGATTTCTTTCGAAACTTTAACATCTGGGTGGACATGACACAAAGACGGCTAATTGATGCGACCACTCACCAACAAGTCTCTGGTATTGCGTCTCGAGCGCCAGCTCTTAGCCCCACTTTCAGCAAGCCACCTTCCAATTCATTTGCCAGTCTGCTCGAGAATTACCCGGACCTCATCAAGCCGCACAGCATCGGCGAGGTACCTAAACACGACGTCCCTCATCACATCGTGACGACGGGCCCGCCTGTCCATTGCCGACCACGTCGACTCGGACCTGAAAAGCTGCGGGTAGCACGGCAGGAATTCGAGCATATGGTCCAGCTCTGAGTCGTACGCCCATCTTCTAGTCCCTGGTCGTCCCCTCTGCACATGGTGCCCAAAAAGAGCTGCGATTTGCGACCGTGCGGGGATTATAGGGCTCTGAATACAGCTACAATTCCTGACCAGTACCCGATCCCAAACGTTCAAGACTGCACTGCCTTTTTGAAGGATACCACCATTTACTCGAAGATAGACCTCATAAAGGCTTACCATAAGATTCCGGTTGAACCTGCATACATACCCAAGACGGCCATAACAACTCTTTTCGGCCTCTTTGAGTTCGTCACAATGCCGTTTGGGCTGCGTAACGCAGCCCAAACCGTCCAGCGATTTATTGACCAGGTCATCCGAGATTTGCCTTTTTGTTTTGCCTACCTCGACGACCTCCTCGTAGCGAGCGAAAACCCGGAGGAACACAAGCGCCATCTCACCACACTGTTCGACGGGCTACACGAGTATGGCGTTATAATAAACGCGGACAAATGCCAGTTTGGTGTACCAGAGCTGACCTTTCTTGGCCATCAGATTGACTGTCAAGGTATCCGATCAGTACCAGACAAGGTCAAAGTCATCACCGATTGTCCACAGCCTATAACAAAACGCGCCTTCCGGCGATTTCTGGGGCTTGTAAACTTTTACAGGCGTTTTCTCCCCCAATGCGCCAAGCTTCTACAGCCATTGGAGACACTGCTTTGCACCTCCAAAGGAGAGAAATCAACGTTGCCATGGTCCCCAGAGGCGTCGATAGCATTTGAGAGCGTGAAGAAAGAACTCGGAAATGCCACACTCCTCGTACACCCGTCTTCAGATGCACCAACGTGCCTGATGGTCGATGCCTCGGACGTCGCGGTCGGAGGTGTGTTGCAGCAGAAGATCGCAAATATATGGTCTCCCATATCATTTTTTTTCACGTAAACTGCAAGGCGCAGAGAGGAAGTATAGTACCTTCGGAAGAGAGTTACTTGCGGCTTACTTAGCCGTCAAACACTTCCGACACTTCCTGGAAGGGCGTGCTTTCTTCATAGCCATGGATCACAAACCGCTGGTTTATGCCATTCAGTCATCAAACCAAAATCATTCACCACGAGAGCTGGGACATCTTTCCTTCATTGCGGAATTCACTTCCCATATCCGACACGTAAAGGAAAAGAAAACACCGTCGAAGACACATTATCACGTCTGGAGCTGAATGCCCTCAACGGAGAGAAAGATCAGTTCACCTACTCCGAACTGGCTGCGGCTCAAGCACAGGAAAAACTTCAATCCATCATGAAGACCGGCACGTCCCTCGTCCTCGAAGAGGTAACCCTCCCTGATCATGGTATCACTTTGATATGTGATACTTTGACAGGAAAACCCCGCCCGTATGTGCCACGCCAACTGCGTCATGCGGTGTGCTCCTCACTTCACTCCCTCTGCCACCCAGGCGTACGCGCAACGCAAGAGCTGGTAACGAACAATTTCGTATGGCCCAAAATCAACGCCGACATACGGGAATTTATACGCTCTTGTCTTGCCTGCCAGAGGTCGAAGGTGCAACGTCACATCCATACACCACTTGGCAAGTTTCCTCTTCCATCCACACGCTTTGAGAACGTCCATCTAGACATTGCTGGTCCACTTCCAACTTCACGGAATTTTTCATACCTATTGACATGCGTCGACAGATTTTCTCGCTCGCCAGAGGTGGAACCACTAGAAAATATCACCGCTAAAATAGTAACACGCGCTTTTATATCCAGCTGGATCAGCCGCTTCGGTGTGCCTGCCACAATCACCACCGATCGCGGGCGCCAATTTGAGTCCGCGATATTTAAAGAATTAACATCTCTTCTGGGCTCACTACGGACGCGCACGACAGCATATCATCCTGCTGCGAATGGCCTCGTCGAGCAACTCCACCGTCAGCTGAAGTCTGCGCTCCGAGCACAAACCTTACCCGATGCATGGGTTGACAACCCACCAGTGGTGTTACTAGGCCTGCGATAAACTCTGAAGCCCGACTTGAGTTGTACAGTGGCAGAACTCGTATACGGTTCTCCCCTTCGCCTCCCAGCTGACATGGTTGAACCATCAACGGCACAAAGTGTAATGGATCCCACCTCCTCCATCCAACGACTCCGGGAAGCCTGAACTCTTTGTGCCCAGTACAGACACGGCAACCTAGCGCACGACAAGTCTTCGTTCATCCTGCCCTCGCCCAATCATCACACGTATTCATACGTTGGGATGCGGTAAAGAAGCCTCTCAGGCCTCTATACGATGGCCCATACCAGGTCGTAGGCAGAACACCGATGTTTTATACGGTACTTATACAGGGACGTCGAGATACAGTTTCCCTGGACCGACTAAAACCTGCTTTCACCACAGCCCTCGACACAACTTCTACCCCTGTGTTGCAGAACAACGCTCCAACGCACTCCCCACTTAGGGCGCAAGTGGCCCAGGCCACTTGCGCTAGTGCCAGTATGTGCCCACTAGTGCCCCCTGTCAACCTGTCACCACTAGTGCCCCCAGTTACCAACACTGTTCAATGTATATATCAACGACCTCCTCAGGCGACTGGAGGAGGAGGGAGCCGGGCTGCGCCTCAGCACGATCACCAAGGATGGAGACGAAGATTACACACGCATATCCCATGACTTGCCTTTGCGGACGATGTAGTACTCATGGCAGAAACGGCAGCAGATATGCAACACCTGATGAACATCTGTACGGAAGAGGCATCGAGGGACAACTTTAAATTCAACGCCGAAAAAACACAGTGGCTGAGCTTGAACACAGAAGGCGAGCAGGACTTTTATTTGCAAAACCACGTCGTAAAAAAAAAAAACCAGCTACAAGTACCTTGGTGTAACCATAACTAGGGATAAGGACTAACTGGCTCAACATGAAAGGAACATGGTAGCAAAATCAAACCAGTTTAAGGGGGCAGTGTGGCATCTTGCCAGACATTCATACAACAAGTATTCGGTGGGCAGAATTATCTGGAAAACACTAGCAGTCCCGGCTGTTACCTACGCCAATGACGCACTCACATACAGCGCTGCCGGGATCAAAGGCCTGGACCGACACCAGTACGAGCTGGGGAGGTGGCTGCTGGGAGGAAGCAGCTGCACGGCTAACACAGCAGTGACAGGTGAGATGGGTTGGTCCACGCACCAAAACAGAGAGGCCAGATCCAAGCTGGGGCCCTAATCTGGACACTTGGCGAAAAAGTCGGCGAGAAATCAGGCGGCTATGATTGGCCGGCGCCAAGGTCAAGTGCGGCGTTGGCCAATCACGGCCGCCAGATTTCTCGCCGACTTTCTCGCCAAGTGTCCAGATTAGGGCCCCTGCTGTGCATGGGAAGACTGAAATTCCTTCCGGAAGAGAACTATGCGCGAAGAATGTATGACCGCATTAGATACAAAGGAACCAGAACAAATTGGATGAAGAAGCTAAAAGCCATAGACTCCAAGTACAGTGGGGATATCAACAAGCAACAGGCGACCACGGAGAGAAAATGGGTCAAAACAATTCGCAAAGAGGGGACACAGGCCGGAATCCAGCAGTGGCAGATGGCGATCCAGAGGAAAGAGAGCCTCGAGCTCTACAGAAAGCACAAGAGTGAGCCGGCTCCGTACCACCGATATAGGGGAGACTAGAGTTCCTGTATAGGCTCCCTACGGAAGCCAGAGTTGCGCGTTTGATTCCACGTGCCGCGTGCCGCCCTCGCCGCTATTCGTCGAGATCCGATCACGTGAGGAGCCTTATCAAGTGTCGTGCAGCAAAGTAGACGTTGCACGCGCCCCGGCGTACGTTCCCCGGCTTTTGAGCGCGCCGCGCGCCTCGAACGCGCGGCGCTGCTATTCGCCGAATTCAGTCACGTGAGGAGCTGAATCCACATGCCATGCATGAACGCGCAACTCTGGCTCCCGTAGGGAGCCTATACAGGAACTCTAGGGGAGACAGAGACAGTGCCCTTCTTTTCAGGCGCGAACGGGCTGCCTCCTGACCCAGAGCCGGAAGTGCGAGCTGTACGGTGACGACCCAACCTGTCGACTTTGCGGAGAAGAAAAAGAGACAATCGAGCACGTCGTCAGCCGATGCAGACGTCTCGAACACACAAGGAAAAACTCTCCAAGCGATAGCCTGGAACGTGCGCTGAGACTCACGGACGCAGACGACGGCGCGCAGAGGGAAATGGAAGACACGGGGCGCCGCCTGGTGATGTGGGAGAGACTTTGTCGCAACATGAAAACGGAAACTCAACGGACGTGGACTTCGAAGTGAATCTCCACTAAGTGAACACTTTATTTTATTTTACTACTGAACTAGAGGTATTCTTCCAAAGTACCCGCCCTGATCCAAAAGGGTCTTGGTTCACCTGACTGACTGACTGACTGACTGACTGACTGACTGACTGTGTAAAGTGAAAAACATTCCAATTGAATATCGTTGCACCGTCCTAAAGGGCGGTACAACGATATTCAATTGGAATGTTTTACTGGCACTAGTGGGACTCAAGGTTACTCGCACGCAACGCCACTGGCCAAGAAACTCCTTTGTTGCGGTGTAATTTTAGAGACAAAAGCGATCATTTTCATTCAATCTCTCATTTGCAAAATCTGATGGCGTAAAGTGGGGATCGCAGTAAAGTGGGGACACCCATATGATGATATTTGAATGCTGTTCATAGATTGGACCCGAGCATTGCGTGGGCACTCGATTTGGGCTCGTAATAATTACTACCTCGAGAAGCATTCGGGTAGTGGCCCGTGTCCAATCGCTGCAACGACGACAATAACCGAGCCATAACAATGTCTGGAACTCAGCGCGTGTCCTGTGCTTTGCCAACCCCAGCGCGTGGCTATGATCAACGTTGGCGGCATATAATCGACTCCAGATCACGTGGCCGCTTGTGGTGGTGGTCGTGGTACAAACTTTAATTGAGTCTGTTCAGTGATGAAGCACCCCGGGTCAGGTCCCAAGTCCAAGGCCCCGCAGGCCACCGCTACCCGTCTAGCCCGTTCGAGCAGCGCTCGCTGCCGCTCGGGCCGTGAGCTGAGTAGAGCGGCCTCCCAGGAGGTTGTAGTGGGGTTAGGAACGGGCATGACTCCTACCCCGACAGGGGAAGGACATGTCCAAGTACAGTGGTAGAGGTAGAGCTTGTTCTGGCTGCAAGTTGAGGGAGTGAACGCTGCTCGTTTTTTTTTAAATTTTTTACTGGGACTTTTATTGCGTGGGGTGAAAAACGAACGCGTATTTCATAGGTCATTAACGTCAGGGATTCATTCTAAGCGGTATTTGCGCAAAGTACAAAAATGGTTGCATCGCCCCTTTAATGGGCATGCTAGCTCAGAACGAGCTCACATGAACGGGCTGCCTAGATCGCCAGTCTTCATGGTGCGGAATGCACGTTGCAAAAGAACGGTGGAAGCTCGCCGCCAGCACGTGCTGAGCATCTATGCCCTCAACCAAGGCCGCCACTGTACCCCAAAAACCGCAATAAAAAAAAATAAATAAAGTCCGGCTCCTTGCGAAAGGCTACTAATTTCCTGCTTCATGCGTTGAATCAAGATAACATGTAGGTACATCTTAGATTAGCTTTATGCCATTTTATCAAGACGCACACGTATAAAACGCCAAAGGCATCGTATATTCCTACAACAAGCAAAACGTTTGTGAGAACTAGTTCGCGCAGGGCACGAATAATGCACAAAACGTTCTTCTTTCTCGATGTTACGAGTACAAGAGTCCTTCGTTCTGGAATTTCTTTATCGACTACCGGATGCCAGCGGGAGGCCTGCCTTGAATTCGAATGCTGCGTTAGTGTAAAGTATACCATATCATACAAAGACAGGTTGCATGGACCCTGTCTGACGCGTATTTCTCTTTTGTCTGACAGTCACATTGGTTATAAAAAAATGAAAAAGCGTCTGCAGACACGCTCAAAGCTCCCATATGTAGGAAGCAAACATAAACATGTTTGAGACGCGTCCGCGGATAATTTCGCCATCTTGTCTACAGCCAACACCGTGTCCTTTGTTACAATGCATGTGGGACTTTTTAAGATAGGACTCCGTTTCATCAGTGAGCTCATGACTCCCAGCCCAACGCTGACGCCGTACTCTTGTCCCATTCACCCTTCGTGTTGGACTCCCTCAGGTGGCGCCGAAGATCTATACTTCGTTCCGACTTAAAAGGGATGGTCGGGTGAAAACCCGAAGTTCTTAAGTTCTTGGGATGGTTACCTGGCGGGAGCCTAGTGATTAACCTTGGCCGTTCTCAATTTATTAAACGACACCCCAATTTAGTGTATTCAATGACGGATAATTATACGAAACTCCATGCCGAATTTCGCAAGTATCAATGGGTGCGCTCCCACGCCTGATGTGACGTCCCACCAGAGTTGCAATTGTCACATCCTATGCCTCATTCCTTTGTGGGAACACTGTGCTCTCCCGACGCACCACAGCGTTTCATTGCTCGGGTCCAATCTATGAGCCGCATGCAAATATCGTCACTGGGCGGTACTGCTACCACCCAGCTACGTCATCAGGTTTTGCGAAGGAGAGATTGAATGATAACACTCGGTTTTCTCCTCAAAATTACACCGCCACAAAGACGTTTCTTGGCCAGTGGCGTTGCGTGCGAGTATCCTTGAGTCCCACTAGTGCTAGTAAGCTCGTGTAATGTGAAAAACATTCCAATTGAATATCGTTGCACCGCCCTTTAAGGAAAAGGCGCTACAGACATTTCCCATGACACCCAAAGTGTTCTTGCGGTACGTAGATGATTACTTTGCGTCCTAAAAACGAGCTTTCTGTTCCTGATCTTGTCATCTAAGCAGATACGTTTTTTTTTTTTTAAATGGTGAAGCATTTATAGAGTGTGAAATTTTGTTTGCGTTTCTAGAATTGTATTTTCTTTTGATTTTAGCGCTTTGTGTTAACTGTAGCGTCTTGGTATATATGCGTATTGCGTTTGTTAATTTTGTGGCTATAGTATTGATTAACCTGTGCCTCAACCTGTGCCTCAACAGACTGATGCATCTTTAATGTGATGGTTATTTTGTTTATAGTGTACCAATGAGTAGGCCTTCGTGGCCGTTATTCGACATTACCAGAAAATAAAGTATTATTATTATTATTATTATTATTATTATTATTATTATTATTATTAAAGTTATTATTTTTAAAACGTCTATACAATTCACCGTGGATCATGAAAAGGACAATATCTTACCTTTTCTTGATGTGCTGGTCAGACATATACTGGTCGTTATCTCCATTTCCATCCCAATCACCCAGCCTGTCACAAGGCATCAGTGGTCAGAACTCTCTTATTCAGGTAAAAAAATATCTGCTCATCCGAAGCTGAGCGCAAAAAAGAGGAACACACCATCTTCGCCGACCTGCATCATAATGGTTACACAAGCAGCTTCATCCACCGCATCGCCCGTCATCAAACCCGAGATCACCGACACCTGCAACCCCAAGCAAGTACACAGACCCGTGTTAAGAATGGAACCTTCGGCAACCTTCTTCCGAGTTTCAACGCTGCGGAAACGAGTCCCAAAACGAGTCCCGACGTGTTCAGGACTGACGCCCACCTGTCGAAGGCTGCCCAAAACGTGTCTCAACGCGTCCGTGACGTCAACGGGACGTGTGTGTGTGTGCGTGTGGGTTCGTGCGCTCCGGAAGGGGAGAGAGGCCTGGCCTAACTGCGGAGAACCTTGGCTATGACTCATTTCTGACTACGTCGCGACGGACCCAGCTGCAAAGCACGTGGCTGTCGCACCTGCTGCCCTGGCGGAGAGAGAGGGAGAAAACGGACCCCTATATAAGGCGGGGCGTGAGAGCTCCATTTGTTCTCTTGGATTTGACGACTGTATCGCTACCATGTAATTAAACCGTTCGTTACGTTACCAATTCTCCCACCTCCACGGGACCCCTGGGTTCTTCACTTCGGGGAATGGTCGTCGTCACGAGCCAGGAAGCTCCCGGACGTGCGGCCTAAGCCCCGCCTCGAACACCCGCCATACCTCAGGCATCAGCGTTCCCTACATAAAAGGCACAAGCGAGGCGCTGGCACGTGTGCTGGCCGAAGAAGGGATCCAGGGCCGGCTTGCTAGAACCAGCGTCTCAGCTGAGACTGGGTGAAAGAAAGCGCTGCCAAAGCCAGCGCACGAGCTGAGCGGGACTCAAGTTGCGTCTCAAGACCCTCGCGCGCCCCAGCCTTTGCAGTGCTTTCTTTCACCCAGTCTCAGCTGAGACGCTGTTCTAGCAAGCCGGCCCAGGTGTCTCACAAGCCGATGTACACGCTTGGAAGACTCGCGCCCCGTTCAAAGTATCGCCCACCTAAGGAGAAAGCACAAGGCGTTATTTATAGAATTCCCCGCGCGAACTGTACCGGTCGCATACATCGGTGAAACAAAGAACTTTCAGGAGAGAATCCGCCAGCATAAGAACGATGTCGCAAGTTCGACCATGAACACAGCGCGGTAGCTGAGCACTGCAACGTCAGGGACCACAGTATTGACTTTGCCAACACCAGCATCCTTGCCGCTGAGAACGATCCCAGACATAGACTTTTCATTTAATCCTTTCATATCGAAACGACGCCAGAATACATAAACATATCCCTCGGCACTCTGCCGACCGTCTACGTGAACGGACTTCGCCACCTTACCGATGCAAAACAATAGACACTGCCGTGGAAGAAGAAAACAGAATACTGCTTCTCAACGGCCATAGCCGCAGTACAGTGCATGTAATACAATACGGGGTAGTGTTTGGACCGGCGTGACTTGACAATGGGTACTTGTGAGTCTGCGCGTGTAGACAACAATCGCGGCGCTGCAGTCGACAGGGCAGCAGAAAGTCACTGCAGGGCCGCGTGGAGCGACACGTGCGCGTGCACGCAGTGCATGCCCACAACCACCACCTCCGGCCGCGCACCACCATACTGACCCTACTGCCATGAGCCGGTGTCGGCACCTATCGCGATCTACCCCCCACGCCTCACGCGAGACGCTCCGGTCCCAACAGTATACCCCGTGTTCTATAAAACACTGTACCGCAGTGAAACCCTGAAGAAGAGACCGAGCAGCTCTCGAAACGTAGGGTTCCACCTTGAAACGAGGATTTGGTTGGTGTATATTTTATTTATTGTTATTGTTGCTTCCGAACCAGAGAGACTTTTCTCGAATGTTCACTTTCACGCATAACATTTCGTAATAACAGAGTTTGCAATCTCAACGAAATGTCGCGTTTCATTGGTCATATGTCGTCCTGGCTGCCGGAACAATCCTCCTCCCACCGCTGATGACCTCGGTCTGTTCTACTTTCTTTTTATCAGAAAAGTCGGCCGCGCATCGTTATGATTTGTGGATTTCTAGGTGCGTAGAGTGCGCAGAGTGAGTTATCGCTATATTTATTTAGGCGGAGCTCAGAAAAATCCTCAGGGCATTAAGTCCGGACGCCGCGCCGACGCTACGAGCTAATTGTACCAATCAAGCATCGTCAAAAGCGCAAGTCACTGGGCCTATTTTATTTATAATTGGTTCAGCGATGATAGAACACGTACAGGAACATGACCAACACCTAGATGGTGCGCTTTTGACGCTGTCTGGTTCGTCCCATCAGCTCGCAGCATCGGCTTCGTCTAACCGGAAACCAAGTACAGCCACACGGTATTGTTATCGGAGAGGTGTGGTATCTACAGAAGCTGTGGTAAGAAGCTCCTCCCCCGCAGCTGCGCCTACCGCGCCACTACGTCACGCGACCAAAATTACGAGACGTGAGTGACTCGTCACCAGGTGTCGCCCAGAGGGAAGAATCACCAGAGAGGATGACCCATGAGGGTCACGTGGCCAAGGCGTGCGAAGATCCTTCTCTTGAAACACCATGACAGTCGGATGGCGCCAACTCGGCAATTTAACCCAGGTCCGATACCGAGCGTTGATTGGACGCGTTGATTTGACGCGTTGGTTGGACACGGTGCTTAGCCGAACTGTGACGGAGCGTCCGCGTCCAGTATTTGTCTTCAATCGATCTCACCGTGATGACGTCTTGGCTCATGTGAGAGAACGTTAACGCGCTACGTTCACCGGAAGGGTTGCGGCTTCCTTGCGCAATCCCCCCAAAAAGACGAAGTTTTTTTTTTCCCCGATCTAGGGCCGCCTGTGCCAGTCATCAGAACTAAGGTCTGACGCCATTTGGAGCACAAATTATTGTGGCAACACCTATCGGAAGTCAGCACAACAATATATTCTCCGTTGCTATCACCGCATCCTTCCCGAGGCAAAACGCCTTCTCGATCGATCGCCTCGACCTTCAACTCCTATAAACCTGTTTTGTACACACTGCTTGAAGACAGTAAGCGACTTACAATTCCTGTTTCTCTTGGTGAAGAAGTATGCAATTAGATTACTTGAACACATGAAAGGAAAAGTTCATTACGTGAAAAATCCCCGTTACATTTCCGCTTACTTCAGATTTACAAAACGTTAAAACATTTCTCCCGAATGAAAAATGGGCCTTTCGTGCTGTATGTTATTGAATAAAAACAATCCGATTACGAACTACGAACCTCCTAAATACATCACTTTTGCTAGACGGGATTTCTGCACAGCATCAGCGACTCTTCACCGATCTCTGCCGGTCAGGGCCTTTCCCTTTCTTCGCGTTATTTGGGTTCGTCGATCGTCACGCTGTTCGCTCCGCGAGCGGGTAGGCTTGGGCGCCGCGAAGCGGCTTTTACGGGTGGGCCAAGTGGGTTAACACATTTGTGATGAGCCACCGCAGACTGCCGCCGCTAATAGCCGATTCACACGACGGACCGAACCCCGATTTTTGTCCGCGGACCGTGTACCACGTGACCTTCACGTCACCGATCCGCGGACGCACGGACTGATAAAGTGAGTGCCTTTTTCACTCGCAGATTATGGCGGGAGATTGACTTGAAAAACGTTTAGTCTAACAACGGTACAATGTTTTTTTTTTCTTTTCAGACGATTTAAGCAAGAATAGCGCATCGTCTTGTTTTGTGCGTTTGCTGGTTCATTTTGTCACGCGATTCTTGGTTCGAAGTGTGAAAGAAACTGCAGAAACTTTGTCCGGCTGACGCGAGGCAGGTTCAGATACTCCTCCGGGCCCATGTCAGGAAGTTTCTGTCAAAACTCGTCTTGCACGTCAAATCGGGCTTTCAGGGAGCAAGACCTTTCTTGTGGATGTGGTGTGTTTGAGTGTTGTGCACGAGCTCGGAGTGCGTTAAAGTATCTCCGAATGCCCCTCTGCGAGCCCAGAACTTCGTCGCTTCTACGCCGAACCCTTGTCGAGCAGGACCATGCCTGTGTCACAGTCGTGCCTTGGGTTGGTAAAGCAAGTGGCGCTTCACGCGAAGCCTATCACATGTTCTGTCTTGATCTGTACGTAACAGCGGCGTACGATTCTTTATCGCAGTAGCAAACGTAGATTTCTCTCTTGGTGCCACGGTGCGATGTTGGAGTTTCGCGGCACTGTGGGGAGGCGAGCTAGTTCGGTCAGTTCTCGCTGGCCTCTGGTCGTGGTCTCCCTCGTGTGGATGCGCTTGGGAGACGGGCGAACCGCGGACATGGTTCAGTCCGTCGTGTGAATCGGGCTTAGGTGGCGTGAACGCAGCCTGGTGGGGGAAGGGGGGGGGGGGGGTTACCACGCGCCCCCGTGATTTTTGTGTACATTGATTAATTCATAACCAATTTACACAAAAAGACAGAAGATCTGTAGGTAATTAGTTAACTCCGAAAGAAAGATACCCCCAACTTTGAGAAAAAAAAATAAACACCGAAAGCGCGGAACCCTAGTTATAACCAACAGAAATGCGTGACGCAGAGAAACGACGTCACTGGAGCATCAGGTGACGCCCTGGTTGATGCTGTGCAAATAGCAACTCTCCTAATGAACACTTGGTTTGAGGCAGTGTTGCCGAGTCGTGGGAAATTTCTCACAATCATTGCTCCAGGGGACAAGGGGGAGCTAAAGTCGAATTCATATTTTACAAGCGTTGAAATTAATTTTATCTTTACCCCTTGGCGTTAGGCTTTCCGCACACGATTGGATATCTCCCACGATTCGGGAACACTGGTTCGAGCATTCCTTGGTGGAAAACCAGTGGAAACAAAGGGGGGGGGGGGGGGGGGCCCTAGGAAGGGAAGGGGTGAAATTTTAACGGTCAAAATGATTTTATAAGTTTCAGAAGTAATCAAATGGTTACAAAATTATTTTAAAAAATTAGACGTTTACAATCCCCTGTAACGCTGAATTAGAGGGCAGCTCTTGAGGAGGATGAGGGGAAGGAATCGAGAGGCCCGCTCCGTTCCTTCCCTTCCTCATCCGTATGCCCCTGCTCCTCATTCGTACCCTCCTTTCCTGCTCCTGTCCCATTCAGCAGGAAATTTTCGCTAAATTTCCCGCTAAATATAGCGAAAAAAATGCCCCGCTAAATTTAGCGGGGAATTTCGTCCGTTAAATTTAACGCGGAAATTTACCGCTAAACTTAGTGGGGAAATTTACCGCTAAACTTAGTGGGGAAATTTTTCCGCTACATTTATGGTGAAATATTTTCGCTAGATGTAGCGGGAAATTTTTTCCTGCCGTGCGGGGAATTTTTTTCCGGTAAATTTAGCGGGCAAAGTTTTCTGCTAAATTTAGCGGAGAAATGTATGTGCTAAATTTAGCGAGGAAATTTTTTCCGCTAAATTTAGTGGGGAATTTTTTTTTCTGCTATATTTAGCGGTGAGATTTTTTCCGCTAAATTTGGTGAAGAATTTTTTCGCTAAATTTAGTGGGGAATTTTTTCTGTTAAATTTAGCGGGGAAGTTTGTCCGCTAAATTTAGCGCGGAAATTTTGCCGCTAAATTTAGCGTGAATTTTTTTTTTTATCGACTCAGCTGGGTGATTTTAACGCTACATTTAGCGGAGAAAGTTTTCCGCTAAATATAGCGGGGAATTGTTTCCCCTAAAGTTAGCGGGGAATTTTTTCCGAAAGTTTTAGCGGGGAAATTTTAACGCTAAATTGAGCGGCGAAATCTTTTCCGCTAAGTTTAGCGGGGAAATGTTTCCACGAAATTTAGCGGGGAATATTTCTGCTAAATATAGTGGGGAAGTTTTTCCGCTAAATTTAGCGGGGAAATTTGCCCATGTTGCTACGCGCGGTGACGTCCTTATGGGAAATGTGCCATAATGCAACGCGCGGTTACGCCGATGGCGACGGCGACGCCGACGCCACTTAAGCGGAAACGGGCGCCTAAGAGCTGCGCTCTAAAAGTAATCGATTACAAGTAACTCGATTACTTGTAATGAGCTCCATAAAAGTCTGTCTAGCGATGCTCGGCGCGTGCAATGCTCTATTGCAGCCATCTTGAAAAGTCGACAATCACGGAGGTAAGGGCCCCGATGATAGGACCGAACTACGAGTGACGTCATCGCGTCCCTCACTCGAAAGATGGTTTATCTTGACCTCGACCTTCTGTTTGTTTCAACTGTTTAAACAAAACCAAGCGCCCGCAAACAAAAAAAAAAACAAAGAAAAGCTTTCTGGTCGATATATTGTATTGCTAACATTGATCAATGTCTGTGCAAAGGTCGTTGCCCCGCATCTTTTATATGCACGGGCATTGCACGCCTGTCCTTGTAGCTCTATATTGCCGCGAGCGCAGCTGACTAAGCAGGCAGCGCGCTCGTGGCCTAACGGTTATCGCGCGTGCCTCCCACGCGAAAAGCCAGGGTTCGATCCCTGGGAGCGACGCATCTTTTGTTATTCCTGCAATCTAGTTTTCTGGTAAATTCGAGAATCCTGTTGCGTGTTCGAGGTCCGAATGCTGTACGCGTCGAACATTCTACGCTGATTATTCCAGAAGCTTACGCATGTACATAAGGGGCTCCGCGTGGCGAACCGGAGTCAGTTTCGCCCCAGCGTTCGACTCTGCTTTTTCGCCGACTTCGACGCCCGCGACGCTCTACTGTTATCTTTTGTTTCCTTCTTTATTTTGGGCGCAAGTTCGCCCGATTAAACGTTTAGTTTACTCAGCGACGCAGGGGAGTCTGTCTCCCCTGCGTCGCCGGGAAAACTAAGTGCGGCAACGCCTGGAGGTGACGTTGCCGAAAACGACGGAAGCAAACAGCCTCCAAGAACGCCGGAGCGCTCCCACACTCCTGACGCCCCGCATCGCACCGACGCCCATGCAACGGTGTCCAACAACCTAAACGTTGTTATCGACGGCCTCGACGCATCGGCACTCGTGGACACCGGAGCAGACTACTCAGTCTTGAGTGGGAGGCTCACTCGCCGCCTTCGGAAAGTTACGACGTCGTGGGACGAACCGCAGATACGAACCGCCGGCGGACATCTCATCACACCTGTTGGCAGGTGCACCGCTCGCGTTGAGATCCACGGCGAAACCTGCCCTGTGAAGTTCGTCATTCTGCAAGACTGTTCGAGGGACGTCATTCTCGGAATGGACTTCTTGTGTGAATACGGCGCCGTCATCGACCTTGGTGAGAAGTTGTTCTGGAAGGCAACCTCCAGTTGCTTCTAGGAAGAGGAATAGGCGTCGCACGAGGAGTAGCTGAACTTCAGGATGGCTGCACTGTGGTCCTCGTGACGAACTTCCGGAATGAAACGCAACACCTCACAAAAGGTGCAGCCGTTGGCCACGTCGAGGAACTCCGAAACTCCGCGGAAATCGCCGCCATTACTGACGAATCCTCGCCACCTCAGCAAGACAGTACGTCGCCAACGCAGCTCGACATCGACCCTAAGCTTTCGGTCCCGAGACGACGGCAGCTGATTAACCTTCTCGCCGAATACCGTGACTGCTTTGCGACGTCGTCGAATATTCGCCAAACAGCCGTTGCGAAGCACCGCATCATTACCGAGGACGACGCGCGCCCTGTGCATCGATCACCGTACAGAGTCTCCGTTAAAGAAAGGGAGGTGATCAGGAGCAAGTTCAAGAGATGCTGAACGACGACATAATCCAGCCATCAAGCGTCCATGGGCGTCTCCAGTCGTACTGGTTAAGAAGAAGGACGGAACGCTTAGGTTCTGCGTGGACTACCGACAGCTCAACGCGGTGACGAAGAAAGAAGTCTATCCACTCCCCCGTATCGACGACACTTTAGACCGGTTGCGCCACTCCCGATACTTTCATCGATGGACCTGAAGAGCGGCTACGGCAGATGGAGGTCGACGAACGGGACCGAGAGAAGACAGCTTTCGTCACGCGGATGGACTGTACGAGTTCAAGGTGATGCCCTTCGGACTGTGCACAGCGCCAGCAACTTTCCAGCGTGTAATGGACACGTACTGGCAGGACTGAAGTGGCAGAGCTGTCTCGTCTACCTCGACGACGTCGTAGTGTTTTCCGGCGACTTCGACGGAGCACTTGCGACGACTCCGAGCTGTTCTCCAACTCACCCTGAAGCCGTCAAAGTGTCGGTTCGCCTATGACGAACTGAAGTTCCTAGGTCACGTGGTTAGTAAACGAAGGCGTCCGCCCCGACCCAGAGAAGACTCGCGCCGTCGCAGCATTTCCAGCGCCGAGAGACAAGAAGGCCGTGCGAAGGTTCCTTGGACTATGCGCCTACTATCGGCGCTTCGTTCGGGATTTCGCAAGGATTTCCGCACCGCTAACAAACCTCACAAAGGACGCCGAGAAGTTCGAATGGGCCGAAGAGCAGCAGCAGGCATTCGATGAACTGAAGCGACGACTGCAAACTCCTCCTGTTCTTGGACATTTCGATCAGGATGCGCAAACCGAAATTCACACGGACGCAAGTAACGCTGGACTTGGCGCAGTACTGGTTCAAGTGCAAGAAGGCACCGAGCGAGTTATCGCCTACGCGAGTCGGACACTGTCCAAGGCGGAGAAAAATTACTCCACGACCGAGAAAGAATGCCTTGCGGTCGTCTGGGCAATCACGAAGTTTCGTCCGTACTTGTACGGGAGCCCGTTCCGTGTAGTCACCGACCATCACTCGCTCTGCTGGCTTGCCAACCTCAAGGACCCGTCAGGACGCCTCGCTCGATGGAGTCTCCGATTGCAGGAGTTCAACATGACTGTGGTCTACAAGTCAGGCCGCAAGCACAGCGACGCCGACTGCCTGTCCAGAGCCCCCGTCGAAACGCCTTCCGGCAGCAGCGACGACGATGACGATGAGTGCTTCCTAGGCGCAGTGAATACCGACGACATCTCACGACGTCAACGAGACGATCCTGAGTTGCGCACGCTAATCGAGCACCTCGAAGGACGAGGGGGGACTGTCCCCCGTGTCTTCTCGAGAACCCTGCCAACCTTCGTCCTCCGACAAGGTGTGCTTTACAAAGAGAACTTCGGGGGCAACAACACACCATGGTTGCTGGTAATCCCGACCGACCTTCGGGAGGAGATCTTTCAAGCATGTCACGACGACCTGACGTCCGGACACCTCGGTTACAGCCGAACACTGGCCCGTATTCGTGAAAAGTATTACTGGCCAAAGCTCCCCAAGGACGTCCACCTCTACACCCGATCGTGCCACGAGTGCCAGCGACGTAAGAAACCGCCGACGAAGCCGTCAGGACTTCTGCATCCGATTTCTCCCCCGTCCACGTCGTTCCAGCAGATCGGAATGGATTTACTTGGCCCTTTCCCGCCGTCAACATCGGGAAACCGCTGGATAATCGTCGCCACCGATTATCTCACACGTTACGCCGAGACGAAGGCCCTCCCATCAGGTACGGCTGTTGAAGTCGCTAAGTTCTTCATCGAGTCCATTGTCCTCCGGCACGGCGCCCCTGAAGTCCTCATCACAGACCGCGGATCTTCGTTCATGGCCCAGCTGACGCAAGACATCCTTCGTCTCAGTGGCACCGGTCACCGTCGAACCACTGCGTACCACCCGCAGACAAATGGACTAACAGAACGGCTAAACAAAACTATCGCCGACATGATCGCCATGTATGTCGACGTGGAGCACAAGACATGGGACGAGGTATTGCCGTACGTCACTTTTGCCTACAACACGGCCGTGCAAGAGACCACCGGGGTTACACCCTTTCAACTGGTTCATGGTCGCAAAGTGACAACAATGCTGGACGCGATGTTACCCCACGAACCGGCTGTCGACAGAAGCGACGACGCCCAGGTGGTTGCCCAACGGGCAGAAGAAGTCCGCCAGCTCGCCCGACTCCGAATTCAAGATCAACAACGTGTCGACGCTACCCGGTACAACCTTCGCCGGATCGACGTTCGCTTCAAGCCCGGAGACCGTGTGTGGGTTTGGACCCCGATACGACGACGCGGTCTCAGCGAGAAACTCCTAAAACGGTACTTTGGACCCTACAAGGTGCTTCGTCGACTTGGAGATCTGAACTACGAGGTGATGCCCGACGGAACACGGACTTCATCACGCCGCCCTCCACGACCAGAAGTCGTCCACGTCGTGCGCATGAAGCCATACTACGCTCGATAGGACTGTGGACCTTATGTGTTCCAAATGACTCTTTAGCTTACCGTCCCTTTTGTTTGTTTTGTTTTGTGTTGCATCGGGGCGATGCACTTTTCTAAAGGGGGGAGTAATGCCGCGAGCGCAGCTGACCAAGCAGGCAGCGCGCTCGTGGCCTAACGGTTATCGCGCGTGCCTCCCACGCGAAAAGCCAGGGTTCGATCCCTGGGAGCGACGCATCTTTTGTTATTCCTGCAATCTAGTTTTCTGGTAAATTCGAGAATCCTGTTGCGTGTTCGAGGTCCGAATGCTGTACGCGTCGAACATTCTACGCTGATTATTCCAGTAGCTTACGCATGTACATAAGGGGCTCCGCGTGGCGAACCGGAGTCAGTTTCGCCCCAGCGTTCGACTCTGCTCTTTCGCCGACTTCGACGCCCGCGACGCTCTACTGTTATCTTTTGTTTCCTTCTTTATTTAGGGCACAAGTTCGCCCGATTAAACGTTTAGTTTACTTCAGTTATTTTCCGCCTCATCACTTGTCATTCGTGACAATATAGCATTTCCGTGACGATTGCGAGGAATAGCGAAATCGGCGTCATATCGCGAATTCCGAGGGTCGAATTATCATCTGCTCGAAAGGGTCAGATTGAGCCGGATGCCTGAAATAACGGCTGATGGAGTGGATGATGATAGCGACCAGCGACGCCGAGCCGTTGCGTTTTCGTTGCAGCTTGGGTGTTGTGACGCCTCAACGATAAAACACCGTTAGCGCACGCAGCATAATACCCCTGCTAGACGGCAACTCAAATGGCATTTAACCAAAATGCCGTTTCAGGTAATCTGAGTTCCCCGACCAATTTACGGTTCGTAAAGCGCACTCTCGTCGGCAGCGCTCGACACTTGTTACGGGATTTCGAAAAAGACGAAAACGAGGCAATCATTTTAGGAAACAATTTTTTTATATCGTTTTAATTGCGAAAATGAAAGCCCGACATGCTCCAGTGAGCAGCCAGAAGATGCAAGTCACACTTACAGCAGCAGTGATGGCATTCCAAAATAAAATGACTAAGCAAAGAGCTGTATTCTGTATAGCTGTTGTACTTAATAGTAACAGATGAAACGAACTTGCTTCACAGTAAGTATTTGTGATATTCATCGTTATCGTAACTCTCCATCATTCAAACTCATCTATACTACACAGCTGCGGGTTTCTGTCCACCCTCTTTTACCAAAGCAAGGCAAATTAGGCGTTCGTGTTTAGGCAGTGTGTTTACTTGTTTTTGAGGCACTATTGCGGAGTTGCCACTCCGGAATCGGAATGGTTCCTGAATCATTACGCAATTCCGCGACCCCGGAATGGAATGCCGGCAGCGCTGGGAGGAATGGAATGGGAATAGAATTGGATACTATTTGCCCGGAATGGAGTGGGAATGGAATGGGCTCGATTTTTACGCGAGCTGTGTAGCAATACGCTAGCGCATGGTAAGTGGCTCTTAAAGCACCGCCATTGCGCTGAAGCTGACTGACGGCCTGATTGTCTCACTGGCTTATGCTCCTTGGAGGATGAAAATGGCGCGCCTTCAGTCAGTCAACCAAAACTGAATAGTGGTAGGCAGACAAGGGGTCGCTTCTGGCAACGCGAGACGCGACAAAGCGGCTGTCGTAATCATGCCCGATTAGCATGCAGCTCTTGACCAGGGTGTCGAACCGAGCCCGAACTTAAAGGGGCCATGAAACGAATTTCGGGCTGGGATAAATGATTTTAAATTGGGACTTTACTAATCGCACATCGTTTAGTTGGCCAACAAAAAGAGGGTAGAAAGTCAACAGCCAGCTTTTCGGTACGAACATTTGAAAATATAGCGGACTATTTGTACCTTCTTTCCTTCGAAAGCTCTCCGACTTTTCACTATGATACATCCGCGGTTCCCAAAGCGCGTCAGCGGTTCCAACCTGACGTAAGCTGAGCCCAGCTCACGCATTGGACACGAGAACTGCGTCACTCGGACGTATGCGCTCGTCAACAATAAATCCGTCGACGAATATACGGATTCGCGTTCGTGGCCAATGAGTGCCCTGACGGAACTTATCGTCACTGGGGAATGACAAGTTCTATGGTGTGCATAAAAAGCACGGTGGATGCTAGGAGTCATCGCACCGGTGCAGAAGAATGTCACGACGACGTGATTTCACAATTCGCATTTGAGTTGAGGATTAAAACTAAGGAGGAAGAAGTAGGAAAATCGTTTCATGACCACTTTAACATCTGAGCAAAACCGTTATTTTTAACTGAACCGGAACAAAACTGTAACCCAAAGCAAACATTTCTATTGAGCCCGAACCGGAACGGAACCGTAATATCATATGGTGGTTACCGGTTCATTGGAAACGGTTTGGCGCAATAAAATGTGAGCCAAATCTTGCAGGGTAGCGGCACCAAGCCAATCAAACGAGCTGTGCAACAATTTCAGAGCTTTGCTTAAATAATGTGGAAGTTGGTGGTCTCGACCTCGCTGAAGTAAACAACAAAAACCGCTTTTGCCTGCATGTCCTAGTTTTTATTTACAAAATTTACAAAGATTGAGGTTTTCGGCACCTCTCAACTCCTTCACCATCTTCCGAGTCACGTGCGCTGTGACGTGAAAGGGGGACACGCGGGATTCCGGTGAAGCTCTCTTTAGAGCCATCCGTAAGCAGCGAGAACCCACCCGCTCGCGACCGCGTTACCACGCGCTTGCGCCGCGTCATCAACATGGCGAAAGGAGAAAAGTCTCGTCCGGGTTCGGCCATCCCCGCCCGGCACTGCCCCCGTCCCCCTCCGGCTTCTGGCAGCCGTTCGTGGCAGCTGACGCTTTTGTTGACCTCGGATAGATTGCGACGCCACAAATTCCGTATAATCAATGTTTTGTCGATGATGCCAGGTTTTTGACGCATTTATGTTTATGTCGAAAAGACAAGATTGATAGAAAGAAATCTTTTATCGAGCAGGTATTTGCACAACTTCCTATCATTTTACAAGTCCCCCATTGACGTCACGCCTCGTGCTTCTCATGGCCTCCGCTCGCTGCTGCAGTACGGGAAATAATCTAAGTAACCTAAGATTACACGAAATGGCAACATTTCGTGTAAAAGGAGATGTGTTTTCTGTCTTTTCTGACAGGATAAACAATGTCAAAAGTAGAAGATGCAAATTCTTCCAACGTTCAAATCGTTGCACAGCTCCTTTAAATATTCGCGACGGTGGCATCAGTGGCTCAGTTTTGATTAAACGGTAGCGACGACGTGGAGACAGCTAAAAAATTATGAAACAAAGAGGTCAATTTCACGTCTACGTGCAGCACGAATTGACGTCGGTGAGGGGGCGTACACTTCTATACCTTTTTTCCTTCTCCCTACCATGGACCGCGAAGAACGCCATAAGCCATCGGAGCCATTTCACAGCTCGGAGGGTGTCACGTGTCCTTCCGCTTAAGAGAAGCAACGTGAGGAGCGCGAAATCACGAGACAAGATATAACCCAAGCAGCACGGATTTTGGCCAAGCAATGGCCAATGTCTGGCGATGGTCTTTTGGCCAGTGGCCAGAGAGTGGCCATTCATTGGCCAGTGCTCGGCCGATGGCTCATGGCCAGTGGCCATTGGCCAATGGCCAGATAAAGGCCAGTTGCCGGCCAGTCTCTGGCCACTGTCTGGCTACTTGGCCAAGGACCATTGCCAGCCATTGGCCGATGACTGGCCAACTCTGTGCTGCTTGGGAAACTAGTGCCACTAAATAAGCTACGCTTCAGAGTAACGACACTTGGCCATATTGTGTCTTAAAATCATGGTTGCCAGTTATCTGAAGCTTTATCTGAAATCACAGGAAATGCTTTTCCGCCCTCCACAAATGTTTAAACCGTTCGCGACAGAGCGAAGTAATATTACATGACCTTTCTAACACCGAATTTAATGCTGAGGAAGTCGCACTTTTGAATCATGACGATCGGCAGTTGCGTCTGTTCTGCATACGAGCCAAAATGGCGGCGCCCTCAGCAATGTCGGGGAACGGAGTGCCGATACTCTAAGCGCAGCTTATTTAGTGGCTCTAATATAAACTATGGATTGGCTCGTGTAGGTCGTGGCGTCAAATCGGAGTAAAACGGACTATATTTGCCTATGCCGAAAGGCTAGAGAGCTCTTCTTTGTGTGCGTGTGTGTATTTTCTGTTCTTGCTGCTAAGCAATATTCGTCAAGGAAGAAGAAAGCGAACATAGACATCAAAATAAAAACAAAATGTTCACGGCTGTCGGCGCTTTTGTTCCTCTGTGGCGAGGTCTGGAGGCGCCAAGAGGACAAGCCGCGACGAGCGCGACACTGCGGCGCCGGTAGCCATTCGCCAACTGCCCTAAACGCTGCGTGAAGAAATTTTGTTTTTGTTTGTGCATTTTCTAGAAACAGCAAGTCACCCGTTGTATTTTTAGTCCTTTTTTGTCTTGTTTTAATCTTCTTTCGATTGGCCCTCGCTTTCTTCCTCCTCTTCATCTCAGTCTTTCGAACAAGTCATTCTGGTGTGCGGCGTGTGTAGTTTGCCGTTTCGATCTGGATGAGCATCGCACCAGCGTGCGATTGTATCAGTACTGCGTGAGCCCATAAGGACCCCAAGCTAGCAGTGCTACTCCACTGGCTTAATTTCTCTTCTACCCTGGGCAACAATTGTCACTGTGCGTGCGGGCTCATTAGCTTCACATGTGAGTAGTGCTTTCATAGTTTTCAAGCACATGCATAACCATGCAATTTTCATAAAACGGTGTTTGCGTTAAAAAGTCGAGATCACAAACGAAACTAAGCATATATTTGTTTTGCTGTCCTCGCTTCCGCAGCACGGCTTCTGATGACCTGTTTTTTTTTTTTCTTTAAATGCAGATGGCGCCGTGTTGGACGCCGTGTTGGAGTTCTTGTTAACGACTGGGAAGTGTGGATATTTCTTTTTTAAGAACTGGACTGAACTGATTCACGCTTGGTGGAAGGGGAAACCGAACCGTCATTTTAAAATCATTACTGAACCTGCAGAACCAAACCGGAACAAAATGAAAAGCAGCTACTGATCGAGAACCCGAACCAAACCAGAATATTGACCGGTTCGACTCTCTGCTTTTACGTTGTAACCCAGCCGATCTTCTAGTGTTTACGTGGAACACAAAAAAAGAAGTGGAATGATTACGTTAAAGAATTTTCAGAATCGTACAAGAAACGTTTGTCAGCAACTTTCTATTTTAGCCGTAGTCATTCGGGGCAGATATACTCGGCGTAGCTTCTAGCAGCGTACTATAGCGGTGCTGTTGTGCAAGTACTCGAAGCAGAGAGCAAGAGAGCTTTTTGCGCCACGCACGAACTGGACATTTTTAACGCCTAATCAAACTGACTATACGCTAACCATTTATCTGTGGAAGGTATGCGGTCTGTCTGCGCAAAGAAGGGTGGGTTTTCATTTTTAGTGCTTCTCGCGACTCGCAAGAGTTTTACGCTGGATCGCGCGATCGATGTCTGCAGTGACGCCGAGTGCCACGAGGCGGTTTGTGCGACCACCCTCCGGCTTAGTAGACTGAGGACTTTGAGGAAGCTTTTGCATACCTTTTCAGTCGTCTCTGCGTTTCATGTCAGCAGCTTTATGCTGTTTTTACAGCGGAGCTGTTAAGGGCTAGTTTCCCCAGGATCGGGTCCCACACGAAGAAATGAAGACACCGAACTCTGGACACCTACCGCCATTTATGAGCGACGGCGGCAAGCCACGTGTCTGGTTGCCGCCATCTATGAGCGACGGCGGCAGCCTTTCCACTCTGGTTTGCGGACTTGCGGCCGGCCATTACTTTCCAATGTACAGCTCCGCTGGTCTTCCTTCTTCACCAAAGTAGAAAGGCTGAAAGTTTTTTTTTTTTTTTTTTTCTAATAACACAATGTGGCTGTCAGTGGCCCTATTTTTACATTTAGGAATTAAGAAATAAAATTCTGGAGTTCAGCCACTCCAGGAGTGGGAATGGACTCAGTGTCTCCATTCCGAGGAGTTGAAAGGAGTGGAATTGTCGGAAACTCTAATTCCCCGGAGTGGGATTGGAATGGAATGGGGATGCCCATTCCGCAACACTGCTTGCGACCGATCGCCGCATGAGGTGTCCGCCATTAAACTGTCAGTGCTCCCCATGGTTCGCGGTGAACCCTCTCTTCAATCTGGGCTCTCTATGTTCTGCTCGTTGTTCGGCGCGAGCGGCGTTCCTGTGGAAGAGAAGGAAAAAAACATATTAGAGGAGGACAAAGTCTTTAACTCAGCTAAAAGTGTTAAATAATAAATGTTAAATAGCTCAAAGTGTTTTTAATATTAAACAATAAATAAATCAAGAGTTAAATAATAAATATTAAAGGGGCACTCAAGTGGTTTTTGAGTTCGTGTTTTGATGATGACAGCTGAATTTAGACCACCCCCTAAGTATCCCTAAAAACCAAAAAATATAGTCATACGGTAATTATTTCTTTAATAAAAATGTAATTGAAGGCCGCCAAGCCTCGGATCCACCCGAAAACGAAACCACTCTCATTGGTCCTCGCACGCTTATCAAAAGGATCTCGGGCCAATGGCGTTGGACGACGTTCCGTCGCGCAGTGATTCCGAGGTAGCCGCATCGGCCGAACCTCTTTGTCATTCGAGCTTCGATCATGGCGGAGTTCTCTACGCTCGAGGACCTGACGCCGTTAGAGGTTGAAATTCTTCGGCGGACAGCCGACCTGGGGATGATTTCCTATGACGCCACTTCGACGTGCGATGTGGACGATAGCAGCGCTTCGGAGTCATGTTCGGGTTCCGAGGATGGCGAAACGCAGACCTTTTCGGGCATTCCTCGATTTGCGGTTGGGGCAAGTCGTAACCGAACCAACGTTTGACATCGCAGCGTTACCTCTGGTACGTGCTGTCAAACGATGTCGCCACGTTTCCTTTCGCCTGGGGAGGACGGGGGAAAGACTGGTTCAGACATGTGCAACGAGCGCGTACCTACGACTGCGTTTGTTGCGACCGGAACGACCGCTCTGCGCCGCGCGACCACTACAACAAGCGCAGCGGGTCGTCAGCACGGCGACCGCTTCTATACGCGGCCGTCAGCTGCTTCAGCGGCCCCTCTAAAAAGGGGAAACACTGCTACTCAATTCCGTAACCGAATATAGACAGACAGTTGTCTATAGCCTAAAGCTTTATTATTATTTTTTCTTGATAGGCTTGCAGGGTACAGTGGATGAAAAAAAGAAAATAAAAAGATGCAGTACGTCGTCTTGGACGATCACGACTCTAATACACGACATTGCAATAGTACAAATATCGCCACACGCCTTTTCTACGATTATAAAAGACAATGTAATCTTAGCAGCGATATAGCAACGTAGAAATATGATTTCGTGATCAGATAGACGTTGCGAGCGTTCAGGATTGCTAACACTAATCACTTCTCTCCGGTGATGAAAACGCGTGAAAATTCGCATCCTTTATACGGTACGCGCCAGTAATACCTTGAACTTGAGCACACGCATGAAATGCGCCAAATAAGAAATCCGGGCGATGTTCGAGGACACAAATGCTTAGAAAGCTCCACTGTAGTCGAAGTAAACAAACACGACGGCACGGGCGTTTCTGCTGTCTTGAGAGTGCCGCCACGACATCGCCGCACGAGTAGGTGGATCTTCCCTTTTAGTACGTGCTGGGTTATCATAGCGACACACGACGAAAATTCACAGTCAAGGATAGCGCTTTTACGCGGAACGATGAGCTTTCACCACGCCGTCCACGTCGACGACCACCACCGAGGCCTGGCCGGCCCGCTACCGACACGACCGGCCCGACCGGCAACGCGCGCAGATACGTGCGCTTCCGCGCATCCCGGGGGAGCGGGAAATTCACCCCCCGCGGAGGAAGGCAAGGAGAAAACGTAGTCCCTTGTTTGTGAAACGATAATTGCAGCATCGCGTATTCTAAACTAGAAATATTTTACGTCTTTTGAAATTATCATGCACAACACATTTAAATGAACTGAAAATTGTTTCTTTAGCAAAACTTTACAAAGGCCGCCAAAACTTTCAAACATACGATAATTTCATTGGTCCTCGCAAGTACAGAAAAGAGTCCGCACGTATTTTATTCCTGCGTGATTAATAGGCGGTTCTGCCTTCTAAAACTGAAGATACTCATTCACTGACACTTCCTTAACGCCATCGCACCAAAAAGTAGCTTCTCCAAAAAACTACTTGAGTGCCCCTTTAATAATAATAAAGTGCTAAATAATCAAATTTCACAAGTTCAGATACCAGACCTCTTCCGGACACCTAACTCGGAAACAATGGTATCCTTCCTTAAAAAAACAAGGGAGCCTTATCGTTTATGATTTCTCTATGGATGTCCAAGATTTGTACTATTTAGTCCCGCACACGCGTCTCCTACAAGTTCTCCGATCCACCATCGATGAAAGAGGCCTCGCATCGTTCCAGAATGCGGCGCCCTATTGAAAAATCTCATTTGTATGATAAATTTCTGTGTTCAATAAACACATATGAATCATACAAGATATATAAGAACATGTAAGAACCACACAAGAACTATATGATAACTCTATAAGGTATATAAGAACATATATATCTTAAGTAGTTGGCACGGTACGCTTCGCGACACGATGCCTAACCCACCTGTCTTCGCCTGCTTGCAGGTACTGCTCTTTCGAACGATGGGCGGCAGCGTGCATGACGTGGCCCAAGCTCCTTTCAAGCTTCCCGCGTCCGACGCAAGCATCGTGGGATATGCGTTGTCGTCAGCACGAGATATTGGTATCTACGAGACATCGGCTTCGGTGCACACGGCTCTCAACTTCGTCACTTCAGGCCAATTAGCATTAACGAGAGCAACACCCCCTTGTGCAATAAAAGACTGGGTTCGCGACACGATGCCTAACCCACTTGTCTTCGCCTGCTTGCTGGTAAGCTACAAGAGTTGCGTTGTGCGCAGTGATTATCTCGGCCATGTTGTTGTACCGTGCTCCCACATACTAATTTTTATGACGTTAGAGTGCCTAGATACTGTAAAATAACTTCTGCTTTTAAGTGGTGACGTCGTGCTAAATCCTGGGCCGAACCATTCTCTTGAAGAAAAAGTGACGTTGATTCTTGACGGCCAGAAAGAGCACATGAGAGTACTTAACGAGATTAAACGAGATCAGCGATCTATCCAGAAAACTGTTAATGAAAACACTGAAAATGTTAAAAATCTGGATGCTCGCTTGGTGACCTTAGAATCGTCAATTAAGAGTGCTGCGTAACTGCAGACTTTGGTCCGGGAATTTGCGGAGACTATCCAAGCGTTGACGCAAAAAATTGATGATCTAGAAAACGTCTCAAGGCGCAACAATCTTCTAATCTTCGGTTTAAATGAAACAGAAAATAAAACAGCAAGGGATCTTTCCGAATCAATTAAGTGTAATGTGTTTAATAAAGTTAATATTAATCCCGGAAGTATAAAACGTATGCACCGTCTTGGCAAGAAACGTCGGAGCTCTCGACCACATAGTGCGCTTGTACGACCACAAAGTGAAAATGGCAATCCTACGAAACTGTAACAGGTTAAGAGGCATTAAAATTTCTGTTCGTGAAGACTTTTCTAAAAATGTCCAAACCGTTAGAAAACATCTCTGGGAAGCCTCACGCGAGGAAAATAATTGAGGTTCTAAAGTTCGGTTGATTTATGACAAAGTGGCTGTTGACGGTCATATGTTTTACTGGGACCCAGAATCTAACTCTCGACGGCCGTGCCGCGATAGTCGGGGTCTGGAGGATGAACTAAGGCAATCATCACCTACTGCTGGCCAGTGTATTTTTCTGATGCTCTCACGGTCATCAATCTGAATGCGCGAAGTATGCCAAATAAGAGGTCTGAACTCGAGGCTGTGTTTCTAGAGCACGATCCTGACGTCGTTCTAATAACAAAAACCTGGTTAAGTGGCTCTGTCGAAAATTCTGTTTTTCGGCCCCCGAATTATGTATGTTTTCGTAAAAACTGGGAGTCTCGAGGCGGTGGGATCGCCATTGCTATTAGAAGTGAACTTAGGAGTTTTGAATTGCCCGCTCTAGACATAGAATCAGAGAATCCTTGTTTTGCAAACTCATGATTGATAAATATCTTATTATTATCGGAGCAGCGTATCGTCCCCTTTTGTCAAATGTTGAATATTTTACATGTCAACTATTTATGTTAGCACGTTCGCAGCAAGAACAGTAGACTTATTATGGCCGGGGATTTTAGCCTTCCCAACATTGACTGGTTTTATTTGTGCGTAGGCCATAGGGACGTAAGTTACTACGTCTCAGGGACTGTTGCATTTGACTTATTCGCCACATTTGACACAAATTGTTCTAGGGTGTACTCGAAGTCAGGGTTCTACCGAATCCACGCTGTACCTGGTATTTCTAAGTGATACTATAGCACGAACAAAATACTCATGCGAGATTATTGAGGGAATCTCTGATCATGAGATGGTTCTTGTAAAATGTCCTTTGGAGAGGCTTGATGCTCAGACGCCCCAAAAAGTCTCATTCCCGGATTTCTAAAAAGCGGATGAGGAAAGTATATGAGATTTTCTAGATGCCAACTATGATAATTTTAGACGAAACTCCTTATTAAGCACGTCATCCATAGATGATATTTGGCAGATATTCAAAACCATTATACTTAGTGCTATAGAAAAGTTCGTCCCACTTCGGGTAAAACATTGTTCACAAAATAATCCTTGGATAACAAACAAACATTGTTCGCTTGAAGCATAGGCTGAGAAAGGAACGGCGGCACCTTAAGAACGGTGGAACGAATGAAAGGCGAGCGGAGGTGCGGAATCTTTCGAGCAGTTTTAAAACTGAAGTTCACCAAGCTAGAAGCTCTTATATGAATAATTCCCTTCTAAATTTTATGAAGACTTCTCGAGAAAAATTTTGACGGTACTTATCTCCTTCGAAAGAAGCTTTGGCCAGTATAGTTAATAACGGTAGTATTATAACAGACAAAAACCTGATTGCTTTCTTATTCAATGAATACTTTCAGACAGTTTTTACTAGAGACGCTTACTCCCTTCCCGCTTTTCACTCTTCTGGAGCCATACCTCCCATTGTAAACATGGAAGTAAGTCAGCAAGGTCTGTTTAACTTGCTATTAAAAATTGATACAAACATATCTTCGGGACCCGATGAAATATCAAACATGTTTCTACAGCGATATGCAGAATGGTGTTCCCATTATTTAGTGATTATTTTCAAACTTTCACTCAGCAAAGTAATCGTTAGATGGGACTGGAAATATGGGCAGGTAATTCCAATTCTCAAACAAGGCGATAAAACAACTCTGAGCAACTATCGACCAATATCACTCACCAGCACATGCTGTAAAACATTAGAGCATATAATAGCTAAACAATTGATAGATTTTATAGAGAGCAATAGTATTCTGGGTACAAGTCAGTATGGTTTTGGACAGGGTTGTTCTACCACTACTCAACTGATTGAGGTTTTTCACGATCTTAGCAGAAATGTAGAAAAAGGGGGCAAACCGATGTTGTGTTTTTAGACTTTGCGAAAGCCTTTGATCGCGTCTCGCATCCGAAGTTACTACATAAACTTAGTCGCAATCTAAAGAATGGTCACATTGTAAATTGGTTGGAAGCTTACTAATCGGACAGAGAACAGTTTGTTTTCTTCAGGGCGAAAAAAGCAACTCATCGCCAGTGCTTTCCGGTGTTCCGCAGGGATATGTGCTGGGACCACTTATTTTTATCCTGTATATCAATGACATGAGTGACGGATTCGATCCCGCGATAACTTTTAAGCACTCTGCAGACGACACTATAATATATTGTAATATTTCTTCTGTTCATGATCAAGAGAACTTAAATAGAAATTTGAGTCAATACATAAATAGTGTGCTGACTGGCAGGTTGAACTGAATATTAAAAAGACTGTTTACATGAATTAACGCGCAAAAAAAAAAAAGATTGGAATTTAAATATACTATTAAAGGTCTTGCGTTGAATAAAGTTACCAAGTATAAATATCTCGGGGTGTTTTTTAGCTACGATTTAAGCTGGAACTCCCATGTCGAGCATGTATTCCACAAAACCTTTCAAAAACTGTGGATGCTCAGAAGGAAGTTAGACTGTGCGAGCCCAGAAGTGAAATAATCGCTTTTAAGTGCTTGGATTTGCCAACAATTGATTACGCGATCCCTGTATGGGAGCCCTTTACCACTATAAATCCTTCTATTTTAGAAAAACTTCAAAACAAAGCAGTGCGCTTTATATACACTAGTTACAAATCAACTGACTCCTTCACCGCACTCAAGTCCCGAGAAAACTTGAGCAGTGTTCAATCCAGGTTGATAATAAACCGGATGAAACTTTTTTTTTTTCAGATTCTGAATGGATGTTATAAGATAGACATTTCTCAATATATAACGATACCCAAGCCTATGCTGCAAAGAACAAACCATAATGGCTATATCCAGCCATACTGGTGCTCAACAGATCGTTTTAAGTGCTCATTTTTCGTTCGATGTATTGATGAATGGAACAACCTACCGTCCTGTGTTGTTAATTCGAAAGATGTCGTGTCGTTCACCAAATAACTCGATATTTTCTATGTCTTAAATTAATAACCTTGTTGCGTTTTGTATTCAATTTTGTAGCACTCCTGCCCTGGCCTAACAGCTGGCAGAAACAATAAATAAAAAAAAAATATAAGACCATATAAGAAACTTGTGAGAAGCTTCTTATAAGTTTCTTATATGGTTCTTGTATGTTCTTATATATCTTATATGGTTCTTATAAGGTTCTTATATGTTCTTATACATATTTATGATTCATATGTGTTTATTGGACACAAGACATTTCTCATACAATTGGCTTTTTCACTGGGGCGGGCATCCACTTGAACACCTTGGAACTTTAACGAATCTACTTCTCAGCAACGGTGGTGTCCCACCAAGGCCGCCGGTACGTGCAGAGGAGCGGAGTTTGCAAAGGTTCGTGAAGTGAAACACTTCACTCTGTGAAGTGTTTCTTTAATCGTGCGGACCTACCATTCAAGAAAACATCAAAGATTCGAGAATTGCTGCAATATTCCGGTCTGTGGATAATTTTTTCAAATTTTGTGTACGACGGAAGTTGACAAACAAAAGGACGAGTGTCTCAATACCATCCTGAGGAGTTTCCAACAATGTTGCATGGGGCTAACCTTCACACGTGAGCTTCCCATTAGGGAAACCAGCAAGTATTTTGATTTGGCATTAGAATTCAGAGGAAGGCATGTATGCTGGATGTACCAATTCTGATTGGGTGAAGGGTTCCTCCGCTTTAACTATGAGCATTTCAAAACCGTAAAGCAGGGAGCAGCCACCACAGCCCTGTCATCCAGCCTAAAAATGTCATGTGAACATTAAATCACACAAACCTTCGACACACAAGTATTCAGACTTCAGGATGCTGGCTACCCCCAACACGTATTGGCCTCCATATGCGAAAGAATATGCCATAACATCAAGAAGACTAACGACCATATTGACTCCACAACACAAAAAAGACACGAAAACCTTTTGCTGTGGTCCTGTATATCCATGGGATCCCACATAAATTTAAAACAAAAATTGCGAACCGACAAGAAGCAAAAGGGGTGTGCTCGGAGCCGAATAAATCATACTCGATGTGCCGCAAAGTGAACCAGGCGCAAGTCAACAGAAGAGATGTATGCGGCACCCATCACCAGACCAAATACGGCCCGTGTGAAAAGAAAGTCATTCACAACATTCACTTGACATGCGGGCGGTGCTACATCGGACACACGGGGCGCTGTATTAACGACAGAACGCGGGAACATGCGAACAATCTGAAAAACTTGACGACAGCAGAAAACCTGGCCGCACATTGTCGCGCATGCTCGTGCAAGGTCAACCTCGATCATGTCACGCTCTTGGGGCATCACAGAAATCAAAAGTCAAATCAAAAGTCAGAGTTGTCGTTAGTTGTTTATACAGCAGGAGGTTAGTCTGCCAGAACATGGCGACATTGTTACCCACTGTAGATAAGCAATTTAGCCAGTGCAGTACGACTGCCGGCCTGGGGTCTTTTAACGTGCACCACGCAGTAGTGATACACGACCGCACGCCGGTACGATGCTCATCCAGATAGAAACGGGCAGGGGTGGGGATTGAACCCAGGATCTCTGGGTTCTGCAGCGCGATCTTTCGCTCCACGTGCTCCGAGCTGATGTGCGCTAGCCCACTGGGCCACCGATCCCCCGCACTGGCGCCACTTTCCCAGGATCCAGTGACTTTAGGTAATACAAGGAAGAGAGGGTCAGCATTGGCAATTGTAATCTAGCTGGCCCGTGCGCAAAACGTGTTTCTGGGAAATGGAGCGCGCCCTGAAGCGGCGTGTGTGAGGCGGGAACAGTGAGGGTCGCTTCTCCATCGCCTGCTGCCGCCGTAACACCTGCGAGAACCACGTTGCCCACGTTCGCGTTGGATACCTGGGTACGGCAGACGGCAATCTTTGTAGCGCCCTGTGCTGCGCTGCCGAAAAACCCTCAATCATATTTCAGTTGAACGTATTCTCGTAGTTGAGAGTGTATTTTTTTTTATTCCCAACAATGCAGGACGAGGCTTATGGTGAGAACAGGCAAGTTACAATCGCGCGTGGGCCACGCGCTGTGGGAATCAGTTGAGCAAGAATCTCCCAATAAGCTACGCTTAGAGTAACGTCACTTACCCATCTTGGGGCTCAAAATCATGGTTGCCAGTTATCTGAAACTTTATTTGAGATCACAAAAAATGCTTTTCCGTCCTCCACAAATGTTTAAACAGTGCGCGACAGAGCAAATAAATATTGCATGAGATTCCTAACACCAAATCTAATGTTGAGGAAGTCGCACGTTTTAATCATGACGATCGGCAGTTGCGTCTGCTGTGCACTAAGCACCAAGATGGCGGCGCCCACAACAATACCAGAGAACAAAGTACCGATACTCTAAATGTCGCTCATCTAGCGGCTCTAAGTTGAGCTAGTTGGTAATTTTTATCTTCCTTCGCCGAAAGAAACAAACAAACAGCTTGTTTCATGAACGTTCGAAGACCGTTTGCTCGCCTGGATTCATGAATAAATTAGGAAGAGTGCCGCAGTTAGGGCGGTAGCGTGCGCCACCTCGACTAGGCTGGACCTGGCTCGGCTAAAGGGCGCGACACCCTCATAGTTACCATAATGCCCCGGAGCGCTCACTGGCGGCGTTGGCGTTTCCAGAACGGTCCGTTATTCAGCCTTTGTTGGCACGGAGATGGCGAAATATTCTCTCATTGGTGCTCTCAAAGACTGCAATTGCTCTTGAATCGTGGTCCTCAACTTTTTTGGCAGCTCCACTTCAGAGGACTCGTCAAAACTATTCAGCTGGGGAAAGGAGTCTAAAGCCTTGCTCTCCATTCGGCTGCTTCAAAGATCGAGCTACTTGATCATTGCATCGATATTGTCAATCACATTGAATATTCTGACTGCTTTTTCCATAAAAAAACAAAAACAAAAAACGTTATTTTTTTTTTGGTGAAGAAGGAAGAACAGCACAGCTGTATTATGTGCCGCCGTCGCTCATAGATGGCGGTAGCTCTTCAGAGGGTTGTGTCTAGATTTATTTGTCCACGAACACGAAACCGGAGAAACCAGCCCTTAAGAGCTCTGCTGTAATACAAGTTCAGTTTGTCATTTGAATGTCTAGAGTGGACCTTGAATATGCGCGGACCCCACTAAATGCTCTCAAGGACCCTTGGGAGTTCGAAAACCACAGCTTGAGAATCGTTGCTCTGAAGCACATGAAGCCGCGTAGATCGCGGTACGATATATATATATATATATATTTGGCACGTGGTACGTGCTCCATGTGCGCCAGAAGTCATCCTTGTGCGCCAGAGAATCGGAATTATAAGTAGGCTAAAATATATTCTTCCGGTTTGGTTAAAGCGCTAGCTCTATTATACTATTGTCTATTCTCGTTTAAGCTATTGTAGTTTAGTATGGGGTACATGCTCAAAGACCTGTGTATCTCAGTTACTTCTATTGCAAAAAAGGGCAGTGTGCTCAATCGCCAATGTATCACATCGGGAACACTCCCGCCCATATTTCATCAAATACTCCCATCTTACAGTAGAGCAATCACTCTCTCAGAAATTGGCAATATACATGTTCCACAAAATTAAACTACACCCTGAGTTCGTGCAAGAGAATTACATCAACAGGACATCTACATACACCTTCCTTCATACGCACTACCTACAGTCGAGAATACACACCAATTATGGTAGTCAAAAATACTTAATCAGATCGCACAATTATTAAATAACTATCCTGAAATACTGTCCATGATTAATAGCTCTAATACAATACACACATTTAAAACCACCATAAAACGTTTTGTTCTACGTCTAACATAATCTGTGTTGGTATTTTTATGTGTTTCTGTTTTATTATATCACAATTTGTATATGTCACTGTGTCTTTTTGTAATGGCATAATTGTTTTGATTCGTTTTTTTTTACTGTACATTTCGCTGCTGGACTGGACAGGGGGACAGGCCCTTGTCAGGCGACCATAGTCGCCTTTTGCCCTATCCTCCAAGACGTTTGTTTGAATAAAGTATATTCAATTCAATTCAAATCTACTGTTGGCCCTTCGACATGTACATTCATGTTCTGTGGTTTGTGGACTCTAATGCTGCATTCACACTAGCGGTTGAAAAGCGTTTGCGAAGCGGTTGCGAATGCGGCTGCTTAAAGATTCAATGCAAATTCATGCGCATTTTAGGACGAAAACGAGCGAATCCGCTTTGCGGTTGCGGATCCGCTCCCAGTATGAATGAGCCATAAGCTCTGTACATGACGTCATTGCACCATGATGGTGGCCACTACCGCTTGTTATCGACAAATACAAATGTAATGGTGCAAGATGTATGTTTCACATGGGTCCGCACTCAGCAGCAAGTCCATCATAATGGCCGCTGACGTGACGTTTTAGCTACCCCAACTAACAATATTTTCTGAATCCCCCGGCCTTCACCCTTTCCGGTATGTTTTTAGTATCGCGATATTCATAACAATCATTGTAAAATAGGCAAAACAAATTATGTAAAAACCACTATTAAAATATAATGACAAAAATAATCCCCGGAGAAGGGGAACAGAGGGGACAAAGGACAAGCACAAATCTCCAAACACAGCTAGGCGACTGTTGCGCGACCGAAATATCCGCCTCGTTCTTGTTCAGCTCGCTCGCACCTTTGCATTAACTGCATTATTATAATTCCCAAATACCCGCACGTCTCAGTGCCATGACGTCAGAAACAGGCAGGCTCGCCAGTCGAGCAAGCAGTAACAAAATAGACTATACCAATCATGTGTTCCGTGCTGGTGCGCAGGTACTGGAGCGAGCTTCTAAAGCAATAATTTGACACCATGAAACTCCTTGCAATCAGTAGGGAACAAATTCTACAGTCCAAAGAGTGAACCCCTGCCTTCCACTGGCGTCACTTTATTGTTGTTGCAAGTAGAGATTTTCAGTTTGAAAAACACGAGGAGGACCAATATTATAAATTCAATAACTTGGCAAAAAATAAAGATATTGTTACCTAATATTGGGATACTATTTCAGCGATGTTTGTTGGTGTGTATAGCAAATTTTCTGGCAAATCGAGGAACACGAAGAAATCGCCGGAGTACCCCTTTAATGCAAGTCTTGTATACTCGGTTTTCCATTCGGTGCCTAACCAGTACAACACTCAACGCTGCAGGTTCGAGCGTGTGGCTTCATCTTGCGGGTCATTATCACGTGCTCTCGAGCGAATGCGACGTCAGGTGAAGCCACTCGCTCGCGCCAAGCACATGAACAGCTGTTGTACATTAAGTGAAACGGAGTATGTAGACGTCCTGCAAGCATGGTGTCCCGATTGGCGTCCCATGCATACAAGCACGTGTAGCATGCACTTGTATATAGCCTTGGAGGCCTGGAATTGCACATGCAAGCTTGCTCGCACGAGGAGGAGCATGGCGGCCACCAGATGCCTCTGTTTGCAATCGTCTTTGGACCTTTTCGCATAACCTCATACCAGCGCGCAAATCACGTACCCTCGACCCGGTGCATTTTTATATTGCCCGCTGACACAGGGTATGCAACTGCCGAGGATGTGGGCGAAAAGGCTTAGAAAGAGACGTCGTGCATGAGTTAGTTCAGAGTGATACTTTTTACCGTGTTACAATTTCCCAAAATCTGCGGTTTTCTGGCCGTCACTGCGTCGTCGTCGTGTGCACAAATAATTTAATGAGGAGAAGAACAATCGCGGGAAATGTGCGATGAGCAGAAGAAGCTGCAGCGCGAGTGTGGCTGCAATGGTATTGAGCTTCACACGTTCCCCGAGGATACTTTTTATCGAATGCGAGCGTGAATCGCGAGGGCTGTGTATCAGACTCATCGTCAGATTTATGCTCACGACTACTTCGTCTACGGCAAGAGGAACGGTTTAAAGCCTGTGCAGGCGCTCCGATTAGGTTTTCACTGCAAGGTATGCTATTGCTCCTCGGCATGTGGAGGGCATGAAAACGTGTACGTGCCACCACTGAAGATGCAGCTATCGAATTCCGAGAGTTTATCTGCATAAACTACACTAAACTGCTCTTATACACCTTCGGTGTGGAAACTCAATCAAAACACTCCACCGCCTTTGTTCTTGTTCCTTTGAGGAGGCAATAATGGCCTGTCCGTGGCCTTTCATGACTCATTCGCCAACTCGATTCAACCGGTCAAGTTCCGGCCAAGTTATTGTAGCCCACCATAGCCAAGTCTAGTCAGGTCCCCCCCCCCCCCCCCCCACACACACACACACACACAACTTAGCCAAACCGTTGCCTGCCCAATAACAACTACAGCAGATTTGGAACAATAAATATTCCGAACATGGCCAGGATCGGTGCGCAGGAGCAGCACTGTTTCCTTTGCTAACCGAGCTTACCATCGCGCTCCCGACACTACCAATGGCGAATGCCGCCGTGGAGAGAGTATTCATCACGCGTCCCTCACAAAGTCAGGCCTAAGGAAGAACATGTCCCTTCCAACTCTTCAAAACGTCCTCCATGTAAAGTTTGCTTTCCTTAGGAAGAACAAGTGCTGTAAGGACATCAACCCTACGACACTGCATCCGGAATGGAACGCTCATGCATATTCCTGCTCCAGGTACTACTGGGGACCCTCTTCGGCGAAGGCGTGGACGCTGGACCGCTACGCACTGACATCACCGGTCTAAGGCCCGCCTGGCGCGGGCAAAGTACGGCGGAAAAACATCGTATGCCGCCAGACCTGGAGGATTTTCATCACTTCAGCTGGCAACATCGATCATCGACCACGGACGCCACCGCCACTACAGCTGGACTACAAAAGCGCGCCCAATTCGAGCTACCTTTGGGGCACGACACTGCATCCGGAATGGAACGCTCATGCATATTCCTGCTTCAGGTACTACTGGGGACCCTCTTCGGCGAAGGTGTGGACGCTGGACCGCTACGCACTGACATCACCGGTCTAAGGCCCCCCTGGCGCGGGCAAACTACGGCGGAAAAATATCGTACGCCACCAGACCTGGAGGATTTTCATCACTTCAGCTGGCAACATCGATCATCGACCACGAACGCCACCGCCACCACAGCTGGACTACAAAAGCGCGCCCACTTCGAGCCACCTTTGGGGCACGACACTGCATCCGGAATGGAACGCTCATGTATATTCCTACTCCAGGTACTACTGGAGACCCTCTTCGGCGAAGGCGTGGACGCTGGACCGCTACGCACTGACATCACCGGTCTAAGGCCCGCCTGGCGCGGGCAAACTACGGCGGAAAAACATCGTATGCCACCAGACCTGGAGGATTTTCATCACTTCAGCTGGCAACATCGGTCATCGACCACGGACGCCACCGCCACCACAGCTGGACTACAAAAGCGCGCCCACTTCGAGCTACCTTTGGGGCACGACACTGCATCTGGAATGGAACGCTCATGCATATTCCTGCTCCAGGTACTACTAGGGACCCTCTTCGGCGAAGGCGTGGACGCTGGACCGCTACGCACTGACATCACCGGTCTAAGGCCCGCCTGGCGCGGGCAAACTACGGCGGAAAAACATCGTATGCCACCAGACCTGGAGGATTTTCATCACTTCAGCTGGCAACATCGATCATCGACCACGGATGCCACCGCCACCACAGCTTGACTACAAAAGCGCGCCCACTTCGAGCTACCTTTGGGGCACGACACTGCATCCGGAATGGAACGCTCATGCATATTCCTGCTCCAGGTACTACTGGGGACCCTCTTCGGCGAAGGAGTGGACGCTGGACCGCTACGCACTGACATCACCGGTCTAAGGCCCACCTGGCGCGGGCAAACAACGGCGGAAAAACATCGTATGCCACCAGACCTGGAGGATTTTCATCACTTCAGCTGGCAACATCGATCATCGACCACGAACGCCACCGCCACCACAGCTGGACTACAAAAGCGCGCCCAATTCGAGCTACCTTTGGGGCACGACACTGCATCCGGAATGAAACGCTCATGCGTATTCCTGCTCCAGGTACTACTGGGGACCCTCTTCGGCGAAGGAGTGGACGCTGGACCGCTACGCACTGACATCACCGGTCTAAGGCCCACGGAACGCTCATGCTATATTCCCTACTCCAGGTACTACTGGAGACCCTCTTCGGCGAAGGCGTGGACGCTGGACCGACTACGCACTGACATCAACGGTCTAAGGCCCGCCTGGCGGGGCAAACTACGGCGGAAAAACATCGTATGCCACCAGACCTGGAGGATTTTCATCACTTCAGCTGGCAACATCGGTCATCGACCACGGACGCCACCGCCACCACAGCTGGACTACAAAAGCGCGCCCACTTCGAGCTACCTTTGGGGCACGACACTGCATCTGGAATGGAAACGCTCATGCATATTCCTGCTCCAGGTACTACTAGGACCCTCTTCGGCGAAGGCGTGGACGCTGGACCGCTACGCACTGACATCACCGGTCTAAGGCCCGCCTGGCGCGGGCAAACTACGGCGGAAAAACATCGTATGCCACCAGACCTGGAGGAATTTCATCACTTCAGCTGGCAACATCGATCATCGACCACGGATGCCACCGCCACCACAGCTTGACTACAAAAGCGCGCCCACTTCGAGCTACCTTTGGGGCACGACACTGCATCCGGAATGGAACGCTCATGCATATTCCTGCTCCAGGTACTACTGGGGACCCTCTTCGGCGAAGGAGTGGACGCTGGACCGCTACGCACTGACATCACCGGTCTAAGGCCCACCTGGCGCGGGCAAACAACGGCGGAAAAACATCGTATGCCACCAGACCTGGAGGATTTTCATCACTTCAGCTGGCAACATCGATCATCGACCACGAACGCCACCGCCACCACAGCTGGACTACAAAAGCGCGCCCAATTCGAGCTACCTTTGGGGCACGACACTGCATCCGGAATGGAACGCTCATGCATATTCCTGCTCCAGGTACTACTGGGGACCCTCTTCGGCGAAGGCGTGGACGCTGGACCGCTACGCACTGACATCACCGGTCTAAGGCCCGCCTGGCGCGGGCAAACTACGGCGGAAAAACATCGTATGCCACCAGACCTGGAGGATTTTCATCACTTCAGCTGGCAACATCGGTCATCGACCACGGACGCTACCGCCACCACAGGTGGACTACAAAAGCGCGCCCACTTCGAGCTACCTTTGGGGCACGACACTGCATCCGGAATGGAACGCTCATGCATATTCCTGCTCCAGGTACTACTAGGGACCCTCTTCGGCGAAGGCGTGGACGCTGGACCGCTACGCACTGACATCACCGGTCTAAGGCCCACCTGGCGCGGGCAAACTACGGCCGAAAAACATCGTATGCCAAAAGACCTGGAGGAATTTCATCCCTTCAGCTGGCAACATCGATCATCGACCACGGACGCCACCGCCACCACAGCTGGACTACAAAAGCGCGCCCACTTCGAGCTACCTTTGGGGCACGTCATTGCATCCGGAATGGAACGCTCATGCATATTCCTGCTCCAGGTACTACTGGGGACCCTCTTCGGCGAAGGCGTGGACGCTGGACTGCTACGCACTGACATCACCGGTCTAAGACCCGCCTGGCGCGGGCAAACTACGGCGGAAAAACATCGTATGCCACCAGACCTGGAGGATTTTCATCACTTCAGCAGGCAACATCGATCATCGACCACGGACGCCACCGCCACCACAGCTGGACTACAAAAGCGCGCCCACTTCGAGCTACCTTTGGGGCACGACACTGCATCCGGAATGAAACGCTCATGCGTATTCCTGCTCCAGGTACTACTGGGGACCCTCTTCGGCGAAGGCGTGGACGCTGAACCGCTACGCACTGACATCACCGGTCTAAGGCCCGCCTGGCGCGTGCAAACTACGGCGGAAAAACATCGTACGCCACCAGACCTGGAGGATGTTCATTACTTCAGCTGGCAACATCGATCATCGACCACGGACGCCACCGCCACCACAGCTGAACTACAAAAGCACGCCCATTTCGAGCTACCTTTGGGGCACGACACTGCATCCGGAATGGAACGCTTATGCATATTCTTGCTCCAGGTTAGTTATTTGGAGTTTGCTGCTTGCTATTGTTCGAGTGACTACTGTCTGTTAGCAGTGTCGTGCCCCGACCACTGGCATGAATCTTCCCACCAAAAACGTTTGTTTTTGGTGTGAAGGCTTGTTGCCCGCTGGACTGAGGGGTATTATGTTGCTTATGTGCTGCGACGTGGAGGCCAATCCGGGGCCGGATGATCTGCCCGTTGTCTCCACTCTAAGCGCTGACTTCATCTTGACAACGTTCTTGCCACAGTTCAAAGGATAGAGCAAGGTCAAATTAGTATGCTTTCATAAATGAAAGAACTCAAAGAGAAGCAAAAGACGACGGACGAAAGGATGCAGGAGCTGTATTCAAGAGGTAGTGGCGCTGGAAACAAAAACTGGTAACGCATCTGACGTTCAAAACGAAGGGGCTTCAAATGAGTCTCTTTCTCTAGTTCATGAAAAGCTCAGTGATATTGTGATACGATGCGACGACGCAGAAAACAGACTAAGGCGATGCAATTTATTGTTCTTCGGTTTTTCTGATGACTCCAACAAAACGTGGAGCGTATCTGAACAAAAAATCGTGAACTTTTGCGCGGAAAACCTCGGGATTACCATCGTAGCCGATAATATTGAACGAGCTCATCGCCTAGGAAAGTTTGCTACTGGAAAAAACCGACCTATAATTGTCAAGTTTCTTCGTTTTAAAGATAAAGAGCAAATACTATCTTCTGGGTTTAAACTAAAAAACACCCCCTTTGCAGTAAGAGAAGACTTTTCCCTCGACGAATAGCAAGAGCTAGGCTACTCGCATTTGCAAAAGAAAAAAAATGTTCCTTTTAAGCTACGTTTCGATAAGCTTAAACTCGACAACAGAACGTACGAGTACAATCATGACACTAACTGCATCACGGAAGTAAGATAGCAACACGGGGGAGTTTGGGCAGTCACGCCCGTGTCGTTTTTCCGCCTTCCGTGCAAAAAATATAAACCACCCCTTTTCTTATCGTTTACCAACATTCGTAGCATTCTTTCTAAGCGCGATGAATTGAGTGCATTTCTCGAAGATAGCGACTCGGACATAGTTGTGCTGACAGAAACGTGGCTAAAACCTGATAACCTGAATAGCGAAATTTTCCCGGAGAGTAATGACTTTCAAATATATCATCAGGATCGCCTAAACAAACGAGGCGGTAGTGTCATGATAGCGATAAAAAATCATGTGCCCTCGTATGTTATTAACCTAAGTAGCAACCTAGAGATACTTTGGGTCTGCCTATCTTTGTCTACCGGCAAATATGTTGTTGGTGTGTGTTACAGGCCCCCAGATTATGATAAAAGTTTCTGTACTGAATTAAGAAGTGTTCTTTCCGTTATCAAAAATAGGTTGCGAGATTCTTTTGTGCTGCTATTCGGTGACTTTAATTTTCCAAATATTGACTGGACGACGCTTTCATCATCATGTCAGGAGGAACAGGCATTCGTTGATTTGTCTCTCGACTTTAATTTTGAGCACGTAATTGACCAATCAACACGCTTGAACAACATTCTTGATCTTTTCCTTGTGACTCATCATAGCGTGATTAACTCAATCAAGTACATAAATGGCCTAAGTGACCATAAACTAATACACATAACCCTAGATATGTGCTCACCGCAACACTCGACAACTTCAAAGATTATACTTGATTACAATAAAGCTGATTATTTTCAAATGAATGACGAACCTGATGTGTTTTTAAACAGCGTTTCTGTGGATTTCTGGAGCCGCACAGTAAATGAGAATTGGTTGCTATATAAAAACAAAATGATTGAATGTGTTGACCGTTATGTGCCACGCTTAAAAATACTTTCCGATAGCAACAAGCCTTGGTTTAACAAAACATTGAAAGCCTTGCGCAACAAGAAGAAACGGTTATTTTGAGCTGCCATGCATGTCAACACAGAGCATGCTTGATCCAATTACGACACATGTGCTAAACTTTATGTTAATCGCCCCCGAGAATTCAAAGGAAAATTTTATAACTGTGACCTACCATCCGTCCTCAAACACAACCCTAAAAAATTCTGGAAGCTTATCGCATCAAATGAAACCACAAATAAAATATCCTTGGCTAACCGGGAAGGTGACACCATTTCTGACGTTGAATGTCCTGTTGTTATGAATAACCATTTTGCATCTATATTTACGCAGGAGGATACGTCAACAGTGCCCGTTATTAATGACGTTAGCTATCAATTCATGAGTCCTATTTCCGTATCACCTTCGGGAATTGAAAATATCATAGATAACCTAACTATTAGTGCATCGGCTGGTACAGATAACATTAACTCTAAGCTTCTTAAAAATACAAAACGCGTATCCAGTGAAATTTGCGGTCTACTATTTCAACAATCATTGTCCACCGGTATACTTCCAGACGACTGGAAGATAGGGAAGGTCGTTCCTGTTTTCAAAAACGGAGATCGCCACCTCGCAGAGAACTACCGCCCCATCTCTTTAACCAGTGTTGTGTGCAAAGTACTTGAACATATAATTTTTTCACAAGTTGCATCGTATCTTAAGTCTAACAAACGTTTTTATAAACATCAGTATGTTTTTCGTAAAGGCCTTTCCTGTAAAGCACAACTGCTTGAATTCACCCATGACCTGCATCATAACATGAATTCTAACTCTCAAACCGATGCAATATTTCTGGACTTTTCTAAAGCATTTGACCGCGTTCCCCACTGTCGCCTTTTGTCTAAGCTTTCGTCACTTAATCTTGACTCTTTAACCCTCTCATGGATCGGCAACTTTCTGTCGTTTCGCTTTCAGTATACTGTTTGTGGTGATTTTCAGTCTGACATTACTAATGTCACCTCTGGCGTTCCGCAAGGCAGCGTCTTGGGTACTTTGTCATTTCTTATCTACATAAACGACCTCCCAAACGCATTGTTTTCTAATGTGCGTTTGTTTGCGGATGACTGTGTCTCGTACAGAAAAATAAACACTCCAGATGACCAGGTACTACTGCTGCATGATCTTGATCGCATTAACAACTGGTGCGAAGAATGGCTAATGACACTAAATAAATCCAAATGCCAAGTAATGAACTTCATTCGCAAACGATCTCTTTCACAGTTCCCATTCACATTAGGCACTTCATCCCTTAGCGTATGTTCATCCAACAAGTATCTTGTTGTCCATTTTACATCTAACCTTTCATGGGTCATCCATATTACCTTTGTGACCGCTGACGCATCTAGAACGCTTGGTTATATTAAACGTAACTTAAAAGCGGCCCCTAACCATCTCCGCAAACTCGCTTACGAAACATATGTCCGTCCTAAACTCGAATACGCTGCCGCGATTTGGAGCCCTCATCAGAAATACCTAACCACGCACATTGAAAAAGTCCAGACTCAAGCAGCACGCTTTATAACATCTTCCTATTCATATAGCATGAGTGTCTCTCTCCTAAAACATCAATGTTCCCTGCCATTGCTCGAAGTACGCCGAACCATTTTTACTCTGTGCCTAATTCACAAGTTCTATTATAACAATCGTTTTTCAAGCGTTACTTTCCTTAAACCCCCTAATAGATTATATCATCGAACCACTAACAGTAAAAGTTTTTAACACCTCACTGGGTCAACCAACGCGTTTATTAACTCAGTCGTACCACGTGGCATCCGCGCATGGAACGACCTTCCCGAATCCATAGTCACCATTGCCGAGACCTCACTGTTCCGTGCTAAACTTGAATCTTATTTTCTAAGCAATGCGCCTCCGCTTAATTTTGTTTCTGTGTAACTTGACAACGTTTTATATCAGTCCAGTGTTTTTTGTCATTTTTTTCTTTTTTCTAAATTTGTACTTAGCTGGGCTTTCATTGTATGCTGGGCCTACATGACAACTTTGTGTGAGACTGTATGTGCGTTTGTTCTATTTTAATTTGTGAAATTTTGTGTATAATACCCCCCTTACTCAATGCTCTGGAAAAGAGTCGGTAAGGTATTGTGAATAAATAAATAATGTTTTTTACCGTTTTAACACGGAATACATGTATGAGGCGAGTAAGCCGGGCACAAGCGAGTGCTTCATAACTATGTGACTGTAAAAATGCGTGTGGAAATTTTTTTGTACTTTTGTGTTTGACATAAAGCGTTCAATACAATTGAACATGCCGTAGATCTTGCAAGCTGCTCGTAAACCCTAGTATGCAGACGCAGTGCCTTCGAATTGAGCTCGCACATTCGAGCGCACGATTTTTTGGGCTCGGCAGAATATGGCGACTTTTGGGCTACATAAATCTCTTGCATTTGGCTACTTTTGGGCTACACCGTCTGGCATTCGGCGGTTTAAGATAGAAACTACCTGGCAACCCTGCCAGCCACGCGCACATCGGATGCGCTTCCTTGATAAGGCGGGTCAGAGGCGGCGCACATGGAGTCGCTGCCTGGACTCAGGCGCCGCCGGTAACAATGTTAATCGTCTTGTCCATTTCCAATTAAATGTAGTTTCTGGTTGTTGAAACCGTTGGCTCCGTGTTATTCTTCCGGGTCGGGTATGCAGCAAAGCAAACCGACCACAGGTCTTAAAAAACTTCTTCAGCGAATGACGACGAACGAGTAGAAAACGTGTCTATTGCACGCTGGCACACCGCAGCAAAAGGATAGCAAAACCGCAAATCGTCTCCGAGAAAGATGGCAGGCCGGTGGCTTTACTCGCGCTTGCAGCGAACAAGCGGGGAAGCTCGATCCAGCAATTGTCACTGAGATCAGTGTTTTTTTGTGTTTTTTTTTAACTCGTCAGCTGACAAAGAGGACGTGTTTTCCAGAGCTCCTGCGAAGCTAAGTGATTTTTGGTGTATTTAGTTTAGTTGCGGGTTTGTTTATTTGGTAGTAGAAAGCCTTTTTTAAAGTAGCGATAGGATAGGCTTGCTTGTTGGATCTTCTTCGTTGGTGGTGTTGCGCGCTAAAGGCAAGAGGCATGCCCCATTGGGGTTGATCCTCCAGGTTTACAGCCCTACTGTAAAGCATTTTTGGTCTTATACTAGCGGTTTTATGGGTAGAAGAAAGCAGTTTTTAAAGTAGCGGTAGGATAGTCGGGTTAAAGCAGGCTTTTAGGTAGGGTCACGTGACCGAACCACCTGCACGTTTGAAACTTTTGGCGGGCTAGTTGGTTGTGTGGGCAGAGGCGTACCCAGGTTTTCTTGGTTTGAGTTTTGGTGGGATATTTGTCGGGGTGTCGCGCTGTGTGTCGGTAGGCAACGGTGAATACGCGACGGAAGAAGGATGCGCAGCCTAAAGTAAAAGAAGGACACGATGTAGAATGTGAGGAGTGTGGCCGTTGGTGCTGCATGATGGAGACGGAGTTCAAAACTGTAGCAGAAGCCGAGGAGAGCAGCTTTACCTGCCGGAGTTGCGAGAAGGTAGAACTTGGTTTTAGGAGAATAGGAAGGGAATGGGCGCATACGGTTCAGGAGTTGAAGCGGGAGATAGGGGTAGAGCGGGAGAAGCGGGTACAGCTCGAGGCGCAGGTGGGATATTTGATTAAGAGGGCCGAAGCGGATGTGGAGGAGATGACCAGGGAATGGGAAAGAAAGGTAGAGAGCGTGGCGGGAGAGCTGAGGCGAGAACGGAAACAGCGAGCCGAACTAGAGCGACAGGTGGAGGAGCTTAGACAGTGGGAAGAGTGGAAGGCGGAGTTGGAGGAGCATAAGAAGAAGTGTGAGGAGATGGTGCAGCAACTGACAGGAGTAGTTAATAAGAAAAAGGGGGAGGTTGCAGAGAAGGCGGCGGTGAAGGCGGCAGACAAAGGGGGCCGAGGAAGGCAGCGGAAGTTGAGGCAGAGAAAGCACAGATGGCTAAAGGGGATGAAGACAGGCAGTCGGGGGTTAAGAGGGTAGTGGTGGTAGGAGACTCAAAAAAACAAGGGTTAGGGAGGGGCTGCTGGGCAGGGTGAAAGGGGATGGGAGGGTAAACGTAGTGGCTCAGTCAGGAAAGTGAATGGTAGACGCTATGGCCAAAGCAAAGGAGGAGGTGGGGGAAAACAGGGAGGGAGATAACCTAGTTGTAGTACACGCAGGACTAAATGATGTGTTAAAGGGACGGAGCCAACACCTCGCCAGGCAGATAGATTTGGGGTTACGTAAGCTGAGGGAGGTCTCCGAGACTGTGCATGTGCAAATATGCACCGTCCCAGAGGTCCGGGGACAGTCTTTGCAGATAGAGAAGCGGGCGGTGGAAGCTAACCGGGTGATAAGGGGGATGAGCCGACGATTTGAGTACGGAGTAATGGAAGTAAACAGGGTGGTGTACGAGGCTCGCTCCGACCCTTTTACATGGGGCATCCACTACAGTGGAACCACTGGGAGCACGGTACGCGATAGGATTGGACGTCACATCGTACATTTTTTGGGGGGTCCCGGAGCCCTGAGGGCGCCGGTGTAAAGAGGGCCAAAATGTAGATACAGAGGGGAGGGTTTCGGAGGGTGAGAGGAAGCCTCGCAGGACTAAGAAGAAGAAACAGTTTAACATAGGGTTCATAGACATGCAGGGGGACAGGAACAGAATAAAGTGGGAGGAGATTAAGGAACAAGTAGAGAGCGAAAACTTTGCAGTGTATGGATTAGCAGAAACACATCTGAGGGATATGGAAGAACCACCATAAATACCGGGATATCATTCGATGGGATGCAACCGGGCCAATGAGGAACGCAAGGGAGGGGGATTAGGGGTGTTAGTTAAGGGTCAGGAATGGGAAAGGAAACGAGAGGGCTGCAGGGAACACATGTAGGTCAAAGGCAATATTGGGGGTTTAGACACAACCCTGGTTTTGTGTATCTAAAAAAAGAGAGTGATGCAGGGGAGGAAAATGCAGAACCCTTGACATGTATATCAGGAGACGTTCGGGAAATCGGCCCCAACGAGGAAATAATTATCTTGGGGGACATGAATACACATTTAGAAGACTTTGATGGACATACAGATACGACAGGGAGGGTGTTAGAGGAGTTCTGCGAAGCTCTTGATCTGGTATTGGTTAATTCTCAGGTAAAATGTGATGGAAAAGTAACATGGGAAAGAAAGAACTCCCACTCGACTATTGACTACTGTTTAATGTCACGTAAGATATACAACATATTAGGAGGTATGGAAATAGATGAAGAAGGCACAAAAAGTCTGGGGAGCGATCATAAGAGAATCAAGATTATTTTCGGCACAGTAAAACCAGAAGTGCAAAATCAAAAACAAGAAGGTAGGAATAACTTAAATGATAAACAACTACAGGAGGTATCTAAGCGAATCGAGAACATGGTATCCAAGCAACCGGAAAGAGAATGGACATATGAAGACTTAATTAGTGTTTTCAAAAGAGAGTTTGAGAAATATCGAATCAAACAAGGAGGAAGAAAACTAAAACGCAAGCTCGAAAGCTGGTGGGATAAAGAGGTTAAGGCAGAAATATTGAGTCGCCAAGCGGAATCTAAAGAACACAGATAAGCGAAGAAAAAGGGGGCCACACTATTTGAAGTAGCATCAAAATGGGAGGAATTTCAGGACAGAAAGCGGGAGGCATCAGCATTAATACAGGCCAAAATTGGGAGGGCAGGGGTCCAGTGGATGATAGAGATAAACCAGAAGGATAGGATAGCGGCAAAAAGGTTCTGGGAACACATCAGTGCGCAGGGAAAAAAGACCGAGGGGTACCAGCAGACACTAACCACACAGGAAGGGACAAAGGTAGAGGGGGAAGAGGCAAGAGAATTCATTAGACATACAATCGAAGCAGCATTTTCGGAGTTAGATGAGGCCGTAGGGAATGGTAGCGTCTACACAACACAAGAGGAGGATCATAGTGAAGAATAGGAAATGACCACTGGGGAGTGGGAACAAGCAGAAGGAAGGGCTCCGGCTGGAACTGCGAACGGGTCCAGACAGCATACCAATGAGATTGATAAAAGTTCTAGGCAAAACAAGCAAATTGGAACTAAGGCAGGTGATTGACAAGATACTTATGGGAGGGGAGGTACCCAGTGACTGGAAATTGAGCAGGATGAGATCATTATATAAGGGAAAGGGAGACAAAGACAGTATCAAATCATACCGACCAATCACAGTAACTTCAGTTATGTACAGACTAGCTATGCAAATTGTAAGAAGAAGAATGGAAGAATGGGCAGAGAGAAAGCAGATTCTAGGGGACCTTCAAAACCGTTTCAGGAAAGATAGAAGACTAGATGATAATTTATTCGCAATCACTCAGTGCGTAGAGATTGCAATGACAAGTCAAAAGCCATTATGGGTAGCATTTTTAGACATCAAAGGGGCATATGACAATGTGAATCAGGAAAATCTCTGGATCCAACTGATGGGATATGGACTAGAGGGAACCATGGTTAGGTTTCTAGAACGGGTTTATACGGAGAATAGGGTGGTTATAACATGGGAAGCCGAAACTACAAGACCAGCAGCAATAAAAAGAGGTCTTAGACAGTGTTGCCCGTTGTCTCCCCTGCTCTTTATGATATACCTCAGTGAGATGGAAAAAAGGTTAGTACAGTGCAGCCCAGGTTTTGACCTGACTTACATGGAGGAAGGAAATAAAGTTAATCTAGTATTGCCAGGGTTAATGTATGCAGACGACATTGTACTCGTATCAGAAAGTCGTGAGACAATACAGGAACTGATCAGGATTTGCAGCAGGGGAGGGGACAATTTAGGACTAACATATACTAGGGACAATTCTGGTATAATAGTCTTAACCGACGAGAAGGGGGAACCCCTGGAGATACAGGACACATTGATAGAACACGTAGAAAGGTAAAAATATCTGGGGGTATAGTTAAGTGATGGAAGACGGTATATAAAAGACCTTGAAGATATTGTAATAAAGAAGGGGAAACGCGATTCGGCTATCATGAAACACAGGGCACTATGGAACTATAATAGATATGAAGTCGTTAGCGGTGTATGGAAGGGAGTCATGGTACCAGGACTCTCATTTTTGAATGCGGTATTGTGTATGAGGTCAGAAATCCAGGGATGTTTTGAGATACAGCAGAGAAGTGTGGGTAGGGGTGCATTGGGGGAACATGGGAATACACCAAATGAGGGAGTACAGGGGGATATGGGTTGGGCATCTTTCGAAAGTAGAGAAGCGATCAGTAAAGTAAAATTTGAACAAAGACTAGCTGAAATTGAGGATACACGGTGGGAAGCGAAAGTGTACAAGTATCTATATATGAAAAGTCTAAACACTAAGTGGACAAACCGAACCCGCAAGCTGAGATTTAAATACATTCAACAAGATGGAGCCGATCAGAGCATATCAGTAGAAAAGGGAGTAAAGGGAAGAGAGGAAATTTGTGGGAAGAGAGAATGCAGTGGAAATCAGCTTTAACAATATACAGGGCACAAAAGCAAGAAATAAAGAAGGAACAGCTGTATGATAATTCAGTGGGGAGCTCATTGCTGTTTGAAGCTAGAACGGGGGTGCTAAGAACGAAAACGTACAGGGCTAAATTCCAGGAAGTAGATACTGTGCGACGTATGCAATCGCGAAAGGGAAACTATAGAACATGTAATTTTAAGGTGCACGGGGCTTCGTCCCACCCTCTTGGGGGGATGACTGCGAATTTGGAGGGGGCACTGGGTTTCCGGACATGGATGGACGGATGGATAGGGAAAGAATTGCGGTAACTAAGAGGAGATTGGAAGATTGGTGGAAGAGATCTAGAGAAGGATAAAAAGAAAGCCCCCACTGCGGATCAAACCGGGGTCCGCTGTGTGTGAAGCAGACACCTCACCGTTGAGCTACGCTACCTCTTCGGAAACTCGTCCTAACCATTCGTTTTATACAAGTTTCGCGTCGTGCGTATAGTAATTTCCGGTCGAGGTGCATACCGTAGTGCGTATAACGTTACTCTTTTTATAAATACATATATGTATACCTGGTAATTAAAATTTTTTTTATTTGTATAAATCTATAAATGTATGTTTTTTTCTTCATTAGCAAAGATTAATACACCCGCAACTTGTCGAAATGGGCGCAGCATGTGAACCCCAACTGGGAATGGGAAAACCATTTAAACTCCAACTGGGAATCCCTCCAACCAGTTAATTCCTTAACTGGTCTCAGTTCATCCGTGCCCGTTCCCCAACGGTGCATGGTCAAACCAGTTGATTCCCGATTGGGAATGGTTCAAGCCATTTGACCCCTCAGCTAGTCCCAGTTGGACTCCTATTGGTCCCAGCTGATTCCTATTTGGTACCTGCTAGTCTCAGTTGAAACCAGTTGAGATGCCAACCGGTCCCAGTTATACATTTTCGCATGGGTGCCTTGTAAAGTTTAAAGGCACAGAACTTTTTCTGTGAAACCTTCAAGCCAACATCCTTAACAATTTGAATGTCTGAGGTGGCTCCAGATGACAAGGTTGGGCTGACAGTCAGCTTTGGTGCTAATGCCAAGTACTGTGTGCAAGTCCTCGCTGTGTTTATGGGCAAGCAAGTGCGTAACATCCTGAAGAAGATGGACAGGGCCAGGATCCAGCAGGACCACAAGGAGACAATGCCAGAGAAAGAGTGCCAGTGACATCATCCTTGTGTCATGGCGCAGGCACGTGGGTCGGAGCTACCACAGCTGGCTCCACTTGCTCGAACGGAGCCGGCTGCGATAACGCCGATCCACGTGCCGGGCTGCAGGTATACAAAGGAGAGAGCGGAACAATGACTTCACCAGCGCTCTTGCACAATGCTTTATGTTCAGTTTGATGCCGTGTATCAGGGTGCCATTTCTCGACACCGTAGCACCTACTAGGAATTTTTTAATCAAAATTTGACTGCACTGATAGAACATAATGACGTTGAGCTTCAATCCCCCGAAAGCAATGTGTCCTCAAAAGAAAAATGAAAAAAGTTAATTAAATACTTTTAGTTTCTTAGCTAACTTATTACCTAATTTTGCTTTTTTTCTAGTGGCCACCATGGCCTTGTGATGTTGACTCTAGATGTCTATGGGAATTTCTGCTCCTTAAATATCTGCAACATGTTTTAATTTTTTTAAGTGAGATGATTATTGTATTGATGCTCTGTTAATTGATCCATTTATTGAGCTCGGCGGACATTGGATGGTGAAATATCCGTCACAATCAGTTGGCTAATTAGCTAAAGTTTGTCAATTAACTTTTTAATTACTAGCACTACAACTACTTCACAATTATTGAACATGACGTGGCCCTTTGTTCTATTAGTGTTGACTATTCACTGTTGGTGTATGATGCTTTTAATATTTCTTATTTTTTATTTAATTTAGGTCTCTTTCCAAAGCCTGACCACTAGGGAGCGCATTCTCGGGTGGCGGATAGAGGAATGTTCTGTTACGAAGTTGTGTAGGATAATAATTGGGGTTTAATGGTGCAACAAAAGCTTGGGCTATATTGTGCCAATGAAGTTGTGTAAGCAACTTCCTAACACAGGATAACCATTCGTGCCCATGAACCAACAGGCTTTCTTGTGTTAGAATGAACTTATTGAAGAGTGTTGTATGAAGCAGCGAACCAGGCCTATTCAGGGGCTAATGAATTTGTCAAGTTTAAAGTCGCAACTGCCTTTTAAGCTTACAATAATGGCTATGATTTATTATCTGACTGCTACACGTGAGCCCCCATGCAGGCTGACTTGCTACAGTGTTTGCCTATGGGCTATTTCTCCACTTTGGTTGCATATTGTTAACCTGCCATTTTTTTCTGGTAGATTCAGCATCCATTATGGTGAAATAAAAAAGAAAGCTTTTTGGTTTCCCAATTGTGACTTTCTTGATCCAAAACAACCTTATAGCAGCATCTTTCCTGTGCCAAACAGGTTATGTTGCTGCATTATCTTAGGGTGCCTACCAAGTTGTCGCTTCAGAATTCTCCGACTTTTCCAGCAGAGTTTTGTTAACCTGACCACATATTCTCAGTAGAGATTGCCTTTAATTTGTGTCATGGCGACGGCTGAATAAATTATAGCAAAAAGTTTGTAGACCTCACATCTGGTAACAAGAAGGCTCTAAAAGCAAGGCAAGCTTGATGCTTCGAAAACTGAGAAAGTTGCTACTTGCGCAAATCGGCTCTGAAGAAACCAACAACTCAACAATGCTGTACAGTCCGAGGATTCCTTCTGACTCTGAAGTGGGACGGGGAATTCGGAATTTTGTGTTATAATGTGAGTGAATTGTTTCGCATTACAAATCGATTTTGATGTCGTTTACTGACATTCGGTGGGCTGCCAGTTTGTCTTATACCTTAGTAATGACATCAACACACTGCATCTGATATCAATCCAGCCCCAACAATAGTAGTGCACATGGGCCCCTTTTAACCTTTCTGATACCCCACAAAGAATGCCCGACGCTTCTCCGCGTGCACCGGAGCAATGCAAAAAAGCCAACCACGAGAGCGCTGCCGTTTCTCCGCGTGCACCGGAGCCACGCGGGAAGGGTTACCAAAAGAGCGCTGGTGCTTTCCGCATGCACCGGTGGAATGTGGGAAGGCATACCGCGAGAGCACAGGCGCTTCTCCGCGTGCACCAGAGCAATGCAAGAAAGCTAACCGCGAGAGCGCTGCCGTTTCTCCGCGTGCACCGGCGCAACGCGGGAAGGGTTACCAAAAGAGCGCTGGTGCTTTCCGCATGCACCGGCGCAACGTGGAAAAGCTTACCGCGAGAGCACAGGCGCTTCTCCGTGTGCACCGGAGCAATGCAAGAAAGCTAACCGCGAGAGCGCTGCCGTTTCTCCGTGTGCACCGGCGCAACGCGGGAAGGGTTACCAAAAGGGCGCTGGTGCTTCCGCATACACCGGTGCAATGTGGAAAGGTTTACCGCGAAAGCACAGGCGCTTCTCCGCGTGCACCGGAGCAATGCAAGAAAGCTAACCACGAGAGCGCTGCCGTTTCTTCGCGTGCACCGGCGCAACGCGGGAAGGGTTACTAAAAGTGCGCTGGTGGTTTCCGCATGCACCGGTGCAATGTGGGAAGGCTTACCGCGAAAGCACAGGCGCTTCTCCGCGTGCACTGGTGCAATAAGAATAGCTTAACATGAGTGCACTGTCACAAAGTATTAAGCTTATTACTACCATTATATTGAGAACACCGCAGTTTGAAGAGACGTGGTTCATTATTCCGACAACCTGAAAGTGCACTGTGCATTGTTTACAGTATTTTCGAAAATATATTTCACTATCGAAAAAAATGAGACGTTTACAACTTCCTGTAATGCTGAATTAGAGTGCAGCTCTTGAGGAGGAGGAGGGAGGGTGTGCCCCTCCTCCTCATCTGTACCCTCCCCTCCTCCCGTGCTCCTCCCTTCCTCCCCTGCTCCTCCTTCTTTCCTCCTCTTCCTGCTCCTCTCTTGAGGTATTTTGATTTTGCGATATACCGTGCTAAACAATCTGAGAAAGATATATATATATATATATTCTGGTATTCTCGCCCACCGCTTGTCCGGGGAAAGAAAATATAGTTCTCACATCTGGAGCTCCACTCTGTCTACGTTCTGCTGGTGCCAGGAAACAGGACAGCAGGATCAAGGCGGGAGGACAAGACAGCGTTAATTTAACACTTTGACGAAGCACGTGATACTCTCGATGTCATCCTACTTGCTGGTGGCTCTGTCGAAGAACGCTCGGCGTTTTTGATTTCCTCAGCTTTAGTCTTGAGCGTGCTCCCCCGAGATGGCACAGCAGAACAGCGAGTGCACGTCCCTCGGGATATTTTCCTGCATGACTGGTATGAAATTCTTTTTTGTCTTGCGCGAAATATTTCGTGAGTATTGTAGGCGAGAGATACAGAGTTACTGCGAGCAAGCCACTCTAGTCCTTGGCGGCACATAATTTACCAATTTCGTCTGACGTGCCACAGAGACTGACGGGTACAGCACAGACCAGTACCCATGTAGATGGCCACTTGAATAACGAGTACACGACGTTTTCATGTGTGGCTCTCTGTCATTTAGGAATGATGATATCACTTGCCTGCAGGTAGCTGTCATCTCCCCTCCTCCTCCTAATCCCTCCTCCCTTTTTCTCCCTCCTCAACATCCCTCCCGCCTCCTCTTCCCTCCTCCTCCCTTCTCCGCCCTCCTCAACATCCCTCCCTCCTCCTCTTCTCTCCTCCTCCATCCTCCTCCCCGCACGTTGCACCATGGGACGTTTCTCTTAATGCAACACGCGAAACCGTCGTGACGTCACGTGTGACGTCATTATAGGAAACATCCCATAATGCAATGCGCGGTTACACCAACGCCGCTCAAGCCGGAAACAGGCGCCTAAGAGCTGCGCTCTAAATTGTAAGGCCATATCAGTACATCATACAAAGACTTTCTAACACAGAAAGAATGGAAAGAAACTATGGTGAACTGCTTCCTTCAACCAGCAACGACAGTAATGAATTTCGTTGCTGGTTGAAATAAGTGGTAGTCATCCAGAGTTAGTATTCAATTCCTTTTATGCCAAAAAGTTTGAAACCAACACTATTCTTATTTTCCTGCTAATCCTTAAATGTATTAAAAGTTAAATGCTTTATGAGAGTGCTGGGCCAGATAATTAACGATTTCTTTGTTAGAGTTATTCAGACAAGCATCACAGCTGCTAGTTGACTGAGTTCTACTTGCCTGGTAGAAAAGCTGCTTTTCTACCAGGCAACTGCACGTGTCCTCTCAATTTTTTGTTTCTTGAATGGCAAGGGATGGGGCCTGGGTGCTGTACTGCTGGAAACGAGTGAACCGGAGCCCAGGTAGCGCTGTCACAAGATGCAGGGGAATTTCTTTTAATGGAGTGACAATAATAGACATTCATATTTGGGTCACAAATTCATTGCCTTGGTCGACAAGAGAGCGACAAATTTCTGCACATTGCACATGTAAGGTAATTACTACAGGCAACAAACACCTATTGCACATGGGTAATAGCAAATTGCTACAGCCTATGCGATGTGGAACGATGTTCCTGCTTCTTGCGGGCACGTCCGCCATATTGTGATATCAAAGAGTCGACAATGTAATTTTAGAGTGGGAGTTTTTGAAGATGTCCTCCGATGCCTTTGTAAACTGAGCTACAGGCAAACTAGAGCTAAACTGATTCATGTTCCTTCACGTGTAACCAGACATTTGGTATGCTTCTATGTTTCCTCACTGTGCATTACCTCACCTCTCTCTCGGAATCAGTTATTATACAATGGCATCGCTCCACCTTACCTTTATATATCTGCATCTGTTACAATGTACCGTCGTCATTTGGATAATCTTACATTTGTCTATTGAATTTATGTGTGCTTAGGATTTTTGTTTTGCCGGTTTTATTGTTTGTGTTGGTGCACCACGGGGAAGATTGATGGGGTTGTTTTTGGGCACCCAAATAAAGATGAATATTATTATATCCCTGTTGCTGACCTTGCTGACCCTCCTAATTCGACGGCCCCAAATGACGGCCCTTTTTGCCAGCACTATCTATTGTTGGGTAGCGCTGACCACTCGTTCGCAGATATCTCTGGACTAGTCAAGCCTGTCAAATCGTTATTTGCAAAGAAAAGTGGTGTTACATATTTTCTCGTGTCTCTGCGGTACAAGGCAGCGTTTGTCTTTGCCTGATCGATGGCTACACAGAGTCGCAAATACTTCCCCAGAAAGCTCTTGTCCCCAGTGTAATCAAGTATATATAGAACATAACGTTGTCAATCTTTCTGATCACTTGTGCTACCCACTTATCTACACACTTCTGCAAGCATAAAAGCAGCAATATTACAATATTAGTAAGTTAGCTATCAAACATTAAACATAGTTTTGGTCACTCTGCATGGGACATAGTCTGATTTATTCGACTTGTAGATTCAGTCTCCATCGCATCGATTCCAGAAAAGCAGACCATACCAAATTCACCGGCAGAGTGCAAAGTTATCTAATGGCGTATCAAGGAAATTTTGGGAAACAAAGTAATTCAGACCTTCTTCATCCCTTGGCCATCCCCCATTTCCCTCGTATAAAAAAATGAGCGCTCAATGTCGCATGCTGCAAATGAAATGATTGGCAATGGCCGTGCACTGACACACGTATCGGCAGGGTGGAGAATACGGATCAAGTTTATTTAAATCACGACTGAAATTATGATTTAGATAACGATTTTATCATACATGGGCAAGTTACTTCCAAAATGTAATTTATATACAATTACTTTGCTCCAAAAGTAGTTTAACTACTGCTACAATTACTACTACCTCAAAACTAATTCATTGCAAATACAAATTTCTTCTAGAAACTAATGCAATTACTTTACAATTACTTAATCCTGAAAGCGACCCTACTTGGGCCACAAAACTTGAAACCAGTTGTTTAGAATGCAATGCATTTGTTCATTCCTTGCTCTAATGTTTGGGGAGGCTTAAACATCGCTGTATAAATCTCACGTATTGTACTTTCCTTTTATAAATTTTGTTAAATTAATTATAGAACCTGACAATCTGGGCAATGAAGTCCTGCATTCTTATATTTTAAATAATATAAATCAGTTCATATACTCAAAAACGCCAGATCGCTAAAGTAAAATTTGTTTGACACACTTTTGTTAGCCAGGCAAATAAAAATGTGACAGTTAGTGATATGTAAATATCTTTAATACAGTTAATATGAAACTAGAATCTCCAGGCGCTAATACGACCACATTCACATATAAACGTTTCATGTTATCATAATTGTTTTACATTGAGTTAAAATTATAATTGCTCAGAAATATATTAGAACCGAATCGGGGCTCCCGAATCAATGGTGACAATATTCACAAGTGCGAGGTCAGTCTCAAAAATGCTCATGCAAATATCCGAAGTAAAACCAACAGGAAACAAACTTGAAAATAATACAAAAAAAACAAATATGCAATAGTCCTGGAAGAGGGATGTAAAAAAAACTGTAAAACAAAAAACCTTTATGGACAATTATAATCTCCAACCTCTACTGAAAGATGAAGCCCAATTGTTTTCTTTAAATATATTGGCACGTTTACGCTCTTGCTTTCGGCTCGCACCACAGACGGCGCCACAAGGTGCCATTGAGGTAGGCTTCAAAGAGGATTGTCTCTAAGCCACAGTGTAAGCAACAAACAATGCGACACTATTTTGTAGTGTGTGTGTGCATGTCTATGTGTGCAAGTGTGTCACCGAGCGCTCGACCACTTGTGCGAACGCTGAGACTTTCAGGGAGGTTCCGTCGGCACCGGAAAGTCTTGCAAAAGTAATTGTAATTGTGCCTCAAAGTTTGTTATTACTGGCGCTAGAAAGTAAATAAATTACAATTGCAATTCCTTTTAGCCGAAAGTAATTAATTACAATTACAAATTACCAGAAAAGTAATTAAATTACAGTACTTCAATTACTGTATTTGAATTACTACCCAAGTATGACTTTAATCATACCAATTTTACTATGTTGATTCAAATCAAACATTTTTATATAGGGTATTTAAAACAACATTGATCTAACCACTAGAACCTCAATCATTTTATTATTTTCAGGTGCATTTTCTCTTCATTCTATGTAAAATAATTATCAAGTAATATAGATATGAGGATAACGAGCAAATATAAGACTTATTCGCGGCAAAAGTGAATCGGAAAGTTGAGCGCTCTCTCTACTTTTCAGCTCATTCTTCAGGTATAGCAAAATAAGGGGAAGGGTCGAGTCAAAAACAAGAAAACTCTGCGTGCATGAACATTCATACAAACTCAAATACCAGCAGAGAGAGGTACAAAAGCAGGAAGACAAACTAAATATATGTCAGTGGTTGATCTTGCATATTCTAGTGGATTTAATCTTTTGGGAGAAATAATATTTCTCTTAAAATATTATTTCGAGAGCAACTTAAATGATATCACTATTTTTTGTTTGTTTGGCCCATGAGATAACTGTAATTTGGTTAATTATAAAGTCACGTTCAGTCAATCAGTGTGGCCTATTGCCATAAGTGCTCTTTGGAGGCCGAGATTCGCGTACGAATTTCTTGCAGTAAATGTAGATAATGAAGTCTTTCTAGGCCGCTTTTCCGCAGTACAAAATATCGTAAGGTGAAGCGCACGCGCGGGTTTTTTGCTTTCCTGCAAAACACAGTGTTGCAGAGAGAAGCGCGCTTATGGGGTGATTTCAGATAAGATCGACCAAAGGGTGGTTGGTCGACATTTTTAAATCAACTGATGTTTTATATGCCATTGTCTAGTGTCTGGTATACACGAATCCACACTTCGTTTTGTCCAGAAAAAAATTTTGGGACAGGAAAATCGTAAAGCATGAAGAGGTGGACAGTTGCATTAACGCGCACTGACGGAGGGGGCACGTTTGAAAGTGAATAACTAAAAGGATAATGTTAGAAGAATTCTAATACTTTTTAAAAAACCAACTATGGGTGCAGCTTGCTTGTAATATAAAGTAATATTATTTATGTAAATTTTATTTAATTTTCTAAAAATTGCCAAACATGCCTGCTTGAACGACAAACACCAAAATTTGGAGGCCTGTATCTCCATGAAATAATTTCATCATTATCATATAATTTGCAGGTAGTATTTTACTTTTATATGTCTATTATTTAAAAAAATAAATAAGGTATTTGAGTGATACTTTAGTCAAGATATATTTAGGCAAACATGGGAACAAAATCAAACAACGAAAACTTCCGATGCAAATAAAAAAAAACACCACCTTCGATTTTTTTTAAACTTGGGTACCCTGACATACTTTATTTCGGCATTCATTTCTATTAAAAACATGTTGCATTATTTTATTGAGAAAGAAGACACAAATCCCCAAAGTAGGGTCCTTTTTTCAAAGCCTAGACATAGGAGTGCCCTATACGATAAGTGACTCTGAGTTCCAGTCTCAGGAAACTAACACACATCTTTCATATATTTTTATTCATATGAGGTCACTAACAACTAGTGCAATCTGTCACAAACTTCAAGTAAGGAGAAACTATATACAGCATTTTACATACAGCGTACAAAGAGGCAGGCACGTATCCAGGGGGGGGGGCCCATGGGGCCCGGGCCTCCCCCCCCCCCCCCCCGAAATCTTCCATTTTGCTGGGACCTCCTCTCCCCCCTTCCGCTCATACAGCATTTTGTCATGGGCGGGCCCCCCCCCCCCCCCCCCCCCCCCGAAACAAAATCCTGGCTACGTGCCTGCAAAGAGGTATCATATTAGAGACTAGTGATTCGAGAAAAGATGATCCAGTGTGAAGTTTTACTTTCCGGTATAATTTATATTTAAAATAAAAGAAAACTACTTTACTTCCACACACAAAAATAAAGATAGAATACTAAAATTGTTTAGGTTAGTTATGTATTTCCGGGGACAAACCATTTCAGGTGAGGTGTGCCACCGCGCCGGACTGTAAGAGCTTCGATACTCTAGTTGTACGAATGGATCGCGGCAAGCCGAGATATTTTATCCTGCGCGAGGATAACGATTCGTGATTCTCATAGGGTGATCAGATAAACATTCAATAAGCTATCACCACGTAAAGCAGTAGGTTAAATACCCCGCGAAGCAAACTGTGATAAATAAGATAACCCGGCATTCGAAATGAGCAGTCCTTGGGACATCAAATTCGGCACTTTACACTAAGGCCTTACTCGATGTACCCATTTAATAAAGTTTCTTCTAACGAGATCCGACTGTCCGTTCTACATATATGTCACAGGTTCCTTCTGTTGATGACTTGCACAGCCGCCACGCGTGCCAAGAATGAATACCAGGAAAGTCGCGCACCGTCAGCCATTCTTCTTTTTTTTTTTTGTTGACGATACCGAACAAGCTTATTTTCGTCCAGATACGCAAGATGTACCCAGTTTCTAAAATAGAACGCTCACCATTGTCCGGGCCGTCTGAATTGCGTTTATTGAACATTCTCTCAGGTTGTTCAGAGTGGCCTGGTGCTTCACGAGTCCGCCAACTCCGTCGCATGCATTTTCCCATGTCCAGATGCAGAAAATGAGCACTGGGCTTGGGGGCAATCTTTCTGTGCAAACTGGTGAAGCTGGTAGCAATTCTTAAAATGAATGGCGGCCCCGTCACTCACGTACGTCACGTGCGAGTATTCCGCAATGTTGTTTTCAACCCACCTTTTCTACAGCCAAGCACGTGAGAGCGACGTCGTCACGCAGGTCCTCACTAATGATAGCAACGCTGTTTGTAGATTTTCTTGTCTTCACTACACATGTAAATATCGTAACTTTTATTTCTTCAGTGGTATGCTTTAACTTTGTCAGGAAGCACGATGGTGCAGTTTTCAGCAAAGTCAAAATGAAAGATAATGCTTTCGCGTTGCATGCAGCTGCTTTTGATCGTAGATCGCTTTATCTTGCGTTTGCCTGATATGGTTATGGATATGAAGTTCTTCGAGTGTAAGAGACTGGCCTTTTGGGCAGTGATCATAGTCTCCTTAAAAACACAGACTTGTTAGTGGGTCGCACAGAAATGCTGAGTTCATTTGACCAGTGTTGAATGTTGAGCCTGTAACGTTCTCTACAGCGGCAATACAAAGGTAATAATTGGCGCAGCGCACACAAATGCACACTTCCTGGTGTGGAATAGATTTGACCCATCTAGGGCACAAGGAATAAAGTTTCGTTAGCCCAACGCCGGAATCAGGATGCTTGTCTCTGTATACACGAAAGGCCTCTCGGATTGAGCGTGTTAGGAAGCGCTTTGGCACAAACGTTATCTCCACGTGGAGCATGACTGAGATCACGTCCTTCTGGTTGGGACCTTGGCGCGAACATTGTAGCTCGTCTTTCGTGAAGTACTCTAGGGCAGCAGACAGGTTCTCAGGGCTCACCTTGCACCTCGTGTGAGGATCCGGCTCATACCACACGCCATGCTTTTCCTTAACTAAAACGTAAACACTGTCGCCATGTTAACCTTTCCTAGGTTAACATGGCGACAGTGTTGACGCTCTATTGTATTTAGGCGGGGCTCCAGTATTTGGGGGTTCTGCTCTTTGTCGGTGTGCCTCTTTGTGCCTGATATCGCCCGCGAAGCCAGCGAGTGGGATGGCGACAGGCACGGCTGCTCGGTAAACAGGCATCGGCGGTCATATTTTGCTGGTTGAAGCGAGTCATCCTTGACAGCGAGCGGGGAAATGCGAAAAAAGATTGTATCGGCTGTTTTGCCAGAACTAGCGACGAGTGTCGCCTGCTACTTCCGTCAACTATTGCGCCATAATTGTGATCTTCGCAAGGAAATGATTGTTGCTAGCCACAGAACAATATCACGCAGAAAGGGAATACTTGAATATGTTTTTATTCTAGATATACGTCAGGGATATATATAAGAGAGAGAGAGGGAGATAGAGGGCAAGAGAGAGGAGCATATAGTGCCGTAGGAAAATAAAGTAAACAAAGTTCCCAGTGACCGATGGCCTGCAGGATCTTTTCTCGGATCACTAGTTCGTATTATGATAGCTCTTTGTACACGGTAGTTTCTCCTCAATTTTAGTGTGTGACCAATTGCTCTAGCTGTCAGTGACCTGATATGAATAAACATATATGAAAGATGTGTGTTAGTTTCCTGAAACTGGAACTCAGAGTCACTTCTCGTATAGGGCACTGCTACGTATAGGCTTTGAAAAAGGACCCTACTTTGGGGAGCTGTATCTTTTTTCTCAATAAAATGACGCAACATGTTTTTAATAGAAATGAATGCCGAAATAGAGTATGACAGGATACCCAAATTTAAAACAAATCGAAGGTGGTGTTTTTTTTTTTTTTATTTGCATCGGATTTTTTCGTTGTTTGATTTTTTCCACATGTTTGCCTACATATATCCCGACTATCGTATCACTCAAATGCCTTATTTATTTTTTAAGAAATAGACATATATAAGTAAAATACTATCTGCAAATTATATGATAATGATTAAATTATTTCATGGAGATACAGGCCTCCAACTTTTGGCGTTTGTCGTTCAAGCAGGCATGTTTGGCAATTTTTAGAAAATTAAATAAAATTTACATAAATATTATTACTTTATATTACAAGCAAGCTGTACCCATAGTTTGTTTCTAAAAAGTATTAGAGTTCTTCTAACTTTTTCCTTTTAATAATTAACTTTCAAACATGCACCCTCCGTCAATGCGCGTTAATACAACCGTCCACCTCTTCATGCTTTACGATTTTTCCTGTCCCCAAAATTGTTTTCTGGACAAAACTAAGTGTGGATTCGTTTATACCAGACACTAGACAATGGCATATAAAAACATCAGTTGATTTAAAAATGTCGACCAGCCACCCTTTGGTCGATCTTATCGGAAATCACCCTATGGAATGTTAGGTCTACTGCTTTCCCATCTGTTTGCAAGGGACAAGTACGTTTGCTGGTTCTTCGCTTTCCCACAAGGAAAATGCCTGCAGAGGGAGGAGCGCACTTGCGGGTTACTTGGTCTGCCGCTTTCCCGCCGTACAGGAAAGTGGATGGGTAAGCCCTCCCTCCAGGGTACAAGCTCTTCTCTGGGTTTCAAACTGTTCCACAAGGCACATTCTTGTAGGAAGAACGGCTCTTGTGGGTCTCGCTATTCTGGATAACGTGTGTTTGTAATGACGAGCGCGCTTTCGGGCTTTTTACTGCACAGATGTCATAGAAAAATATTCTTCGAGGGGCAAGCATACTTCCGAGTTAATCATATGTGTGTCTTGAAATCTCTACTTCAGCAATGTTGCTATTGTGATGAAGCACATATCTTCTCCCAATTATATCCTTAGTACAAATAAAAGGTGTACAAAACACATCTTAGCTTCAGCCAGGACTTTGCACTCAGCATACAATGTGTACACATCGCGACACTGTTAGCGCGAACACGACATCGGCGCATTTTCGCATTTTACTTATAAATAGTATTGGCGAGGTCGAAATTTTATCGCTTACATTATAGAACTAAATGAGCTCTTTCCGTAGCAATAATAGCTTGTATGACATCCCTTGGTTTCAAAGAGAAAAACTGGAAAAACCGGCGATCGATTGTTCGCGCTAACAGTGTCGCGCTCTGTACGTAAAAAAAAACACATGGTGGTATAGGTATTTATTTTGAATTCTGAAATCAGTATAAAACAGTAAAAATCATAAAAGTTTCAGTGGTGAGGAACACTTAAGACGTAAAAATGTTAAGTTGCATAAGCAACGATGTATAAGAATAATGCTTTCTTTATATTCTTGCTTGTTTAATAGTCCCTACACTCAGAGAGTTCATTGATCAATTAAGGTTTTTCTCTGCAATTCAGTACCATCTAACCTATGAAAGAGTAATTACATTCAGGAAGTCATCTCCAGCTATCCCGTCACTCATTAGTTCAATCGATCATTCCCTTGCATAGACACATAGGCTAACCTAGCTCGCATAGGACTCCAGCTCGACTGACGCATTGGCTTTGCACTTTCATACATAAATTGTTTCTGAAGAATCATGCGAAATTTAAGGTCGCATCAACAAATTTTAATGAGAAAAGATGGTGGTCTATGTGTGAAATATGATTATTAAATAAAAGATTATGGAGGGTAGGTAAAAAGAAAGGATCTACCAATATATGGGGGAATGGAGGTAAAGGAGATGGAAGAATGAGCAGAGAAATGAAACAAAATATTCAGTGCAGAAATATAAGTGCTAAGAGCTCAGAGGCTAAAAGGACCATGTAGAGTGAAGAGACGGAAGTATAGCAAAATAATGTAGTCTAGCCATGTGTCTCATGATCAGGATCTTGTCAGGAGACCAAAGGGAATGTAAATATACTAAAATGGTTTCAGAGAAAATTATCCATACAAGGTTTTTGTACCAAATGTCACCATATGAGATTTTATGGGGGAATGCCGCAACCAGTGATTCCTCAGGAAACAGAAGTGCACGTGACTCTAGAGAATTTCTCGGGATACTCCAGAAAATCTCTCTTGAGATTTAGTTTCCTTAATGTTTGTAAGGTTCATGCAAGCTTTCCTGCTGATTTTATGATTGGAAGCTTCTCAGTTTTGACGCAATTGATCTGAATTATAGCAATAATCCTCTACCCCTTTGTGTGTGAGTCTGTCTTTTAAATGCAATCATCGTGTCAGCATCAAGGTGTTTGGAAAATTTTATCAGGACACTCCAAAACAATCTGAAAATTATGAAAACCAAGTTAATGCTACGAAAGAACCCGAGAATTTCAGTCATGTGCAGTAACTGGTCAATCAACAAATGTTTCCACAAAAGGTTGTGCAACAGGTGGTCATCCAATAGGTGGTCGGCCTCGATGAAAGGGAGCCACACTGACATTGCTCAAGAGCCGCAAGCAAAATCGTAAATTTTTAGGAAGCCGCAAGGCGGGATGGGGGTAATATGCTGGAAATCTCGGCCTTTCCTCATGCTTTCAAGAAGGCTGCGATGTATACTGATGTAAATATTTACATCAGTATACATCGCAGAGCTGTCCCGTCGGTGTGTTCCTCTGGAGCCTTCTTGCCCGCGTGCCACCTCTTCTTTCACCCTTGCACCCAGTTGGCTTGTGCGCTACAGAGTCATTAGTACCACTGCTACTATTAAATCACTGGCTTTGTGACATGGCGTTTAAACTGAAGCTTGGGAGTCTTAGTGACAGCGATTATACTGAGATTACTTGGTTGCTTTGATGATGGACAAAAATGCACAGTATGAAGGCAGAAATCGATAATAAGCAACAGTTAGTATTCGTTCAAAACAGTTAGAGGAGGTATGATTAAGGCATAATTCAGAGAAATTAGACATTCTAAGCATCTTCAAAGGTTCAAATTTTTCCAAACTTTAGAACTTATCAGGTTTGAAAGTCCGGAAATTGTTAAAGTTCGAAAATGATAGAATTTCTCAACATAGGAAGTTCAAAATGTTTGGAAAATTTCAAAATGTTTTGAAACCCAGGTTTGACCTTTGAACCTCAGGTTTAAAAAAAAAAGATTCCAGCACATATTTCTATATGCAACTGAACAGTCGGTTCAGTCTAACTAAATGAGGAAATGGAAAGTGGGGCAGCACGTTAGAATGTTGGGGCAGGAGAGAGTATACGCTGCTATTTAATAGACTTATAGGAGGGTGAGGGCGACGTGCTCACTGAATGAGTCGTCTATCACCTCCTACTGTGATCACACTCTACGCATTCCACTGCAGAGACTAGGGCCACACAGCATGTGTGACCGGGTGGCCCGGTGAGCTTTAACCGTGAGTGTGTCATATCGTGGGCACACCTTTTCCGGTACTGCTCGGTTTGATCGAAGGCACAAGTTTCAACACCTACAGAAAAATCAACCTGGGAAGAAAATACTAAATCTGGCTCTTAGGTGCCTCGTATATGCAAGTGCAGTCCACACATAAAAACGAACACAAAAAAACAAATGCATAATCTGTAAAAGAATGCATGATTACAAATTGAGTTAAATAAATCCCAGTTACAATTTTTTGCTTCAAGTTGATTCCCAGTTAGGTCCCCATTGGTTCTCAACTGGAATCTGCACACCCCAGTTATAGTTTTAGACTCCAAGTGGACCCAGTTAGAAATTTAACTTGCGTATCCGCAGGTACCCCCCCCCCCCCCCTTACCCCTGGAGTTCCGCGGAGTCCCGGGGATCCCTCTTATCCGTTCAATCTTCTTGCAGCTGGGTTATGCGCACTTGCTGCTGTGAGTGAGAGCCTTAACGTAACTCAGCTGTAGGCCAGTTGAAAACTACTTATTAGGTGCGATAAATAATGATTCGGGTCACGTTTAAGGTCTTTGCAACAGAGCACCCATCTAAGCGAGCGGGCGCACTCGGCCGTCACTACCGTCGGTCACGCTGGTGAAGAGAGCATAGAGTGTCATGAAATGTTCCGCTCGTTGGCAGTGTGAAGAAGGCTACGGGCACGAGATCAGCTACGAGACGTTTTTCTCACAGGCTCACAATAAAGATGTATTGGTACTATTTTAATAGCTCATAACTTTTGCTAGGTTGTGTTTAAATAGGTTGAAAATAAACAGATTTTGCGACAAAATGTTTAGTCACGTGACCTTTTACTCTAAAACTGCATTAAAATCCGACGCGCTTATTTTTATCTTCCTTTGTTTTGAAAGACACATTATAATATGTATGTAATAATGATTTATATTAGCTATTTATAATTAGCAAGGAGACGTCACTTCCTTTACGTCACTTCCGGCGTCGGAGGAATGATTTGCACAAAGACCTCACACGTCCGACGGGCGTCGGAAGAAGTGTGGCCATTTTTAATCGGCGTCCGAACGTTTGACAAATACCGATTCGCTCTCCAAACACCCGATATAAGGATCGCATCTCACACCATAAAATACTCGCCTCCGAGCTCAGCGCACATGCTTCAATATTCTTACGTTTGTGCGTTTCTCCCAAAGACTTGCGTGTATCGCCTGGTGTCAAGCGATGGCCGCCGGTGGCGACACCGATGGGCTCCCGATCCAGCCTACTACAATAGAGATCAGTGTCCCCATCGCTTCGCACTGGAAGTCTCATCGAACATACACATTACGCACACAATGCACTGAACAACATAGACACAAACATGGCAACGTTACAACAGCGCACACATACATAGCACACAACACAACCCCTCATCACTGACACCATCGGTTGCACCGTGCGGACTTAAGGCACCTATTTCCGCAATGACTGCCCAAGAAGGAATAATACTGCAAAAAAAGATTACTGCTCTCGCACGAAAGTCTGCAGATGAAAATGTTTTTAAACGTTCGAAGGTATACATCTCCAAGTAGAATGTAAGCTTAAACGCGGTAATTATTTGGTGCAGTCGATAAAACAACCCCACCTGCCGGCACAAAAAAAGAATACGCGAAGAATACGCGCTGATCGGTGAGCGCTGGTGCGCGTTGATGTGTCCGCTTCCCCGCGTAGCAGCTCCGACCGCCCAGATAGGCGTCCAGAAAGTTCAGAACGACGCGAGCCAGTCTTGGTTTCTGGTGCTAGTCGAGAGAAAAACAAGAATAAAGGCTGAACCGCATGTAAACGATTAAGAAAGCGACGGTTACAGCGACGAGAGTCGGCGACGAGCGACGGAGATTCCACACGGTCGCTCGTCGCGTCGCTCGGTTTTTTTTTTTATTTCTAAAAGCCGTCACTCATCGCCTTGGTCGCTTGCTCCCGTCGCTTTCATGCGGTTCGCCTCATCGCGCGACTGACCGAGCGACACCGAAGCGGGTCGCCGTCGCCTGTCCCGTCGCTCGCCGAATTGCCTGCATGCGGTTTATACTTGAGAAATCACCGTCGCTCGTCGCCGACTCTCGTCGCTTGTGCCGTCGCTCGCTAGATCACTTACATGCGGTTGAGAAATAAAGTGCGAGCGCGCGGATAGCTTTGATCGGTACTCATTGTGCGTGAGAGCTCGAGTTTCTTTACCTTTAAAAAGTCGTAAAGCGTTACGGTGACGCGTCGACGATCGCTGCAATACTTTCGAGCGAAGCTCAGGTGTAACAGCAGCAAAATGGGTACCGCAGGTTCTCACGTCGTAATCGTTTTTCGGGGTTTCTGATTATGGCATTTCTGAAGGGAGATTGAGGTAAGGAAGCTAGAGGCAGAGGTATTCAAAATGTACCATTAGGTTTTCATAATGGTTCTGTGAGCTAGAGAAAACACAAACAGGGGCAGCGAACCCCCAGCTCAGGGTCTGCTGCACTGCGTGACAGTCCTGGCAGCCTGGCATCCTCCAGCTACGACTCTTGCACTAGATTTATAATTGCCCGGTATATATTCCTATGTCGATTTAGGGGCGGAAGATCAGGCGGTCTTGACCTTCCCTTTTAAACTCTGCTTGTTCAATCTTTGAAAGGTACCAAAGCCTGGTCGCAATGCAAGAAGGAACAGCCAGGATGTAGTCATGCAGTGCTACAGTTAGGTGTCTTAGTTTTATGTGGTTTACCAAGCATGGTGTTCAGTATTTACACTCAGTACACGACTGGGTACTTCCCCAAACATCTTTTGCCAAGTACAATCTTAACTTATCACCCCGCCTCAATCACATCAATCCTCTGTAGAACATTGAAACTTCTCCTTAACCGTGCTGTATTAAGGGGCCCTGCAACAACTTTTTGACTTCTTTTTAATTTGCGGCAAACCTGAGCGCACTGAACGTAGTAACTTAAGGAAACGTTTTGTTTCTCGAATTTCGCTTTATTCTAAAAGTTATAGGCAAATTAAAATTACAGAAACAAGCAAAAAATAACCTCCTTCACGACGTCCTTGGTCGCTTGAGTGTCCGTGAAATAGAGGAGGGGTAGTGAGCTCATCGAGCGCTCACGGCTGCCACACTTCGTGCCGACGGCTCGAGAGGGCGCCACTAAAGCATGTTCTGGATAGGCTGTATGAAGCGGGCAGCCAGGGCGGCTCGCATTGCATTTGCTGCGCGATTAAACACTAATTCGGCATGACACTACATTGGCCACAAATGACAGCAAACACAGGGTAAAGATCAGTTAAGAACGGGAGCCTCTTCACGCTGCCATACCACCAAAAGGTCAAATCGCAAGCCAAACTTGCGCCGAAGGCCTTCGGAACACTCGGAACCGGTCGGATACTCGAGCCGGTATACCACTGCAGCGCCGCCGCGTACATCCGGGACCTTTCTACGCTCACCGCTTGTCGGTGTCTGATCCCACTACCCCTTTCTAGTATGTGCCGCCTTTTCCACCGCTTGGTGGCGGGAATGTCGACGGGTCATTTCTTGATTCCGTACTTTATAAACTGCATTTGTTTCTTTCTTGATCTAAAATACTGAACAAAAACTACTTTCATAAATAATTGAAACGGTTCGCGTCACTTATGTTTTGTATTTCGACTAAAAACGCTTTTAGAGGCTCTGACAAGTAGTAAAGCCAGGACCAAAGAACTCACATATCGCGCGCTTTCGGCACCGCGGGTCGCCACTGTAGGTGGAGGAAGCTTCCGCGTCGTCCGGTTAAAATATGACGCACTGATATTTAGTTACTCTCTCCGTGCCCGCTGGCTTGCCCGAACCCCAAGAGACGTAGAAACCGCAAAAAAGTTAGACGCTTAAATATGATTGCAGGGCCCCTTTGATTTTTCTGGAGGAGAATGACATACTCTTGCAGTCGCAACACGGTTTCCAGACAAATCGCAGTTACGAGACTGCCTTTGCCATAATTATGCATTACATCAGTGACAGTATTGTTGTCCTGTGGCGTATACAGTGCGCCACCAATCATCATCATGGTGTTTTTTTAGAAGAAGAGCACGTTAAGCCAGATTAAGACCAAACGATCATGTGTGTGTCGTGATATTGGCCGGGTCCCATGATGTAATAGTATGTGTTCTCCTTTCTTTAATTATTTTATATTTTATTAAACATATTTTCTCATCTTTTAACAATTCAGAAGTGGGATGAGCTGCTCCTCATTCATACCTTACGGTGAGTGAGCGAGACTTTGCGATTCGTCAAATCAGTGGAGCGAGGCCCGACATCGGAACAAGATCCAGATATTTCGACAAGGCGAATTGACCTCACTTTGATACCCGAGATCTTACTGACTGTGATCTGTGACCATGCAAAGGGAAGCAAAAACAAAAGGCCCGACTCAACAGGCGAGGTCAATGCAGACGTGATGGAGATGCTATGGCGCGAGTGCTACGACAAAATGAAGATCTTGAGCGCCTGTCAGTGACGCAGTCGAGTCGACCGACGTTTACGGTTATCTCCATGCGGGTGGCTCCGGATGCGTTAACTGCGATTCCCAAGTTCACCGCAATTGATGGTGACATCGCGGCAAAACGAGTAAATTACCGAGTTTATCCACATCACTGAGTTAGCAAGGTGGGACGAGGAGGAAAAGATAACACTGGCCAAATTGAAGCTGTCAGGACCGGTGCGTGACTGGCTGCAATCTTCGGGCGATGCTTGCAAGACTTGGCCGTCCTGGGAAGCCGCTTTTCAGGACGCTTACGCCTGCCTACCGTCGAAAACTCAACAGTGCAGAATCATAGAGCGCCGAGTGCAACAGAAGGGCGAACACCACGAAACCTATGTTCACGACAAAGAAAGCTTTGAGTTTGCCTGGGACTAAATTTGGTGGAGACAAAGGCAGAGATTATCACGGGACTAGCATTGAGCGAACTCAGCTACGCCATGTGAAATCGATCTCACCTTTCTATTAAGGACCTTTTACGTGATATTAACAGCTACGAGCGTTTTCAGAAGAATCGCGACGCAAGATTCCTGTTGGACCGTAAACAACAAGACGAGAGGCCACGGCAAACTTCGAAAGCCAAGTTGTCGTCACGAGCTGAGAATGACGATTCCAACCATGCCCAGAAAAAGGGGCCGAAATGAAAGTAAACATCTTCGTCAGAAATCTGTCTGGTTTGGGGAATAATCTGAAAAAAGAAAACTCAAACCAAAAGTTTAGAAACAAACAGTTCCCAACGTTTCGGGGTCGACTTGACTCCTTCTTCAGGGGTGACTAAAAATGAAATGGGACAGCGCGAGCTTCGACCTCTCCTTCCTCTTCTACCGAGTTGATGTTGTGTGAACGTGACGCAGGCCATGGACGTAAATAGATGGTAAGGCCCCGAGGGACCTGTTAAGGTTCCCCGGTGTGTTCTGGATATGCCATGACTCCAAGAACAGACGTTTTCGAAGATGTTGCTCCGTGTCTATCACGTGCGCGTTCCCGAAGTCGATCCGATGATCAAATACCTCGCAATGTTCCGCGACGGCGCTACGCTCGCGATCGAAACTGCGCACATCGTTCTGGTGCTGACGCATGCGTTCGGGAAAAGAATTAGTTTCACCGATGTAGACGGCGGGGCACTCTGCGCACGGTATCTTATAGACCACGCATTGTGCTTTCTCTTTTGGGAGGCGATCTTTCGGCCTTGACATGAGCCGTCCTAATGGTGAAACTGGCTTGTGCGCCACTTGGATCCCTTCTTTTCGGAGCACGCGCGCCAGTGTCTCGCTCGTCCCTTTTACATGGGGGACGCTGATGCGCGCGATGGGTTGGGGCTGTGTGTCACCCGACGATCCATGGTTGTTGCGCGTGCAGCACTGATGACGGGCGACGCGTTGAACAAAACTCCTTGAATAGCCGTTTTTTTTTTTTGGAGGTCTGTTTCTTCTTTCTTCTGTCTCTTTCCGACGAGCAGATGGTCATTGCTCTAGACAAGAGAGTAGAGACCACAGACGTCTTGTGACTCGTTGGGTGGTTTGAGTCGAAATCAAGGTAGCGTCCGGTGTGTGTTGGCTTCCTGTAGACCGGGAATCCCAGCTTGTCTCCTTGCCTTTGCACCAGATCATCAAGGAACGGCAAGACTCAATCTCTCTCGTATTCTGCAGTGAACTGAATGGCCGGTTCTATGGAATTCAGGTGTGCGAGGAAGTTGTTCACCTCTGATTTCTTCACGACGCAAAAACAATCATCTACATAGCGCATGAACTCTTTTGGCCTGTTGGCGAAAGTGCTAAGCACTTTCTGTTCAACCACTTTCATTGTGAGGTTTGCCGTCGTGACAGAAATAGAGGCGCCTATTGCCCTTCCGCTGACTTGTTTGAAAGTCTTTTCCCGAACGCATGCGCCAGCACCAGAACGATGTGCGCAATTTCGATCGCGAGCGTAGCGCCGTCGCGGAACATTCCGAGGTATTTGATCATCGGATCGACTTCGGGAACGCGCACGTGATAGACACGGAGCAACATCTTCGAAAACGTCTGTTCTTGGAGTCATGGCATATCCAGAATACACCGGGGAACCTTAAGAGGTCCCTCGGGGCCTTACCATCTATCTCCGTCCATGGCCTGCGTCACGTTCACACAACATCAACTCGGTAGGAGAGGAAGGAGAGGTGGAAGCTCGCGCTGTCCCATTCCATTTTAGTCACCCCTGAAGAAGGAGTCAAGTCGACCCAGAAACGTTGGGAACTGTTTGTTTCTAAACTTTTGGTTTGAGTTTTTTTTTTTTTTTTTTCAGGGGCCGAAATGTTTCATTTGTCAGAAATTTGGCCACATTGCACGAGATTGCCCGGATTCACAACGAAAGAAAATGTGCACTCGCTGTGGGGAGCAAGAACACAGTACAAATAATTGTCATGAGTGAAAAGAAAATGCACTACAAGTGGCCAAGGATAAAGACCGGCACAAAGTATGTGGGTCGTCACAAGCGTTCAAATCAGTGAACATTGATGGAGAACCAACAGCTGCTCTTCTGGACACCGGTGCGCAGATCAGCCTAATCAAGACGAAACTTGCCACCCAGCTAGGCAAAAAACGTAGCAGTTCCTAGCCGAAAGGAACAAGTATGTGGCGTAGGCGGAACATGCAAAACCTTAGGGGAGATCCAAGCCGACCTTGAAGTAGACAGCAAACTCTTCAAGGCTGTGCGAATGCAGGTGTTTCCAGACAACATTTTCACGTCCCCGCCATCATCGTGGGAACGGACGTCATTGACACACCAAACGTTGTGCTACTTCGGAAAGAGGGAACGATTATGCTGCTAGACGAACGAGACTTTCCATTTCTCAAAGAAATCAAGGTTGACCATGATGATATGCGAGTTGCGTTGTCCACCAGAGACAGTTTCAAGCTTGAGAAAAACACAGTACAATGGGTGACAGCTGTTTCAGATTATGACAAACAAAACTGTCATAATTCCTTATAGCTGGGGAGGACGAGATGGACTACCTGTGCGAGTTAAAAGACGGGGATACAAGTCTTCCTATCGTGCATGTCACTAACTCTGACATCATCCTCAAGAAGGGCCAGACAGTTAAGCGTGGAGACCTGGTCGAACTTCAGGATACCGATGAGTTAATGATTTCACAACGTGTAGTCCACTACGTTTGAGTGTGGAAAGGAGGGCCTGTCTACAATCAACATTGAAGAAAACAAGGTCAGACCGTCTGTGACCAAGCGACACAAGAAAGAAATCTGTGAGATGTTGAACAAAAAGTGTGAATGCTTTGCATTGCAATGAGTACCAAGAAACTGGGATGCATGACAGTTGTGGCCATGACTATACAGGAGAAACCCGGAAGTTCAGCCGTGGGTTGACCGATCCTTACTGCGCATCATGCACAGAGTGGCAACTACTTCGGCAAATCACCGACGAGCTTAAGACCAATGGACTCGTAAGGGACAGCGAGTCGGAGTACGGAAGTTCAGTGATCCTAGTTCTAAAGAAGCAGAAGAAAAAAATCATAGTCAAAAAGAAAACAAGAAGAAAAGCAAGAAAACAGCCAAAGCGTTTCCAAGACGTGACAAACTCTAACTGACTGAGGACAGCCAGCAAGTCAGATTTGGCCGATTGTTGTTGTGTGGCATATAGTGTGCGCCAACAATCATCATCATGGTGTTTTTAGACGAGCATCTGAAGCCAGCACGAGACCGAACAAACATGTCTGTCTCGTGGTGTTGGATGGGTCCCATGATGCACTATGTATTCTACAGTATCGACAGTCGCATTCCTGTTGATTTGATTAAACTGAACCGCAGTAATGCGCTTGACATGCTCGATCACGCCGTCCTAATCAGAAAAGCCGCTCGGGCTGGTGTTCGAGGCTCACTATTACTTTGGTTGACTCGCTTTATGGTGGGTTATAACTTATACCCAACGCGTGCTACCATGGGTCAATGTCCCAAAGCTATCCAGCTCTTTCTGGAGTTTTACAAGGCTCCGTACTTGGCCCAACTTTATCCTCGTTCAATGTTAACGACATGCCGCAAAACAGTAACACCCTACTTGAACAGTATGCAGACGACGGGTCCATTGTCGCCCACATCACTTCTCCTGACTGCTCTGTCCGCCTTCAAGGCTACATCACTTGCTTTTCAGAGTGGGCGCATGCAAACTGCCTGACCATGAGTGAGGGTAAGAGCATAGTGATGCGTTTGCACAACACCAAGACTACCAGTATTCCCCTATACACTATCTCAGGATCCCCCTTATGGAAGGTACAATGCGTGTCAATCTTAGGGGCAACGCTTGTAATGTTTGTACCAGCACTGGACTTATCTCTTCACATTTCAAACATAGTGGCTAAAGCTCGGTGCACTTTGGGCTTTGTGACACGGTTGTCGCAATTCTGTGGCTTTTCAAGACTTGCTTTACACTGCACTTGTTCTACCAAAGTCGGAGCACTGCGCATATGTGTGGCACCCATACCGAGTCCACTTGACTTGACGTTTCACGTCAGCGGTCGGGACTGTTCACTTGTCCCGACCGCTGACGTGATACGCTTCTATCATACGAGACGTGGTTGCAGCATTTGAAGTGGCAGACGGAAAAGCACCGCCACACTGGGACTCCTGTTGCCCTCCAATTTCTCCACCTTGGACCGGACGCTCAAAGGCTCCTACATCTCAGTGGTTCGACGCAGTAAACGGACAACACAGCCCGTGTTTTTATATTCCAGGACAGTACAGCCTGAAAACGCAGTGTTGCCGGCTGCAGTTCGGGACTTTCTCGGGGTTCCACTTGGCGTTCAGGTGCCCTTTCTTGAAATTCGTGAAGAATCACGAATTTTGTGCAGAGAACTTTCTCGGCACTTGACTTAGCCCCGTCACCTGGTTATATTTTGTGTTGTTTGTTTTTCTTAACATCCTTCTTCTCAACCTTAGGGGATTGGCAGACAGGCACACTGCGTATGGGTGTTTGCCGTTCTGTCATGCCTCGCACGTCGTCCCGGACCACATGTGGTGAAAATAAAAATTACTATTATTATGCATAGGTCACTACAATAGTTTGGAATTGTGGCAAACAGACAAGGCAGAAACAAAAATTAAGTGCGGTGTAATTGAAGCCTTCTTTGTTCCTACCTTAAAATATTGAACAAGCACCCCCTCAAAATATGAAGATAATCGCGAAAAAATAGGGGATGGGCACATCTGAGGTCATCAATTTTACCTATTTATGTATTGTGCATATTTGTTCAGATGTTTCAAATTTTGGGGGTGGGCACTTAGTGCGAAATGATCAGATGCATGGTATTCTAAGGTAGATAAAAAAGCCCTTCATTGTCTGCAACAGTGACGCCTTGTGTCAGCTGCGTACTTAGGCATGTTACGACCCGTCTCTTCACTTGACTTCGGTGTGGGACATCAAGAGACGAGATTTTCGAGCGGTGGCGCGTTACAATTTCAAAAGTGGTTTAAATGATTCCAAATCACCGGAACGGTTGTGATTTGCTTCTGGGGACGCTGCACCATCACGTGCAACAGTTTCGTGTTGGTTCGGTGAATTAAGGTGTGGCCGCACCTCTCAAAGGTCACAAGTGGACTGGCAGACCTTCAACAGCTGTGACCGAAGAAAACGCGGCTGCTGTGAAGAGGCTCTTTAAGGAGGATTCTCGGTGGACTGATGGTGATATCGAAGGGTCGCTGAAGAATATTTCCCCTATCGTTTCGCCGATTTTTCACGAGGACCTTTGTCTGACAAGCTTCATCTCTTGGGTGCCACGAAATTCGACGGAAGCTCAAAACCAGGCAAGGGTGGAATGGTGCCAAGGAATGTCATACCGAGTCTAAAGTGGAAACCCTAAGAGTGAATATCTGACATTGTAAGGAGTGAGAAAACGTGGACCATCCAGTGTGCTCTCGAAACCAAGCACCAGTCACCCGTTTGGATATTGTCTGGAGAAACTCCATTGCTGAGGTTAAAAATGCCAAGAGGTGTTGAAAAAAAAAATGTTGGCAATCTTCTCTACAACCAATGGGAGATTGGCCACAGTGGCACTGGAAAACCAAAGACTACACAATAATGCACCACCGTTTGCCTGCCAGCAGTTTACGAGGGGCGAGACAATAAAAATCGGCTCGAGGTGTTGAAGAAAACAAATCAGAATAGGAAAACAGAAATTAACCTGGTTTGTTTGTCCCAGTTGGCTACTCTGCCTAGTGGGACGGGAATATAGAGATTAAAAGAGAGAATTAAAAGAAAAGAAAAAAATAACAGTTTGGTCCTTCAACATCGAAGGGTGAAAACACAGGCCAGCTAGTGTTCAGCTCCCATCACAATCCCCTGATCGGGAACAATAAGAAGACGGACTATCACACACGTCTCAACCAATTTATGCCTACAAGAAGCAAGCTGGAAGAGGCTGTCAAGACAATACACAGAATGCCCGATCAAAGTTATGTTTTCGAACAGTTTCACTACATGACTATCCACGGGTACATCGACTGCACAGTAACCGCACATATGGTTCTCTAAAACGCTGAAACCTAAAATAGAATAGTGCAAGCAAAGAGCATACGTCAACTTCCAGCGAAACAGAAAGTGAGCTCGGCGACTGTTGGCGTCTTCGTGCACAAACAATTTCACATTAGAGAGCAGTGCCATAGCGATACTGGTGATGCGCGGAGTCAAACCGCCAAGGCGATAGATGATCATCGGTTGACAATGGAACACACGGTCCCATCGGCGAAGGTTCGCGTCTTGGGTCACAACCACTTTCACAACCGGCACTACTGCCATAGCGATGTTGGTTATGCGTGGAGAGACAGAACACAAGGCGATCATCGGTTGACACACTCGGTAAGAATGCAGTATGGTAGACCCACAGTCTAATAACAGGCAGAGTCGCTGCAACGGAGGATTTCGCGGTCACCATAGTCACGGGCTCACCGTCGTGACGCTCAAATAGTCTCAAGCAGACTCGGGCAACCCTTGCGCATCCACCGTGACCGGTGTGCGTAGAACCATTTTAGAACTTGGCGGTTCATGACGGCTTCGTTTACTTAATTGACGAAATGAAGGGCAGAAACCAGCATACTGCTCTGCGTTCTTTGCAGAATATACTATGGGCACCCTGTGGTTGACATACAAAGGTTCACAATTTCAGGTAACTTATCGTGCTGCGTGGCCATGCGTGGCTGCACAAATACTGCTTATCAAACTGCCCATGCCGCGTGTCTGAATGAAAATAATAAAGAAATCACAAAGCCTAGGGCAGCTCACAAAGATAACGCGGAATAACTTTACTCCAGTCAGCCTTGTTCCTTCCTGCTTCTCGGATCCGCTTGGGGGCGCGTTAGTAAAATGGAGAAAAACTCGCTGTTGCTATCTTTCTCCTCCCTTTTTTTCTTAGAGTGTGCAGTCACAACCTGTGACACGAAGAGCTCGACGCTGTACGCAGTAGACGCAGCTGGAGCGTGGACCTCGGGGTTTCTAGACGACATGTTGGCAGTGGCGAGGCACTTGCCAGGAACATACTGCACCATGAACCGGTAGCGCAGCAGCCGGACGCGGAACCGCTGGACGTGACGAGGCATGAGGTCGAGGTCGGTGGAGCCCAGCAACCGGACCAGCGGCTGGTGGTCGGTTTCGACAAAAGAGCTCAGATTGTGCAGCTTTATGAATCTCTGGATAGCCCACAGGACTCCCAGCGCTTCCTTCTCGATTTTGCTGTACCGCTGTTCGGGAGTAGTCAGTGAACGCCACACAAAGGCAACCGCTCGTCGCTCACCAGATGTTGCTCCTGCAGAAGGACGGTGCCCAGGCCGTACAAGCTGGTGCCTGCCGAAACGGTTGCTGAATATTCTGGGCTCTTTCGAGCCACGCTGGTGCTGGATGCCACCATCTTCTTTAGCGAGTCGAAGGCTGAAGCTTAACCAGTACCCCAGGTTCAGACCATGTCAATGTTTAGGACGAGCGTGATTGGCGCAGTGGCGGTCGACAGGCACAGCAACAAATATATGATGTGGTTCAGCATTTCTAGGAGGCGCCGCACGCCCTGCATGTCTGTCGGAAATCGCAAACCCGTGATGGCGGGGTACCTTGTCAGGGTATGGTGCTATGCCGTTGGTGCTGTGGGAGCGAGAGTCTGCCACCACGTCCAGAGGCCGCTGCCGAACGCCCAAAAGAAGACACAGTCCGAAACGCACGACAGCGCACGAAGAAAGTGTCAATAAAAGGAAGACACGCCCACAGAACGGGGGGAGACGGGCCGAGGTCACGGAGGCGTGCAGTTCGAACGCTCTGGCAAAGTTTTACTTTGATACTAACAACCCATTCCTGTTACTCCAATAAATGTAGTTTCTCGTTATGGAAACCCCGGCTTCGTGTTGTTCCTCCCGGATGGGCATGCAGCAAAGCAACCCTACCACAGTGCTCAACACCACACAAAGGAACCTGAGGGACGACACCCCGAGACGGCACTTGGGGGCATTCAGCATAACTCCTGCTTGCTGCAGTCTCTCGAGGGCAACTTGTAGTCTGCTGTCGGGTTTAGACCGGTCTCTGCCAAACACCAGGATGTCGTCAACCATGTGGACGCATCCTTTAATTCCCTCGAGAATTAGTGACATCGGGCTCAGGAACACCTCTGGGGCCGACTTAATTCCGAAGGGCAGGCAGCGATAATAGAATCGCCCGAAGGGTGTAATGAACGTCATGTACTCCTGGCAGCTTTCGAAGAGGGGCACCTGGTGAAACCCAGACATTGCGCCCAGTTTCGAGTTGATGGTAGCGCTTCCCGGCAACCCGAACGCCTGGTCGACGGGAGGCATTATATGCTGCTCTCGGAGGATGACCTGGTTCAGCGTGGTTAAGCCGACGGACAGTCGATAGCCTCCCGCTGCCTTGGGAGCCCCGACAAGGCCGGCGCACCATGCCGTAGGAGTCTCGACCACTAAGAAACGCCATTGTTTGAACACAAGGACACGTCTCTTTTCTTCAACATTTTCAATGCTGTTCAGCCTTCTTTTCTGAGAGTACCCAAAGTGCGGCTAGCATGACATTGCATGCAGACAACAGCGATGTTCTCCATAGTACGATCGAAGTTACGGTCTAGATCAGCGTCACAACATGTCTATCTGCAGGTTGATCGATTATACCATAGTCGCACAAACGGTTCCTTAAAACAATGAAATCTTAAATAGAATAACAACCAGGGAGCATATTTCATCCTGCTGTGAAACACAGGAAGACCTGAGTGACCAGTCGCGTCTTAGTTCACAACCAATTCCAGGATAGACAGCACTGTTTTGGCGATACTGATGATTCACAGAGACACGCATCAAGATGATCCTCAGATGATCGTCGGTTGACATTCGGACACATGGCAACATCGGCGACCAATCGCATAGTCGTTCATGACCACTTTCACAACAGACAGCAGTGCCTGAGCATGTTGGTTATTCGCCGAAAACAAAAAAAAGAGCGATCAATGGTTGCCGCACTTGGCAAAAATGTAGTACATTAGGCGCACAGAAAAATAATCGGCATGAGAGTCGCAGCTATGCGGAATTCGCAGTCTCATTTGTCACAGGCAGGCAGCAGCTCTCGAGTCTTGGATGTACTCGTATCATCGGGCCCACAACTGCCCAAACCACTTGCACGCTGCTAATGCCTGACGACTCTGAACAAGAACTACCTTAGATCTGTCATGATGGACATAACATTGCGAGATGTGCTAAAAACGGAAACGAGAGCGATAACACCAGATATCGGAAGCCTGACCGCAACCAAAATGTGCAACACGTCGCATTAGGTGCGGCCTGCACAGTTTTTAATTAAAATAATTTTGGCCCGCCTAATTTTTAGTTGTGCACCCTTAGACTAGCACTTCCCAGTACATAATAGGGTTGGTAGGAGTCGTACCCTCACTCCTAACGCACATTTCCATGAGTTCCCAGAGAGCTGCCAGGTGACGCAGTGTGTATCAAAAACCACATATTCCGCCGTTCGCATATAATCATTCTCCCCATAGTACCTTGTTGTTGGATATGCAAAGGGAACAGAATAATTAAGGGCAAAAAATGCAGAGCAAGAAACGACAATAAGGGGGCTCCTCTTAAATCCTCTAAAGCCTACTAAACAAACTGGTCTTCGACGAGTTGGGATCTGCGAATTGGCCTATCACGAAGTGGCCTATTTTACAAGTTGTCTATCGACAAATTGGCCTTTTACCAACTGGCTTTCAACAAGCTGGCGGGATACCACGACACACGGGCATGAGCGCCCGCAGAAATATTCCCGGAGGGAGGGGAGGGGCCGGAGGAGAATGAAAAACCCTCTCGGTTTTCTTGCGTCTTTTCCAGTAGTAGAACGCTGCAACTTCCACACACCCCTCCTTGCACCAACACCTCCGGGCGCCCTTGCACATATGGGACGTCGGCGACCGTTCACGCCTTGGTTCGCAACAGCAGCACTGCCATCTGCAGCTTCAGAAACACAAAATTAATGTGATTGTCGGTTGACACGATAAGGGGTAACAAGAACGAACGGGCGCCAATGCACACAGAGAACGTCGGCGACCGTTCGCGTCTTCGTACACAACACCAGCACGGCCATCGGCAGCTCCCGAAACACAAAATTAAGGTGATGGTCGGTTGTTTCGAAGCTTAGCTGTTTATGACGGATGTGTTTAAACTTCCTTCTTTATGAATGTCGAAAACGCAACGGCAGAAGAAACGACTGAAGGGCCGACCTCGTCGTCTTGGCCCCTGCGTAAACGGCTTAGATCCAACCTGGGTGCCCAAATATTGTTTATCAAACAGCGTGCTGATGAAGCTGGTAGCAATGATATTTGTATAGTTTTCCTTGGCGTCGGTGGATAATAAGGACTTTAATTTGCCTTCCATCGGTCCGCGTTTGTTTATGTTTGTTTTGGTAAATAAAAGAAAAAAACGCTCCTAGGGATCGAACCTTTGACCACTTGGTCAGTAGTGCGATGTCCCACCCCTGCGCTAACTAAACTTTTTTTTTTTTATTGGACGCAACAATTGTAGCATAAAATGCAATGTCACTATTTCCACAGATCACCCAAGCACTTCTGGGTTCACTAAAACTCTTTCATGTATTTGATTGCGTGGAACAAATGCGCCCAGTCGGGTGCAGTGTCGGCAGACCTACAGTACACAGACTCGACTTGAGCGACAACATCAATGAAGTGTCAACGTACAGGTTGGATATGCGAGTCGGCATGTCGGAACTCCAGCCGCGTTTTCCATATGCTGAACAAGCCAATAGCAACATGAATAGGTCGTAAGGGACAGTGTCGCCTTTCTCGACTGGCAGGTAACGAATTGTCACACTGGTTATGCACATATCTTTTTGCAACGTTCGTTGCAGAATGTCCCAGAAAAAGACCGCGTCCCAACAGGAGATGAAAATATGTTCAATAGTTTCGGGCGTCTTGCATAGGAGGCAATCAACAGACCACTGCACAAAGATCCCCTTCTCCCTGAGCCAAGGTTAAACCGGCAATGTGCCACTGTGCAGCTTAAAAAAGAAAGACTTAACAGCTGGCGGGACGCACATTTTCTTCACTCGACATAGCACATCTTATCCTGGACACAGGGTGTAAAGTGTACGATATAAACGCGCAGGGAAAAGAAGCTCCACCAGGTCGCGAGATAGCCTTTTTTTCGTGACATCGCCAAGGTATTGCATTGAAAATCGCGCTTGTAAAAACATGGTGGCATCTCTTACTTCTTTCAAAAACCCGAAGACACTTTGAGGCCCAGTACAGTCGCTCGTTACCAACATAGCAGTTAGGGAGTTCGCCAGTTTCACCTGGATTGCTGTGCGCAAAAATGGGTGATTTTGGTCACGTAGAAAAAAAATCGCGAAACTAGCTGCCTCACAAAGAGATGCGTGAGTCCCAGTCCACCTGACATGACACGACGGAAAAGGTTGTCCCTCCGGATTCTTTCCCAGCCCGATTTCCAAATAAAAGTTGCGAATACTCTATGAAATTTCTGGATGTTTGCACGCCCACATGCGAGAACTTGCAACACATACCAGAGTTTTGCAACCAGAAAGATGTTGCAAACTGTGGCCCGAGCAAATATGAATAAATCGCGATTAGCCCAGGTTGACACCTTTGTTTTTAAATCTGTTGCCATTCCAGTCCAGTACGGTGTACTAGTCCTGTAATATTGCATGGGTACTCCGAGATAGGTGGAGGGAGTACTACTCCAGCTTATTCCTGCATATGTAGGAGGTTTTGAGGCCCAATCCCCATGCCAGAACCCACAGCATTTCTGCCAATTTATAGCAGCTCCTGTCACTTCACAGTACTCCTTTGTAACCTCTACCATTTCGGTTACACTCTTTTTGTCAGTGCAAAAAACGGCAACGTTATCAGCGTACGCCGAAACTTTTATCTCTTCCATGTTTAAAGTATATCCTCTAATATTTTTATTCGCCTTCAGTCTTAAACAGAAGGGTTCTAAGTACAAGGAAAACAAAAGGGGCGACAAGGGACAACCCTGTCTCACTGATGACAATACCGGTATACTTTTTGATACATTGTTGTTTAGCACAAGCCTAGTAGTACATCCTCTGTACTCCATAATTACGCCTTTTGTAATAACATCCCCCACATTGACATCTGTTAGAATCCTTTCTAGCACGTCATGTCGCACACGATCAAATGCTTTTTCCAAGTCGAGTTGAATTATGGCCACTTGGCCGTCCTCCTCTGAAGATTCTAATAGGCTTCTTGCAACGTGTATGTTAGTTTGTACTGATCGTCCTTTTATACCGCAGGTTTGATGGATGCCGATAAGACTGCATATAACGCTTTGAAGTCTGCGCGTGAGGACTTTCGTAAATATTTTATAATCTATGTTACATAACGCAATCGGATTGTAACCCGTAACGCTACGTCTCTTGCCTGTGTCATCCGACTTGGGAATCAAGACTGTGTGGGCTTCAGCAAATGAGCGCGGCAGTTTCTGTTTATCGTATGCCTCTCTAAATATAAGAAGTAATAAAGGGCTAATTTCTTTTTTAAACAATTGGTAGAATTCCGCGCAAAGACCGCCAGGACCCGGTGTCTTTTGCCGTGCTAACGAGTCGATTGCTTGTTCAGCTTCACCTATGGTTATACCTCCTTCCAGCCATGTTTTCGTCTCATCAGTTAGTTGAGGCATGAGCAAAAGAAATTCGCCTAGTTTCAAAAACCCTTTTGGAGGTGACTTTTTGCCAAATAGTTGCCCATAATATTCAACAAAGGCGCTCTCAATAACATCTTTATCACTAGTGATCTCCCCATTATATTCTATTTCGTATATTTCTTTAGAGAGGGCATACCTTTCTTCGTCAGCCAAGGCTCGCTTGGTCGGTTGCTCCCCTAGAAGGAACTTTTCGGACCGCGAACGTACAACTGCCCCTTTATATTTATCTTGGTATAACTTTTCTAATTCTGACTTCACAAATCGTATATCCTCAATGCCTGCGCCAGGATTTGCACTTTCTTCTTGGTAAAGGGACTGTAAGTTTCTTTGCATTTGACGCTCTCGAGCTCTAAGCTGATACTTAATATTGCTAGACCTTTCAATTGCGGCCAATTTAACATTTTCTTTAAAAATTTCCCAAGATTCATTTAGGCCGATGTCTGTTTCCCCCACCTTTTTTAGGAGCTCGGATACAATAGCCACAAATCGCTCATCTTTTAGAAGTGCGGTGTTGATTTTCCAAAGCCTCCAGTTGAATTTAGAGTTAGGATTTTGTTTGTTCCCTATATGAACGGTTTCAAGGCAGTGATCGATAAAAAATATCGGTTTAACGCGATATCCGTGCACTTACCGTATAATGTCAACGGACACATAAATGCGGTCCAGCCGGGCGCATGATGAGGCCTGAAAATGAGTGTATCGACATTCATTCCTTGTTCCGTTCAAGGTGCCTACGTCATCGAGCCCACATGAGTCGACGATATCTTTTAGGAGGGCTCCACTACTATCGCTTCTCGTCGGCGGCGAGGCTCTATCGCGTTCATCGCAGACACAGTTAAAGTCGCCCATTAATACCACAAACTTATCGCATTCCACATAATTGCGCAAGAATCTAAAAAACTGTTCTCGTTCCCGCACATTATTAGGTGCTTAAACACACATTATCCGCCACTGGTCGCCTGAAACTGTAAAATCATAACAAATAAAACGACCGCACTCGTCTGTAATTATATGGAGGTTTGATAGTTTCACATACTTTTTTAGGAAAAGAAAACATCCCCCCGAAAAGCCCACGGCGTGACTCACGCACACTTCGTATCGAAAAAGAAAGGGCTTCAGCGCTTCAGCAATGTCGTTATTTGCCTTTATTTTCGTCTCTTGCACTGCAAGAAAATCTGGTTGCTCATCAGATAAAACACGTTGCAACTGATACTGTTTTCTTCTCGAATTTAACCCCCGGACATTTAAGGTGGCGAAACTGAGAGCCATGCTAATTTCGGTAGCAAGTATTAAGCAGATGAATCGCACCTGGCGCAAACTAAAGCGTGATTTCTGTCTATCTTATATACTTGCATTGTGACACAGGTTCCAGAAGCCACGGCTGCCATACAGTTCACCGCGGGTCCCTAGGAGTTTGACTAGCCGATGGGGCTTCAGGTTTGTCGTGGTAACGGACCCTCTTGGCCATCGCCGTCCGCCATCTCTCTTGCACCGTCGCCCGAAGACTCGTCGGTTGGCCGCCCTCCTGCGTTACTGGTGGTTCCATAGTTCGCTTTGCAGAGCCGTTCAATGCTTCCATGTCTTCAGCGGTGTCCTCTTTGTTTTCCTTGTCCACGAAGGCCTCCGATACTGCTTGTGAGCCGTCGTCTTTTGGACTAGGTTCAGGGGATGACAGGCGGCGTGCTGGCTCGCTAACTGCTGGTTGAGCGACAGCCGTGACCGTTGGCGATTCCGCGGCGAACGATGTTGTCGGAGGATGGACAGAAGTGCCTGCGGTTGCGCCGTCCCGGCTGAGTGGCTCTAGACTTACAGAGGCTTCACCTGCCGCTTCTTCAGTTTCTGCCTGGTCCATGACGTGCTCTGCCATGTCGTCCTCTATTACGGAGTGCGCCACGTCTGCGTACGCCCTCACGCACTCCTCCTTGGTGTGCCCAAAGCGTCGGCAGCTCTCGCAGCGAGGAACACGGCATTCTTTACGGATATGGCCAGTCCTTCAGCAACGGAGGCAGAGCGGTGCTCTTCCTGGTGCCAGTACTAGGGCCGTGCATCCTGGCAGTCGAAGTTGGTGTGGCAGGTGTTCAGTGGTGACGCCGTCCTTTAGCGTTAATCTCACTGTCCTTGTGGTCGACTGCACCCCCTCGAACCCCTTGACACGCCACGTCTCCCTGATGACTTCTTCAACCTTCCCGAACGGCTCTAGGGCTTTTTTAACGTTTTCGTCGGGCAGATGGAAAGGTATCTAATGTAACTTTAGCCTCACCTCCGCTTTGTTTGGATCGATCACCAGACAACGCCTCCCCTTGACCTCTAAGGTTTGGGCGTTCACCAACCTTTGCTTGGCAGAGAGCGACTTGAGGGTCACCATCCATACGTGGTTCATTTGGTAAGAACCACACGCCTCGATGTCTCCAAGCACTCCGGCGTTCTTGAGCCCGTTCTTAAAATCCTCAATGCGGTAGGGATGTGCACCAATATCACAGTGCAGAAAAACGGAGTTTAAGGCATGAACGCTTATTGGCAATGGTGACAAAATGATCCGATAACCCCCGTTGCTTCGCTCAGCCGAGATACCACGGCTATCAGTAGCCGTTAGAACCGCTCCTACGGAGCTCATGACTATGCGTCTTTCCACTTCGGAAACCGGAACACGAATCCCCTGCGCTAACTAACCATTTTTTTTTATTCCCGGGAAGGAAATGTACAATACAAAAGGATCACACTGTTAAATTCACTTCATGAAGTTCACTTATGCGCGGTCGTACAATTTAAAATTCATTCAAGGTCTCAAGTACGTCTACAATCGACACCCAATCAGGCGCAAAAACCAAAGTGGCGTATACAGATTTTAGTCTGCAGATAGATTCTATGGAATACATACGTACGGGTCGGGCATCAACGTCGGCATGCCTCACTGCCATTCTACTTTTCCATATGGCATGCAGGCCCGGGAGCATGACTAGATCGACAGGGATTTCAACTTGTTTCTTCACAGGAAGAAACCTAATGCCGTATGGGGTTAATGGCAAGTCTTTTTTAATAGTTCGCTGGAGGACGTCCCAGCAGTCGAGAAAAACATGTGCGATAGTTCCAAGCTTTTTGCACAAAAAACAATCAGTGCCCCACGGTACGTAAGTGTTTTTTTCCTCAAGCCAAGTTTTCACAGCGAGTGTATTGGTGTGTAATTGGAAAAAAAATCTTTTAATAGAAGAGGCAACGGTCATCTTTTTAGCTCTAGATAACACATTACACTTTGAGCCTGCATGAATCATGGAACGATACAACGGTTCAGGAAAAACACTTTCCATAAGGTCAGGAGTTAAGCGCTTGCATGTCGCCGTCGACAAGTATTGAAGAGAAAAACGCACAGACAAAGAAACGACACGCTTTGACCACTTCTCGAAGAAAACTGCTGAGTTTCCTCTGCTCGGCTCTACATAAAGACCCCACAAAGAAAGGGATTTCATCTGCAAGTGTCATTTGAATTACCGTCCGAAGAAAAGGGTTGCTTTGTTCTCTGAGAAACATAAAACGGGATATAGTCTGCCTAACGAATACGTGAGATAACGATAGTCCTCCCATACTAACGCGACGAAACAAATTGTCGCGACGCATTCATGTTCATCCCTATATCCAGAAGAAAACGGAAAAAAACACGATGTAATTTCTTAATATTCACTCTAGCGCACGCCAGCACTTGAAGCACATGCCAAAATTTAGCGATTAAAAAATATTACAAACGGTAGCTCGCGGAAAAATGGACATATCCCATCCCTTCCATTTGCCAGCTGCCTCACGCGTTTTCTGCACTACTGATTACCAGTATATGTTCGGTCTCTTATAATGTTGTAGAGGTACGCCTAAGTACTTTGGAGGTGTCGACGTAAAATTTGTTTTAAAAAATGTCGAGCTTTGTGGCCCATGTTCCATGCCATAAGCCGCTGCTCTTTTGCCAATTGACGGCTGAACCCGTAAGCTCGCAGTAGTCCTTCACTTCACAGACTGCTGCTGTGATGCTACCCTTATCTTTACAAAAAATAGCGACATCATCGGCATAGGACTGGAGTTAACCTCTATATTTTGTAATGAAAACCTAATTATACTCGTATTATTTATTATAGTGCGACAAAAGGGCTCCAAATAAATACTAAACAACAAAGGTGATAGCGGGCAACCCTGTTTAACTGACGAATCCACAGAAATTCTCAATGTTGGTTTCCCGTATTATAATCTGTGTTGTACATCCCGTATATGCCATTTCTACAAACTTTCTTATGACTTTTTCCACTCGTACATGATCTAAAATTTTGTACAGGACGGTATGTTGCACTCGGTCAAATGCTTTCTCCAGATCAATCTGGAGGATGGCAACCTGATCAAGTTCAGCATCGCACAACTCTAATACACTTCTCGCAATGTGCATATTCGTTAAAATTCATCTGGTGATCCCCCCTACAGATCTGGTGATCCCCAACTAAAGCAAAGTAAAAAGGATGGTGGAAACCCGAAGGTTTTATTCTGGAAGAGCGGCACTTTTGGATCGCCGACGCCGGTCAGAATTGAAGCACGAGCCTGGGCGCAAGGCATGCGCTCCTGGGCTCGTCAGTCTCACGCACGGGATGCGTGGCGGGTGTCCGAGTACACAACATCTGTTTTCCCCTAAAAATGCAAGCGATCCGGCGGCTTTCGCTTGCGACTTGACCGTCTGGGCAACGCCAGGTCTGCCAGCTCCGCTTCAGACCTCTCAGGGGAATTGCCGGTGCTGTCCTAAGCTACAGGCTGCGTAGGTAAGACAGGTTTCGTTGCTGGGTCCGCTTCTGACCTGTTACTGGAGCTGCCGGCACTGTCTTCCGCTGTTGTCTGCCTCGCCAGCTTGTCATGCTCCGTTGGGCCGTCGGTCTGTTGCGCGTGGCTGGCCTCTAGCTGCGTTCGCAGCGTCTCCTCAGCGTCTCGCTGTCGCATCTGGTCCAGGTGCCGCCGCTGTTGACCATCTGGCGTGTTCAGCGTGACCATCCGCCTCCCTTGAGTGGATGTTACAGTCCCGGTAGCCACCTTGGACCCCGCTGATACTGGCGTGACGAGACGTGCGTTCCCGGAGCAAGTGGCGGTGATTTGGTGATTGAGGACGATGGGAGAGCCAAAGCGTGCTCTGGCTCTTGACCGCTTTGAAAGAAGCTGGTTAGCCTCGTCCTCGGTTGGTACCCCAACAACAACTCAGCCGGCGATTTGCCGTCTTTGACAGGAGTGCACCGGTAACGAAATAAAAACTTGGCAATCCGGTTTTGTAGAGTGTCGTCTTTATTCTTCTTTGGGCCTTTTTTAAAAGTGCGAACAGCCCGCTGGGCTAGCCCATTCGACAGCGGGTGATATGGTGCGGTTGTAATAGGACACACGTGGTTTTCTTTCAAAAATCGTACCATCGCCGCGCTTGAACACTGCGGGCGATGGTACGATTACCAGTGTTTCAGGAAGCCCGAAACGAGCGAATATTCCTCTAAGGCAGTGGTTTTCAAATAGGGGTCCGCGGACCCTTTGGGGTCCGTGAAGGCATTCTAGGGGTCCGCGAAGCCCAGCCTCATCAGTCAAGCCCGGCTCTAATAGTGGTGTTTTCTCAGATTGAGAAAAGACGTTCCAATTTTCCGGTGAGTTTTCTCGTGTATATATCAATAAAGCGAGTCTATTTTACAGTACCCCTTAGTTATATCCATTTATTATATGAATATAATATTTAACCAATACCCTCCCCCTCCCCTCACTACGCACGGGGTCCTCCATCATCTCCGCCGATCCACAAGGGGTCCGCGAAACATCGATGGTTGAGAACCACTGCTCTAAGGACATCAATGGTTGTGTCCGCTGTTGCCGTCTTCATTGGGAAAGCCTCAGTCCATTTGGTGTCCGAACCAATCAGGACAAAAACCATGTGACCGTCCATAGGACCGGCAAACTCCATGTGCAGGCGGCACCAGCGTTTGTTAGTTTCTGGCCACTTCGATGGAGCCTGAGCCGCGGGCATCGGCCAACACTGCACGCACTGCGGGCAGTTTTTTTTCAAGTCTCTCAATTTCTTGGTCTAAGCCCGGGCACCAAAACACTGTCCGAGCGAGACTCTTCATTGCCGAGATCCCGGGATGGGTATCGTGTAGCTCCTTGAGCATGCACGCTCTCGCAGTTTCCGGGAGAATCACGCGATGACCCCAGTGGATCAGATCGTGGGGTGGCTCACCGCGAGTTCATTCCTTCGGACAAAGGTACGGCTAGAAAGACTGCTGCTCCGTGCGCAAATGTGGTGGCCACCCGCCTTGAACCCACCTCTTTACTTGCCGGAGAATCTTGTCCTCTGTGGTCAGGGCCGCCAACTGCTGTGCAGACAGAGTTCGGTCATCTAAGTGCTGACTGTACAACACGTACTCCATAAGCTCGCTACTGCTGTTATCCCCTTGTCCCGGCAAAGGCAAGCGACTAAGGGCGTCGGCATTACCAGTCTGCTGCCCCTTTCGGTTCTCGATGTCGCACTGGTACGCTGAGAGAAGCAACGCCCACCGTTGAATTCTGGCCGCCGCCATTTGGGGAATCGGCCACTGCGGATGAAACAGTGCCGTTAGTGGCTTGTGATCTGTCGCCAGCGTCAAGCGGTTTTCGAAGAGATAATCCCGAACCTTTAAAACTCCGAAGATCAAGGCCAGCGCCTCGTTTTCGAGTTGCGAGTAACTGCGTTCCACTGATGTCAGTGTCCTTGAACGGAACGCTATCGGGAAATCCCGCCCGTTTATGCGATGTGACAGCACCGCGCCCAGTCCGTCTGGTGATGCATCACATTCCAGCCGCAGCTGCTTCCGGGGGTCGTAATGAACCAGAAAATTTGCGTCAGCCATAGAGTGCTTCGCCTCTTGGAAGGCGTCTCCTGGTCTTGCCCCCCCCCCCCCCCCCCCCCCCGCCATGATGCACCTTTTGCCAACAGCAGATATAGCAGAGCCAAGGTCGTTGCCAGGCTGAGTAAAAATTTGGCGTAATTCGTGACTAACCCCAGGAAGGATTTCGGCTGACTCACCGATGTTGGTCTCGGCGCTGCTGTCACTGCCTCGAGGTCGCCTCGCGGAGTGTGCAGACCCATGGCGTCAATCTTGTGTCCAAAAAACGACACTTGTTTCTCTCGGAACTTGCATTTGGCTTGGTTCAACTTAAGGTCGCTGTCCCGTAGCCGCTGCAGCACCTGCCGGAGTGTCGATGTGTCGTTCTCTTTCTCTGCGACGATAATGTCGTACAGATATACTTTAACACGTGGAAGGCCGTGCAGAAGCGACTCGATACGTCGTTGAAACAGTGAATACTGCTCCATGTGTGTAGCAGGGTTGACCGTTACCTTGAAATCGCCGCACAGCCTTATATTAGCGTTCTACTTCGCCATCGGCACAGCTGGTGTAGCCCACTCCGAAATGAGGATCGGGGAGAGCGCCCCATCTGCCACTAGACGGTTGATTTCCGTCGACACTTTTTCCCGAAGTGCGTATGGCACCGGTCGCGCCTTGCAGAAGCGGGGGAGAGCACCCCTTGTTATATAGCTTCACGGGTGGGCCTTCACAGCAGCCCAACTTCTTTTCGAAGACGTCCGCAAGTTCCTCCAGCATTCTCTGCACCGGGGCGTCTCCACGCAGCACGTTCACATGAAAGGGCATTTCCACTTTTAGCAGCGTCGCACCCACGTCTTGGAACGCTTGAATCGAGTTTCCGCCACACAGTAAGGGTCCTTCGCAATCTACAACGACCAGAACGCTCCTCAACGAGCACCGGCAGAGGCCCCAGGAAGCACGACAAGCGAAGGGGAGTCTTTTCCAACGCAGGCCACCACTTGCGATGTCTCTTGAAAACAGTCTTGGGTGTCACGTTCACTGGTGACCCCGTATCCACAAGCATTAGCAGCTTCCGGTCTTCCCACAAGCCTTGTTCGATCGGTCGCACGATGTCTCTGTTAGACGAACTGTGAGCGACCAGGGCGTGGCAAATCTCTTCCTCGCCTTCTTCGTCGTTATCTGAATCTTTCAGCGCGTACGCCCCTTGCCGAGTGAGGCGACCTGACGAAGATACCCTGGCCAAGTGTCCCTTCTTGCCACACTTGCAACACACAGAGTTGCGCTGTCGGCACTCGTCCGCTGCGTGATGTTCGTCGCATCTCCAACACAACGTGCGTGGACTGACTGTGCTGGTGCTGGTACCTTGCTTTCTTCTCACCTTAGCGTGATGTTCTGTCGCGGAAGAAGCCCATTCCTCGTCGCCACTGAAGCAAAGTACAAAGATGGGGGAAACCCGAAGGTTTTATTCTGGAAGAGCGGTACTTTTGGATAGCCGACGCCGGTCAGAATCTAAGCACGAGCCTGGGCGCAAGGCATGCGCTCCTGCGCTCGTCAGTCTCACGCGCGCAATGCGTGGCGGGTGTCCGAGTACACAACACCAACTACGTCGCAAATAACATTCTGTAGACGTCGGGCGAGAACTTTCATTAATACTTTATAGTCGACGTTACCTAAAGCAATGGGTCTGTAGTTCTTAACATTTCTTAATTTGTGTGCATCATCCACTTTAGGAATAAGGACAGTAAGGGTATTTAGAAAGGAAGGCGGTAACTTTTCTGCCTCATTCGACTCGGTTATTACGTCGTGCAGACGCGCAGCAATATCGTGTTTAAATTTTTGTAAAATGCCGCAGTTAATCCGTCAGGACCCGGAGCTTTTTCTGTTGCCAGTTCTTCAATCGCCTTCTCGATCTCTGCGACGCTTATCGGTTCTTCTATTTTTTTTTTTGTTATTTCTTATTCGAGACGCGGCATCACTACTAGGTATTTTTCAAATTGCGCGTCGCTGCCGTGCTCCTGTCGCTGGAAGGGATTACTATAATATCCAATAAATGCTTTTTATATAACCTCCGGGTGACTACTTGGCAAGCCTTCGGATTCTATTTCGACTATGTTTTTTTCCTTTACATGCCTAGCTTCGGCACTTAATGCTCGTTTGGTGGCCTGTTCCCCTAGAATGTATTTAACGGCTCGGGCCCGCACGATGGCTCCTTTATACTTTTCCACCTCTAAGTGCGCAATTTTACTCTTTACTGTCTTAATCTGTTCTGAAAGCATGCCTGGGTTTTCATTTTCGAGTTTGCATAGTCGGTGAAGGTCATCAAAGAGCAACTTTTCTTCGTTTTTTTTTATCCAGTAAGCAAGCGTGCTAGACCGTTCTATTGCACTAAATTTAACTTCGCGCTTAAACCATTCCCACTTTTCACAGGCACTCTCCCCTACGTGTTTCATTTTACTTAATAATTTATCTACTTCTAAGTAAAAACTTCGTCCTTAAGAAGGTTATTATGCATTTTTCACTGGTCTCAACGAAACTGGGTTTTTCCTTTGAAACTACCAACGATAAAAGAAACGAGTGCATGATCAGAAAAAAAAATACCGGCAGTACATTATAGTCTTCATATCCAGTTAAAATTTCAAGTGACACGTACGCTCTATCAAGACGGGCATGACTCGAGGACTGAAAATGTGTCGACTATAAACAATCGTTGGTTCTTTGGTAAGTCGCGACATCCTGCAAACTGTATCCCGTAATCAACTCGTTTAAAATAAATGCACTACTGTCGCTTTGTCTTGTAATTCCGGATCGCTCCCATGTGCCACAAACGCAGTTAAAGTCACGTAACAAGAAACTTTACGTTAAGAATCTAAATATTGGCCAATGCCCTGAAAAAACCCTTTCCTTTCGTTAATGTCGTTTGGAGCGTATACATTTATGATACGATATTCAACATTAGAAATACAAGAGACGAAAATGACGAGTCGACCAACATTGTCAACTGTTACTGATTGGACTTATGCGTTCGAAGATTTTCGTATAAACAACATACAACCCCCGGACATATCATTTGCCCGCGACACGCACACTTCGAAAGAGTGCAAGAAAGAAGCCAGTAGGCATGTGGTCTCTTCGTCACTTCCAACTTTGGTATCCTGAATTGCGAGGACATCTATACCTTTGTCGATTAGGAGCCTCTTAACCTGATATTGCTGGCGACGCGAGGCAAAGCCTCGAACGTTAAATGTCAACAGTTTCAGGTTTCCGAAATAAATAGACGCCCTCGAATGTCAGGGGCTCACCTCGTCTAAAGAACCGCACCAAGTACCGGCTCATAACCACGTCAGCCGGTCGGCTTGTCCGGTCCTTTGTTTTCGGAAACACAAAACGGTGCGGGTCGAGGCTTTCTCCGCCTCGTGGTCACCGTCTTCAGAAGCAGCTCCTCCGGGTTCGAGTCATAGCCAACCTTAACCACGTCCAAGTCCGAATCTGAATCGAGTTCCCGTGGTCGTTTCGTGGCTAAAGCACCAGTGCCACCATATCCACATCGACGCTTAGCTCCGCCTCAGAAGACGTCGTTGGCTCAGGTTCAGGTTCAGAAAGCGTTTATTGGCCTTAGGGAACGAAGGGAGGGGATCGGGCCGGTAGCTTACGAGCTTGGGTCAAGGCCGGGGAAGGGAGTTTTGGGGACTTATAGATAGATAGGCTGTCAGCCCCGCCTTGTGGATAAGATCCAAAAGAGAGGTCATGACAGCTCGACGTTTGTCAGGAGGACCCTCAGGATGAGTCCATTCCTCTAGGCTAGTGACGTCTGGTGGTACGTGCTTCCGTCTGATCTCTTCCAACTCTGGGCAAGCCCAAAGGAGGTGATACTGGTCGACAGGAATGATGGGGTCGTTACAGAAATGGCAGTGGGATGCTGTGGGTCGCGTAGACCAACGTGCCATGCGCGCCGGTGGCGCATGCTGTGTTTGTTACAATCCTTCGGAGCAGCACCGTGTTTCCCCTGGCCATCCCGCTCAGGGTCTGTCTCGAGGTTTCTTTGGCTAGTTGCCTCGCCTCCTCAGGATCGTAGTCTGGTTCATTGCCGTCTTCACCGAGCTCCGGCGCGAGCGAGTACCTGTGATCTTGTAAGCGACTTTGCACACTCTTCGGCTTGCGGGGGATATCTAGCTGCGCGCGAGCCTTAGAGTGAGCTTGTTCATTGCCCTGAATGTCCGCGTGGGCGGGTATCCAGGACACTTTGATGGTTGTGCCGTCAACAAGTAGTTGAGAGGCCATCCGCCGGATCGCTTTAACCCTCTTGTTCGATGATTGACGGTTGCGGCATTCCGTGAGGGCTGCCGCAGAGTCTGTAAAAATGTGAAGGTGTTTGGGCCGGACCCCCTCTTCTATGATGACGCGTAGCGCAAGTTGAATGGCTCCAAGTTCTCCACCCTTAACCGATGTGCCGCCGGGCAATGTCTCCGCCATAGAAAGTTCTAGGCGGGGAATTACGACCGCGACGGAGCAAGCCGGTGGGGGGGAGGAGACGAAGGCAGCGTCAGTATACACTGCGAGTCTTTCACTGGCGTCCGTCCATTCTTGGACGAGTTTGCAATGTTGACGCACTTGGCATGCTTGCTTGTCAGGACGTCTGGGTCACGCCTCCCTGGGTACCGGTCGGTCGTCCACGATGCAAGCGTCGTCACTCCAGGGGGGATCGATCTCCGGAAGTGAGGGAAGGGCTCGGTTGTCAGAGCCTATCATTTCCAGGATCAGACGTCCGGGGGCTGAATGCTGAAGTCGCTCTAGGTGAGCACGGGCGCGCTCTTCCACAGTTTCCTGAACCGTGTTGAGCCTTTCGTGTGCCTTGAGTATGCTCAGCGGGGTATAACGGGGAAGGCCGGTGATAACGCGCGCTGCGCTGTTGTTGAAGACTTCCAGTTTCTTCCACTGTATCTTGGTGAGTCTGTAGTGGAGGGCATCATAGCAGATCCTGGATACGATAAGGGCTTTCACCATTCGGCAAGCCACCTCTTCGTCAAGACCACCTCTGGTGCCACAAAGCCTTCTTATGACGTTGAGGGCCGCCTGGCATTGCTGGGTGACCGTCGTCAGCCAGGTCTTGACGGTGCCGTCTTCGTGCAAATAAAGTCCTAGAATTCGTACCGAATTCGACGATTTGATCGGGCGGCCGTCGAGGGTCAAGTGAAGACGAGAGCTGACGTTTGCATCTCTTTCCCTTTTGGGGCTACGACGACGTAGCTCGTTTTCTGCGGCGAGGCGGTTAAACCTACGCTTTGAAGGTGACTCGCCACGACGTCGAGACCACGCTGAAGGGTCCGTTGTTGTTGCTGAATGTCACCCCGTACTGTCCAGAGTGAGATGTCGTCTGCGTATATAGTGAAGCGGAGATTGAGAACCTGTTGGAGTCGATTAGGGAGGCGCGCCATTGCCAAATTAAAGAGGAGTGGGGGCAGAACAGAGACCTGTGGGACTCCCACTTCGTTTGGCTTGGGCGCTCCAAGGTGCTTGCCAATCCGGACCGCAAAGGTGCGTCCCTGAAGAAATGACTTGATGAAGTTAAGGGCGTGGCCTCCTACGCCGAATGCTTGCGCTTCTTGGATGACTGCCCAATGTGGCACGCTGTCAAAGGCTTTCTTCACGTCGATCGCGACGACTGTTCTGATGTTGAATTTTTGTGGAATGGGCTTCGGGATGAGATCTCGAGAGAGTAGGAGAAGACTTTCCTGCGTCCCCATGCCTGTCCGAAAACCCGTCTGGGCCGGATGAAAGGCCCCTGTTTGTTCCAAATGCCAGGAAAGGCGGCCAAGTAGCATTCTTTCACCTAGCTTGCTGACGCATGAGGTGAGAGGGATAGGACGGAAGTTAGCTAAGTTGTTCTGCTCTTTGCCGGGCTTGGGAATCGGGATAACCGTGGAAAGTTTCCATTGATCTGGAATGTTGCCTGAGTGCCACACCTCGTTGATGTTTTCGAGGAGCGTGGCCTTTGCGGCTTCGGGAAGGTTTCGGAGCATGGTGGTTGTGATTCCGTCTGGTCCTGGAGCGCAGTAAGGTTTCCCGCGATGCAGGGCTTCCTCCATTTCCCCCATGGTGAAAGGTAGATTCATGGGATCTGTTTCTTTGATGATGACCCGTTCATATGGGTCTTCCGCCGTCGGTAGGGGGTTGGTCGCTGTTGGTTGTGGGAAGAACGTCTCTCCAGCCTCTTGGGCCAATGTTTCCACAGCCTTGTTTGTTGTGAGTGCGAGCGTGAGTGTCACCGCGCGATCCTTCTTCCGGCCCAGAATAGTTCTACTGACGGCCCATAGCTTGCGAATTGATGTCTTTTCCGAGAGCGAGGCACTAAAGTCCAGCCACCTTTGCCGGTTAAGCTGCTCCGCATACTTGCGAGCTGCTATAGTGGCCCGGGTGACCTCCCTCAGAGCTCTCGCATTTTTCGGGCCTCTCCTGTAGCGTTGCAGCGCTCTCAGCCGTCGGGCCCAGAGGTTCAACAGATGAAGATCCGGGGTGGGGTCATGGAGCTTTACTTGTTTTTTGGTGGTTGCAGCCGGGATGGCTTCCTTGATGGCGTCGCAGAGAGTGGTTGCCTTGCTGTTTTCAAGTCGGGTCCGGTAGATGTCCCAGTTTACCACTCTTACGAGCCGCTTCCCAGGTTCCAAAGCTGCCGGACCGGTGAGTGCGAGGCCTATCCTGATGGGTAGGTGATCGCTCCCACGAGTGTTTGCCTCCGGCTTACAGGTGTGGCTCGTCGTGTGTGGGTTGTTAGTCCAGGTGAGGTCAGGGGTGGTATGATTCTGCCTAATGCTCCAGCTTAGGCTTGTGTTCTCTCCTGGGGTATTCATGAGGGTGTATCGGTGGTGGACCATTTAATCCATCAGATCTCGACCAGCAGAGGTGTCCCGGGCGTAGCCCCACGCTGCGTGTTGAAGGTTGAAGTCGCCTCCGACGATATTCTGCTCTCCCGGGTAAAGAACGTCGAGATGTGTAATCCATCCATGATCCCTGGGTTCCTTGAGGAAAGCCCCAGGCCGGTAGTATACAGACACTAGGATGACAGGAGTGTTTTGTTGGGCTGTTCGGACAGCCACCACTTCTTGGTGTTTCGTACACCACTGTTGGAGGTTGACCTGGAGTTGCGGCCAGTCTCTGTGTAGGTATATCATGGCATGTCCTACTCGGTCCGCCCGTACGGAAGGTATTGAGGGGTCTGCGTAGGACTTGAAGCCATTCAGCTTTATAGTGGTGCAGTTGACCCCTTGCAGGAGGTAAGCATCTGGGCGTTCCTGTGGTCTATTGCTGTGTTTGACGTTAAGTTCTGCAGCGCGAAGCCGCAGGCCCAGGCAGTTCCATTGAAGAATGGTTACTGCCATGCTTGGGGGTTAGGATTCCTTTGCATCGCATTGCCCATTTGGGCAGCGATGTCCATGAAAACCGGGAATAGCCCCTGCATGGTGGGGAGTACTTGATCGACCGTCGCCGTTGGTGCGGGATTGGTGGCTGTTGGCGTCGTTGGCTCGACGGCTCTCACCTCTTCCTCCTCCTTCCCCGTCGCAGCGTTGCATGGTGTTGTCTGGTCGAGGCTCGTCTCGGCCACGGCAACTGGCGTGGACTCCGTCATCTTCGGCAACTCTGCAGCCGCCAGTCGGTTGGTGCCATCCTTAGCCCTCTCCTCATTGTCTTCGGCAGCGGTAGCGGCACTCGCAGCGACTCCCTTCGCGTCTGCCTCGTCCATGACGTGCTCGGCGTCATGGACAGTCGCTCTTGCTACCTTTTCGTCCTTTTTTTTCTTAGAGTGCAGAATTTAGTTTTAGCTGCTCCCAACCTAGCAGCTGCTCCAAAACAGCTGTTTCAGCTGCTCCCCTGGCTGCTCCCAAGAACATTTTATGAGTTCCACCCCTGTTTTATTAAAAACCGCGTACTTCTAAAATTATTATTCAAAAATTTAATTGCTGAAACGTAATTAATTACTCATTTAAACTGAACGCAAAAAAAAAAAAACATTCTTACTGGGCCCTTTGGCAGACCACAACGTCACCAGCCCTTATTTTCTTCTTTTTTTCTGTGCGATGCGTAGATTTTGCAGGAGCGATTGGACCCGCGTTTCGAAAGACACTCTGTATATATGTGTGAAGCAACCATGCTCTTCGAGAAAAAAATTAAGGGGTGTTCGCAGATACTTTCGTATCATGTCTATCGCACTATGTGAGAGTCGCTATAAGAATAGTGATAGGCATGCAAGCTATCGCTAGAAAATAATGTATATATTTGAAAAGCTCACGTTTTATATTATTTACTCAACCGGTTTTTGCGAAAGCAAGGTACGGGGAACTCCGCCGTCACGAGCCAGAAGCTTTTTTTAGCTGTTAGAGTAGAGGTCCTGTATGACTCGATTCAGTCAACGCTTCGAGCTGAAAGGACCAGTCAAACTGTGTCAATAGCGAGGGTCACTGGGCCTCCTCTGTAGATGATTGGTTGAGCGATGATAGAAGACATGCGGCAACATGACGAACACCATTTTTAGTGTGCTTTTGACGCTGTACGATTAATCCCACCAGCTCGTAGCGTCGACTGTGATTGGACTTCAGGTGAAACGAGGTATAAAACCGTAAAGCTGCGCGTGACGCATCATTAATCGAGCGCAAACTTCATCGAGGGAAGTATCGCGTCACCCCCCATATCTTATCATGCAATCGTCAATCCGCTAAAACTCCAGGCCACGCTCCTATACTCTGTTTCACCTTAGGTCCGAGCGTGGCCGATGTTATGAGCCGAAGGGCCAATCTAAAGGTGAAAAAGGTGCCCCGTCATGGCGTGCTCTCCGCAGTTGATAGGACCAGCGGTGTTCGCCGTTTTTCAGTGCATGCTCCTCCTCCGGCTCGTCCTATCAAGAGCGGAGAAGGCCATGACGTTGCGCTTTTTGCGCTCTTTGATTGGACCTTCGGCTCATAACAACGGCCACGCTCGGACCTAAGCTGAAACCAAGTATAGCTGGCTCAGACACGTACGCCGTCTGTCGTCATCAGATACGAATGCGCGCGAAAACTGTCGACAGTTTCGATAGCAAAGTGTCGATAGCAGACGACGGGAAAATAGATAAACGGAAAAGAGATGGTGGCGTAACGATTGCCCGACACGTGTGTCTCGACATCACGGTGTAGGATATATATACGTATATACTCTTTACGTGATGAGATACAGCGCGGCGAACGCTGTGCCGCTATCGACCAGGGTCTCTAATCTATACGCTTGGAGAGAAAGTCAACGAGCGATTTGACCGCCATGATTGGCCGACGCCAAGGTCAAGCGTTGCGCCGGCTAATGACGGCCGTCGGATACCTCATCGACCTTTTCTACACACACACACGCATCCAGACTAGGGCCCCAGATAATGTATCATTGGCGCGCGTCCGAGCGGTCACAGCCGACAGCGCCTTTGCCGGCTAAAAGGCGCAACTGTGTCAGAAAAAAAAAATATGAACAAAGAAAAATAGCTTTGCCATGGCGCCCGGGCGCTTGCGCTCTGATAGAAAACCAATACAGGAACGCGTCCAATTTTTTTTTTTTTGAAGGGCCGTAATATATACTGTTTGCGCCTTACCTTTCTGCAAAGTGCACTGATTTGGTGGCTTTCGACGATGACCCGAAAGTTTCTAAGTAATGCCGTACTTTTTGAGTTAGCAATATAGAAATTAATTTCACAAAAGTAATTTATAAATAAATATACTGAACGCCATAAATTTTCCTAACTGTGTTTTTCGACAGAGGTCAATGCGAGATCAACCGTTATTCTGCGGGTTGCGTACTTTTTGCGGGGACGATAGAGCCCGCGTTTTGTGAAACACCCTGCAAATCTTATAGTTACCAGTACCTCCCTTCGCTCTCTCTCTGCTTTGCGGCGATTGGGTACGCTTCAGAAAAAGGTCACCGATCCCTGCCGCAGAGAGTGCCACGATACAGAAGTAAAAAAGAAAACACAAGAAGCGTGTTGTGATGTCCTCTCTTGTCCTTGTCTACCTGGCTCTCCGTGTACCAACTAGCATATTTGTTTCCTACTGTTGCAACTTTATTGTTTTCCAACAGTAGCAGCTGCCTCTATTCTCTCGGACGCGTGACGGTTGAAGCATCTCCGGAGAAAGTACCACCTACATATACATTCATCGTCGAATGTAAACGTGCCTTTCGAAAGCTGGAACAAACAGACCGTTAAACGGGCGTTAAACTTCCAAGAGGATTCTTTAGCCACGGAAAGTTTGGCGGGCACGGACGCGAGCAAGTGTTCATGAACCGGAAGTGACCGAGAGGAGTGGAAGGGTACGAACCACTGATCTCTATTGTAGTAGGCTTGATCGCGGACCACTGCCTCGGCAGCTGGGGCAGAGCGTCGCCACCGGCGGCAATTGATTGACACTAACCAATGCATGGGACTCTATGGGAAGAACGAGAAAAAGTGCCGTTTCCCTCGTTTCTAAGCTGTTGTCGGCACTGAAACTTTTGGCTGCTTTTCGATAAGCCCGTCAAATAGTTTGCGTACAAACATTAAAACTGACAGCCCTCGCAGTTCTTATAAATAAATATTTTGTGGTCGAGAGTGACTCCGCTGGGCGAAAAATGTAGTGCAGCTCAATGAGGGGAGGCTTGAGGGTTGCGTTGAGGAGTTACCGCGAAATCCGTGCTTCGTAGGCCGTGTTTCAAGCTACTTCTTCAGTTGGCTGCCACGCTTCATTCGAAGCACAAATATCTCGTTGACTTGCGGTCGTGTCTCGACGCACACCTCCGCAACGAAAACACAGCTGTCTGAACCAGGCTTAAGAAGTCAACCATTACTTGCCTGCCGCTCATTTGTTCCTTTTATCACAATCTTCAACACGCATGAGAGCACGCCCGTTCCGGGCGCGCCGTGGTCTCAGGGTTGGCTTTATAGAAGCAGCGTCTCAGCTAAGTCTGGGCGAAAGAAAGCTTTGCCGAAGCTAGCGCACAAGCAGAGTGGCGTCTAAAGTCGAGTCTCAAGCGCTCGCACGCCCCAGGGCTTGGCTGGTTTTCTTTCACCTAGTCTCAGCTAAGACACTTCTTCTAGCAAGCCGGCCCTGGACTTTTGGCCAAGGCCGTACAGCTCGTACTTACAAGGGGCGTACCGTATTGATTGACACTTCATTTTTTTGTTGCCGATACCGAGGTCGGTAGATATATCCACGTTTTCTACATACTCCTCCTGAAGCCGAATGCACTTGCACCACCTGTGGGGCGGTCCTTTCATGACCTACCGAATCCACTTCTTGGAAGGGCATCGCACCGCCGCCTGGACAGCAGCCTGCAGCTCATGAATGACCACAAAAAGGTGTCTTCGCAGGGATTTGTTCATGCCACCGAAAAGGTGATAACAACTCGGTACCAGATCGGGTCGTAGAAATCCATGACCGAGCACCCGACAGGCCGCACAAAGAGTCGCGTCCACGTTATCCATACCTACCTGGAGTTCAAAAACTAATATGCAGATGAAGGAGTAAATGAGTACGTGCTTATGACACTATTTTCACTTCATATTGTTGCGCTGGTGCGTATTGCTATACCTCGTTTAACTTGTCCAGACGCAGCCAACGCTACGAATTGATGGGATCGAACAAACAGCATGAAAAGCGCGAGTCTTTTTAAGGCCTTTTCTGTACATGATTGATTCAGTGATGATAGCACATGTGCGGCACTTGACGAGCACTATGACGAAGCACTTTGGACGCTGCTTGTTTCGTCCCCTTAGCTCGTAGCGTCAGCTGCGTGTGGATGTAAGCTAATACAAAGTATACGCGCAAAGTCGCTAATTATTGCTCTCATTCCACGTACGTACCTTCAAAAATTTGCATGTACTTTCCCCACGCAAAAAGTCCCACTTCAGAGAAATACCGATGCCCACGCCCTTTGTCCCAGTGTCAAAAAACGCTGTCGCAAAAATAAAAAGAAAACAACAAAAAAACGCTGTTACTGTCAATTTATAAATAAAAAGTAACGCAAAAGTGACGTGCATTACATTTATCGGTAACGCTACCGCGTTTCTTTTATTCTAGGGTAACGTTGCCTCGTTACGCGTTCCTTTATTTCGCAATTAACGTGTAACGTATTTCGTTACTTTTTTTCGGTAACGCCTACAACACTGAGTGCAATACAATCTGTAGGCATTGCGTGGCATTGAAATACAATCTGTAGGGGTATTGTTTATCTGTACGATAAAGAAGGAATGACTGAACGCTAAAAAGATGGTGCATCAAACAATATGGGATACTTGAACTGCTGATAAAGTATTGACTTCCTTGTATTGTAGTTTTAGGTCCCGTGCCACTTTTAACACCACTACATAACAAACACAAGGTCCACGTAAAACGTTAGTTTACCATGACTTTGTTAAATAGGTCAGTTGATATTGCTATAATCAGCAAATAAGTGCACCGAATAAACGTACTTGCAAACTGGTCTTTATCAGCAAAAAAAATTATAATAAAACATACACACTTTGTCTCTAATTAGAGAGCAGACTGTGCCACTCTTGTGAGCACGTACCGAAAGTGTAATGGTGTAACCAGGTTCAGAAACTTCTTTACAGTACAATTGCACTTAGCGTAATCGAAGCCGTACCTATAAAAGACGCCTTCTGGTTTAATAAAACTCAAGGGCAACATACCTCGCCTATCTCCAAGTCTGTGTGAGTATCAGTGTGTACATGTGTGCGCGCTATATTAAACTCTCAGCTTTCTTCTTTCTTCTTTTTTTCTGTTTCCCCTTTTCTGATTTATTTTTTTGCTCTTTCTACTTTTTTGTGTTTTTTTCGGACGTCATATTATTGGCGCTATTCCGCACAACAAACAATGCTCGCTGAATGTTTTTCGAATTCCTTCTCTTTTTTATAAAGAAATAGGTCACCTACATTACGAATATAATACTCCTCCAGCTTATTTAGAACAAAACTTGGGATGACCCGTAGTAACTCTAAAATAAAATAAAAAGTGTGGAAAAATAACTTGCCGAGACATGCCCGCACCGACGGAAGGTCGCGTTAGGCGGCTCTAACGATAACGCAGCAACACATTGTATTGAAATGCCCGAAGTTGGCAACATTGTAACGAGGATTAGTGGCACCATACGTATCGTCTTCGGGAACATTACCTAGAACTGCTTACCTATACAAGCAGGAGATGGCGCAAGTGTGCTTCGTCTGCTATAGCAGAAATGATACTCGATGCTTAGAACAAACACTTATATCTTTTGAAACATTATAACCGTGAAAACTGATCTTAAATGGCTTGAGAAAAAAAATTCCCTCTCAAAAAGCTTTTCTTTTCTTTGAAAAACTTTTTCGTGTTCATGGTCCAGCTTCAAAATATTGCTTCGTCGGGAAATTATTTTAAACAACTTAGAACCCAGATACAAAGAAATTAGCACTATATAGGACCAATCCAGTTCCGCTAGCATACAATTATGAATGGCAGACCAGCTACTAAAATGCTATCTGAGAAAATCCCCTAGGATGAAATTTTGTAATTCAAGCGTTTTAAGGCAGAGTTGACGGGTAAACGGCTGGAGTTGCAATTCTTATATATATATATATATATACAGGGTGTTTCAGAGAACTCAGGCCAAATCGCTCCTGCAAAAACTACTCATCGCAACGAAAAAAAGCTTGTGTCGTTTTGGTCTTGGGCCAGGGGCCCATTTAGGAAAATTACCAAAGTCCTTGATAATTAAGTTGTTCATTATTTTTGCGTAATTAACTTTTTTAATATTGTGTTTAAGGGCATGGTTTGAATTAGAAAATTGCTCAGCATCGTCGAAAAACACTAAATCAACAAAGTGCAGAACGATAGAAGGCACGCGAAGCATTTTACGGCTTTCTGAAAAACCGCACAAATTCGACGGGTTTTTAAGTTTCGGTTTGCTATCGAAGCGCATCTCGGCCCCGGCGGCACCGCGCCCCGTGGAGAGATAGTGCAACCAGCCTCTGCTGCGTCGCGCGATGACAGCGCAGCAGAGGGAGGTTGTACTATCTCTCCCCGGAGCGCGGTGGCGCCGGGGCCTAGATGCGCTCCGATAGCAAACCGAAACCTAAAAACCCGTCGAATTTGTGCGGTTTTTCAGAAAGCCGTAAAATGCTTCGCGTGCCTTCTATTGTTCTGCAATTTGCTGATTTAGTGTTTTTCGACGATGCTGAGCAATTTCCTAATTGAAACTATGCCCTTAAACACAATTTTAAAAAGGTAATTACGCAAAAATAATTAACAACTTAATTATCCCGAACTTTAATAATTTTCCTAAATGGGCCCCTGGCCCAGGATCAAAACGACACAAGCCTTTTTTCGTTGCGATAAGTAGTTTTCGCAGGAGCGATTTGGCCTGAGTTCTCTGAAACACCCTGTATATATATATATGCGCCCTCAAAGTTTGAAGTTTGTTGCTCAGATAGAAGGCTACACTGACCTATGACACTTTCGATGTGTTGCTTTTTTATGGCTTTAAACAAATTAGTGGGGACCAGAGTGGGCCGTATACATAATTTCCCTAAAATAGACGCTACAAGCGCTAACAATCTTATATATCGGTAAATTAATAGGCTTAGATCATCCCATAGAGAATATCTTTTTTTCTTTTGAATATTTTGATTTCGGTAATGTCATGTTTCTTTCGAATTTTATCAGACTGAAAGATAACGTCCACTTTTGTCCTTGCAATTACGGGGTGACAATAAAAGCCTCTTGGTCAGTGGCGTTCCGTGCGAGTATAGTTCGATCCCACTTGTGCCGTTAAGCTTGTGAAAAAAGAGAAACATTCCTACTCTGTGTTGTTGCATGCCACTTTTAGAGTAAAACGGAGCCTGGATTCCAGCAACCTAGTGACCGTCGCCACGCAGAGATTTCCAGTGTGCCGTGGAACAATACAAGGAAATCTTTTGACGCCCTTATCTTAGCGAGCTCCAATATCGCCAATATGCCCACTTCACAAGCTTATCTCACCTCGATCGAGTCAAGGCCGGGAATTCTTCGCCCCCGCCCTATCCTTTTAGCGGGGAGTCCATAGAGCACCGTGTCATACCCAGCCGGCAACAGCCAGTCTCGTTGTAACTTGGCAAAGGGTGAACGATAAGCCCCACATTGCGTGCCGACGGCTTCGATATGCGCTGCGCATACATCTTTCCAAGAAACGCTCATAGGCCGCCGCCATGTTGCTGATGCTGATGCAGCTGGTGCAACTCTCGCGTCCCCTTTAGCTAGAAATTTTCTGCCACTCTCTTGAACTGTGAAAACCCGCTCAGCACGATTCTCTGCCTTTGTTTTGCGGTTTTCCATTCGACGTTTTCTGGCCCCTCTTGAAAGTTTCCGCTTAATATTTCTGATGCATGATGCGTACCCTTTCTGAGTTAGCTTCCACTGTGAAAAATAGGGCTGATAAGTGCCTGGCCATTCAAGCGTTTCTGCTCGACATTTACGGGAAACGAAAGAGTAGAGGGACGTCGAACGGCCCTCGACGCGATTTTGTGAACAATGACAACTGTTCTCTCCCCTCCCAGAGAGAAGCCGCGTAGAGACCTTCATAGTCATAGCCAAAAATAGTTGTTCGGGTTGGAGTCAGCCGAGCCCGTTCTTTTGCCTTGGTGCTGGTGTGAAAAATGCAGTATTGGACAAAATACTCGATAAAAGTATTTAAGATAAGTTACCAAATACGTGCTTCATGAAATATTTAAAATACTACTCAAGTTATTTTCACTGTAAAGTATCTTATGTAGAGTACAAATACTTAAAGATGTAATTCAATTACTTTTATTTTATTTTATTTATTTATTGATACTACTGTCTCCTATTTCAGGAGACGTGGTAGGAGTGCTTTACAACATATGGTTCACAAAAACAACAATAAAAAACAGCAGGTAAAAAGCACAAGAATATTTGTTCTAGCTGATCCAAAAACACACGAAGGATTAAACATGTGAAACAAAAAACACAGCGTTATACAAAGACTATCTTCATTGCGAAAAATTAATAAAGGAGCATCAGACACAAGAATCACAAAAATCGTGGACTTTATTAAAGAAGGACGACTCTGGTGATGCTGTTATTATTTCGCTTGGCAGGGAGTTCCAGTCATGAACAGTCCTTGGAAAAAAGAATACTTAAATGCATTAATCCGACAGTTGGATTTTACGAGTGTTTTGCAATTATAACTTCGCATGGGATAATTTTGAGGTGCGGGTGAAATATATTTACAGATGTCGCTTTTGAACCGGTTGTTTAATAGATCAAGTAGGAACTTGATTCGCGTAAACATGCGTCTATGCTTTAGCAAGTTCGCCCCAGAAAGGGCGTACAGTTCAGAGACGGAATATTTTCGCTGGAATTCATTATGAATGAAGCGTAAACGTTTTCTTTGAACATTTTCAAGAACGTTTATGTTGGTATTTGTAAACGAATCCCAAACCACCGAAGCGTATTCTAGGATGGGTAATATAAAAGTTTTATAGGCTGTGAATTTGACGTCAGAAGAGGCATGTTTTAAATTTCGTCTTAAGTCCCATAACTCGGATAGCGCTTTGCGCGCAGTAGACATGATATGAGTGTTCCAGCGTAGGTCATTTGATATAATGACACCCAAGTATTTATAAGAAGTAACTTCGGCTAGTGAAGTATTATTATTGGAATAATCGAAAGAAAGATGGCTTAATGTACGAGTTATATGCATTCGAACACACTTCTTGACATTCAATGACATCTGCCACGAGTCGCACCAGTGCGACATCTTGGACAAGCAGGTGTTTAGCAGAGTCTGGTCACTTATTTCATTGACTTCTGTAAATAAACCCACATCGTCTGCGAACAGTCGAACACGTACTGGAATATTAACGGTTAAATCGTTTATAAAAATAGAGAAGACTAATGGCCCAAGGACTGACCCTTGTGGAACACCCGATAAAACCGGGACTAAAGATGATTCACTCGAGTTGATCTGTACATACTGTTTTCTGTCCTGTAAGTAGTTCTCGAGCCAGCGAAAGATACCTTCGTTTTGAACAACTGATTTACGTTTAAGGAGAAGTTTACTATGTGATACTCTATCGAAAGCTTTAGAGAGATCTAAGAATATGACGTCGATTTGTTTGGATCGATTCAGCATATTTGCGAAGTCATGGACTGTTTCAAGTAACTGCGTCGTAGTAGAGAGGCCATGACGGAAACTATGTTGATTTAAAAAAAACACATTGTTTTCTAAGTAATTCGCGAGGTGTTTAAAAACAATATGCTCTAGCAGTTTCGAACAGTAAGGAAGTAATTAAATAGGCCTATAGTTTACCGGTAGTAGCAGGGAGCCAGTTTTGTGAACGGGAATTACTTTTGCATATTTCCACTCAGCAGGAATGACAGATTCTGTTAAAGACCTTTGAAAAATAAGGTAAAGATATTTTGAGCACCACTCAGCGTAGCGAATCAAAAATGAATTTGGAATACCGTCAGCACCAATGGCTTTCTTTGCTGGAAGATTAAGCAGAGCTGAGAATGTTACTTCTATAGAGTCTATTCAGATGCTGAGTCATCGCCCACGAACATGGCCGCTAACAAAACGTTTATTCGTGAGCTCTGCGGAAAACAAAACAAGGCAAAACAAACTCGCCAATTAGATAACCGCATTTGCTTTTGGCGGCCATGCTTGTGTGCAGTGACTCGACATTAAAAAGAAGTCTGACGTCATATGAATAGACCCTATAGAGATAATGATATCAGGTAACGTTGATAAAGTGGACGGCTGATCAAAACAAGGCACGGTGCCGTTATCCGTAGTGAAGACAGACGCAAAATATTCGTTAAAACCTTCCGCGATAGCGCTATCATCGTCTACCAGGCTGTCTGAAACGAAAAGCGTGGAAATCTTTTTTTCGGGCCGGCGATAACGCTCTCCAGAATTTATTAGGCGATTATTTCAAAAATGTTTGCAGAGTGACACTATTGAATCGAAACTTGGCGAGGCGAATCATTGCTTTAAGTTGTCTTCTCATTTCGGAGATAGGCAAAGATTTGTTACACTTCCTAACACAATTAAGAGGGCGCGGTACCTCTATTTATTCGTCCGTTTCAGACACCAGATGGCGCGTGGCTCGTGACGTGGTTGAACGCGCGACTTCTAGATGGCGCCAGTATCGAAGTGTGAAAAGGCCCGTGCTATCCGCTGCGTGAAATAGATCCCCGAAATGCATACATGGGTAAATTACTTCCAAAATGTAATTTAATTACAATTACAATTACTTTGCTTCAAAAGTAGTTTAACTACAATTGCAATTACTACTACGTGAAAGTAATTAATTACAATTACAAATTACTTTTAAAAAGTAACGCAATTCCTTTACAATTACTTAATTCTGAGAGCGACCCGACTTGGGCCATATAACTTTAAACGAGTTATATAGAATGCAACGTATCTGTTCATTCTTTGCCCCAATGTTTGAGGAGGCTTAAGCATCCCTGCATAAATTCCACGTATTGTACTTTCCTTACATGAATTTTGTTAAATTCCTAATGGAACTTGACAGTTTAAGGCAATAAAGTACTAAGTTCTGACATTTTTTTTATAAATAATAATTAGTTCATATGCTGGAAGACGCCAGATCGCTAAAGAAAAAGTGGGTTGACAAAGTTTTGATAGCCCGGCAAATAAAAATGCGTCAATTAGTCATATATGAATACTTTAGAAGTGTTAATATAAAACTAAAATCCACACGCGCTAATACGACCGCATTCGCTTACAAACATCATGGTATTGTAAATTATTTACATTGAGTTGAAATTATAATGGCTCAGAAATATATAAGAACCGAATCGGGGCTCTCGAATCATTGGTAACAATATTCAAAGGTGCGAGGTCAGTCTCCAAAATGCTTATGCAAAAAATATACGAAGTAAAACCAACAGGAAAAAAATTTGAAAATAATACAAAGATACAAATATGCGACAGCACTGGAAGAGAGGCATAAAAAGCTGGCGAAAACAAACAAAAGAAACTTCATAGACAATTAAAATTTCCTAGCTCAACTAAAAGCTGAAGGTAAATTTTTTTTCTTTCAATATTTTGGCATGTTTACGCTATTGTTTTCTGCTCGCACAGCAGACTGCGCAACACGGCGCCGTTGAGGTAGGCTCCAAAGAGGATTGTCCCTCAGGCTGCAGTGTAAGTAACAAAACAACAAACTATGCGACGCTATTTATGTTGTGCGTGTGTGTGAGTGCGTGTCTTTGTGCGAGTGTTTCACCGAAAGCTAGGCCGCTTGTGCGAGCTCTGAGGATTTCAGAGAGGTTCCGTCGGCGCCACAAAGTTTGGCAAAAGTAATTGTAATTGTGCCTAAAATTTTGCAATTACTGACGCTAGAAATTAATTAAATTACAATTGCAATTCCTTTTGCCCGAAAGTAATTAATTGCAATTACAAATTACCAAGAAAAGTAATTAAATTACAGTAATTCAATTACTGTAATTGAATTACTACCCAAGTATGCCGAAATGTGCCGTGTTCTCCCGGCGGAGGAAGTTTCTCCCTCCCTCGCGCGTGCTTGGTATGTCTCTGGTCAGTCAGCTCAGTGTGCATTGCCTCGGACGTGAGTGATAATACGCGCGGTGGCCGAGTCCGGCCTCTGCGCTGTGGAATGCAGTGCGTGGCGCTCGTTTCTGTTCGGATGTGGGAATAAAAATGTCGGTCCCCTTTTTCACGACGCTCGTTTCTATAGCTTGGGTTTTTATCTCAAGCGACGTACAGTACCACCTTTTCGAAATCGTGTACTTTGCGGTGAGCGATTGAGAGTCATGTTAGCATTTTATTTTGGTCAGAGACCTTGGGCGGCGACGTAAATATGTGTTGCTCCCCAAATTGTGTCCAAGGTGCGCAGTGGCAATTGGAAATGGTATTGAAGGCGTGCGACCGTCGGTTGGTAATTGCGTGAGTTAGATTCACCTATTCAGTCTAACCATTTTTGCCAATGTCTTATCTGTTTCGACAAATGACATGGTCGAGTATATTGATAACCTTAGGTAGACTGCACCTACGGAGTGTGCGGGTTTCGGATAAATTTGCTTCGTTTATGTGAATTAATAACTATTTTCTCTTTTCCGTACTCGGTGCTATGCGAAAATCGCTGAGATGTTATGGCAGCGTTGTGTGTCGGCGTTTTGCACGCTGACTCGCTATTGCATTCGCTGTGCACAGTAGGTGTTCAGATGGAATGTGTCAAGTCGGATTTCCGATCGATATGATAGATTTACTTTGCTACAGTGTTAATTATATTTTCCTGATTTAAACTGGTTCGTCCCTAATCTGAGCCTAAGTTCAAATTCGAGAGTGCAGACGGACTTGGCGTCGTAACAGCCGTAATGCGCAGAAAGAAATTAGTACAATGAAAGATAAACAAAAGGACACGAGGCGGCTCGGTGTTATAGAAGTAATGTGTGTACAAAATATGCCGTCTTACGTTTTCTTTTTTCTTGTTGAACGTTCTGCATCGTTGTGAAACGCTCAAGGTACCAGCGAAGACAACGAGCTGGCGTGAAATTTCATCGAGCGGAAAACGACCGTCACTTTCACCATGTGCTTTCATTTCGATATGGCGAAAAATTGCGAGAAATGGTAGCAGGTTAGGGAGCAAAATTTAGATGTTGGGTCTGGAACACCGCCAGACTCAGCCGTGTTGGGGCCATCTCTCGCGAGTCAATACGTCAAAGGTATTGCGCGTCGAACTGTACGTGTGAGTTATCCATTTGAGCGAAACCTTGATTTCGCAAAACTATTGTGCGTTAGAAATATGCATCGTGTTAGTCAGCTATATATATACCCTATCTCACTAGCTGCGCGCAGTACTTGGAATCCACAAGCGAGAAATAAATGAAAGTTGCTTTTGTAGGACAATCGTGACGTGGAGATCCATAAAAGAGAGTCCCGAAAAAAAGAGAGCTCCCCCTTTCCCTTTTCTTCAAGTGTTGGTTTACGCTCTCAATCCTGCACCTTTGGTAACACTGCACGCACCCAAAATCGCCTTCTTCACGGAAAAACACGGTGGCCTTCAGAATCGATGGGTGCTACGCGAAAGCGAGCGACATGTCACGGGAACGAAGGCGAGGTTCCCCGGGCTTTGAAAACGCTCCTGCCCGCAAAAAACAAACTTTTTTTCTTCGTTTCTGTCGAAGCACAATTTTTTATGTTTTTTTTTTTCGTTCATCTTGATACCGTATCAACGCAAGCAGTAACATAAACAAAAAAACAAAAATAGTATGTATACAACGACAACGCACCCACTGGGACCCGAGTCAAGGCAAGAACAACCAACTACTAAAAGGAAAAAAAGAAATTAGTACGCATACATAGATAGAACGCATCCATCGAGAGAAATGAATCGCGCGCTCGTTCTGCCAGTCTCTCGTTGTCCTTCTGTGAAAAGCCCCAAAGGAGGAAGACAATCGGGGCCTAAACACACACCCCCCCTTTTTTTTCCCGCCCTAAAAAAAAGGAAAAAAATGAAAGCCGTTTACAACTCCCTGTAACGCCGAATTAGAGCGCAGCTCTTGAGGAGGACGAGGGAAGGGTTTCTCCTCACCTCCTCATCCTGTCTGCTAATCCTTCCCCCAAGCGGCGTCGCCGTCGCCTCACGAGGGTCACGTGACCTCATGGGGGTCATGTGACGACACCGGGGTCACGTGAGCTCACGGGGTCACGTGACCCCTGTGAGGTCCCGTGACGATGACGTCATCAGTGACGTCACCAGTGACGTCATGTGTGACGTCATCGTGATGACGTAATCGTCATCGTAGCTGATGACTTCATCATCACTGGTGACGTCATCAGTGACGTCAGCAGTGACGATGACAATGACGAGTTTAGGGGTTAAAAGCGCTAAAAACGACCGACGAGTAGGAGAGACACACACCACAGAGCGCTGGTCGAGTAGGAGAGACACACACCACAGAGCGCTTGACGAGTAGGAGAGACACACACCACAGAGCGCTGACGAGTAGGAGAGACACACACCACAGAGCGCTGACGAGTAGGAGAAACACACACCACAGAGCGCTTTTCGGCTTGGCGTCTACACTCCCTGAACTTCCATTCCGCCAACCTCCCATCCCTGTAAACCGTGTGGCACCAAACCTTCAGACCATCTTGAAGTAGTCTTACTTGCCTCCAGGTTTCTGCACGTAGAATCTTGGTAATCCTTTTCGCATGTCCGGTCGATGGCGGTATCTGGAAGAGTTCAGGACCTCTTCCAGATACCGCCATGACGATTCCAGAACCGACAATGACGATGCGGATCCTGATGACGTCATCATAACTGATGACGTCATCAGTGGCGATGACGATGCGGAGGCCGATAACGTAATCAGTGACGTCACTGATGACGTCATCAGTGGCGATGACGATGCCGATGACGTCATCAGTGATGTCATCAGTGACGATGACGATGCGGATGCCGATGGCGTCACTGATGACGTCATCAGTGACGTCACGCGTCCCATAATGCACCGCGCGGTTACGCCGATGGCGACGCCACTCAAGCCGGAAACGGGCGCCTAAGAGCTGCGCTCTAAAAAAAAGCTTTTTGGACGACCGCGGTCACCCAAGCGATGACCTTGGAAGGGTATGCAATTGTAGCACGTGTGTCCCACGGCAGTTCCCCTGTCTCAATTGCCACAGTCCGTTTCTCCCATGTACATACCAAGTCTTCGAGACGGAGAGGGGCCCGCAGACTGGGGGTGCCCCCAACAAAGGCACACTACTTGGGCGTTGCAACCCAGGTCAACCGTCTGAGTGAAATAGGAGAGTGCACGGTCGACGGTATAAATCAATTTATATAAAACAGCGATATACGTAAATAGAAAAGATGACTAATGTCTAAGTATTTACACATGTACAGTTAGGAATCTCGGGAACTATCACGTCCCTCTTCAGGTTGCTGGCATCAGGCGCTGTGGTCGCCAGTGTCCGTTGAAACCTGATGGTGTGGTGTAGACGGTATCCGATGCTTTGTACCAGGGGTCGCTGCCGAGGTATCTCCGGGCTCTGTTGATGGTGTCCCAAGTTATTCCGAGAAATTATCCGCTGGGTACCAGGGTTCGTCGCCTTGATACTTTAGGTCCCTGAAGAAGACTGCGGGTCCGAGTTACAGTGGAGTCGGCTTGCATCTGCGGTTCACGGCCGAGGACTGCAGCTTTCTCGAGTCACCGTCGAATTCGTCTGCATCTGCGGGTCACGGCCGAGGTATGCAGCTTTCTCGGGGCACCGACGAATCCGTCTCTTCTTTTTTTCACCGCGTAACGTGACAATAACCCCCCTCTTCAGTATTTAGTTTATCTAAATTCTCATTCCTTTATGTTACGCGGATCTCCACCTGTTTTCACTTTGTCGATGCACAAGTTCGCATACACGCACAAAAAGTAACACCATTTTTCTTCCCTGCCGCGCAACAAAAAATGAACTCAACAATCACTGAGACGGCAACAACCTTAACCTATAATTTCACTTAAAAAAAAAAAATTCAACCACTATCATTAGCGCTGTATCCCTACTTCTGATTTACCCTTTCTTTCGGTGAGCACATCTCATATATGTCGACTAAATAAACTTCGGATGTACCTAGCTATACCCTGCTCAGATAATCCGCCCCGATATTATCCTTTCCTTTTATGTATCTTACGTGGAACGCGAACTCTTGTAATGCCAGACTCTATCTCATCACCCTAGAGTTGTTTAACTTCAACTTGTTCAAGTATTCTAAGGGCTGGTGATCAGTTTCGACCACAAACTCTTTTCCATAAAGATACACGGCGTATTTACCTACTGCCCACACTAGCGCAAGGCACTCCCGTTCTATGGCTGCGAAGTCTCTCTCGCTTGCACTTAGCTTACGACTAGCATATGACACAGGATGCAGCATACCTTCATGCTCCTGCAGGAGCACTGCTCCTACTGCCGTGTCAGATGCGTCTGTACGCAAAATGAACTGTTTTGACAGATCCGGTGCCAACAAAACTGGTGGTTCTGCCAACTTCTTCTTCAGTTCTTCAAAACTGGCATTGTGTTCTGCTGTCCACGCTGACGACATTACTTCGTCCTTTTTTTGTGAGCTCGGTCAGCGGTACTGCTATTTCCGAGTAGCCTGATATAAACTGCCTGTAAAATCCGGCGAGACATAGGAAGGCTCTCACTTGTTTCTTTGTTTTTGGCACCGATGCCTTCTGTATCTTTTCCAGTACCTCTGGTTTTGGAGCAATTTGTACCCATACCTAACTTATGGCCTAAGAATGTTATGAATCAAAACCCAGCTCGCATTTGTTTGGTTTTGCCGTGAGCTGGTTTCTTCTGAGGCGTGCACATATTTCCTTTAGCGTTTGCCAGTGCTCTTCCCATGAATCTGTGGCTACTATTATGTCATCAATGTAATGGTATAAGTTAGGGACACCTTCAAGGACATGTCTCATTAACTTCGTGAACACTGCTGCTGCCGTCTTTAACCCGAAAGGCATGAATTTGAATTGATACAATCCGGAAGTTGTAGAAACGGCAGTCTTCTCTTTTGCCGATTCTTCCATGGGTATCTGCCAATACCCTTTCGACAAGTCTATTTTTGAAAAGTACTTCTTTCGACCCACTTTTGTGAATACCATGTCTGCCCTCGGTATTGGTTCGGCGTCGTTAATCAATACCGTATTTAGCCTTCTGAAATCGACACATAGCCTATTGGATCCGTCGGGCTTCTTCACCATCACAATAGGAGAATTGTAAGCCGAAGTTGACCACTCAATGATGCCTAATTTTAGCATTTCCTGCACTTCCTCTTCTACCTGGTCTTGAATTGCAAACGGCAGAGGATACTGTCTGACGCACACAGGTTTTTCGGTGGTCAGTCGTAATGTACAGGGTGTCACAAAAGAAAATTTACACGGTCTTTTTTACCGCAAAAATAAACTAGGCATCGCCGAACGCTCATTCTCCGCCCAAAGGTAGCCCTAGAGGTCACAACCAGATGCCAAACTTTCAGCCCGATCCGATAACTTAATCAAAAGTTATAAGTGATTTTCTGAAATATTCAATGGGAAAATGGCGGCCGACGGAGTTTTCAAACACATGGGGCTCTATGGCACCAGAAACCGAAAACGGCAAAAATGGGCTCCATTTTCCCATTGAAATTTTCAGAAAAACACTTATAACTTTTGAATAAGTAATTGAATCGGGCTGAAACTTTGGCATCTGGTTGTGACCTCTAGCGCTACCTTTGGGCGGAGAATGAGCGTTCGGCGATGCCTAGTTTATTTTTGTGGTAAAAAAGACCGTGTAAATTTTCTTTTGTGTAACCCTGTACATAGCAACGCGTCCGTTCGTTCAGGTAGTCGGAGAATATATCCTGATATTGTGTTATCGCGTCACACAGGTTCTGTTTTTGTAGTGGACTTAGTTTAGGGTTAATAAGCACGTTCTGTGCTCCATGTTGCTCGCTTAGACTTGGTGTCCTGATCTCTCCTAGATCATCCGACGTGTATGCATCAACTATTACAGCGCAACTTTCTTTCTTGGGCGTGCGATCTTCGTATCTTTGCAACATGTTCACGTGGAACATTTTCTTTTTTCCACCAACGAGCAATTCGTAGTTAAGCTCTCCTTTCCACCTGGTAACCTGGTATGGGCCCTTCCATTGCATGGTCAACTTGTTGCGATCGCTTGGCAGCAGAATGAGCACTAAGTCTCCTGGTTCGAATCTTCTTGTCTGGCTCTTGCGATCGTAGTACCTTTTTTGTTTTGTTTGAGCTTCTCCTACACTCTCGTGTGCTACTTGGCACGTCTTCTTAGCTTGTGGTTCAGTTCCAATGCATACTTATACGATGTTTTCAACTCTTCGTCCAAAGTTTCATTTGACCACAACTCTTTCAGTATAGTCAAGGGGCCTCTTACATTCCGCCCATATAACATCTCAAAGGGTGCGAATCCCAACGTGGCCTGGGGTACCCCTCTGTAAGCAAGAGCAGGGTTGTAATATACCGATCCCAGTCGGTGGGTCGCTCCTGACACATCCTCCTGAGCATCTGTATGATTGTTCCATTAAATCGCTCAACAAGTCCGTTGCACATGGGATGATATGGCGTGGTCAACAACTGTCTGAATGATAATAGACGACTGACTTCCTTCATGAGGTCCGAAGTGAAATTAGGCCCTCGTCGCTCAAGATCTCTTTGGGTATTCCGTACCTGGAGAACATCTCCACAAGTGCCTCTGCTATATGTGGCGTGTCAATCGTTCTTAGCGCCACCGCATCAGGGTCCCTTACATGACGTTGGTGTTATCGGTCTGATAATGTCGATAGCTACCCTGTGGAAAGGTGTCTCAATTATGGGCATGGGTATCATTGGTGCCCTTTTGACAGCTCCTTTCGGAATTGTACGTTGGCACACGTCACAAGATCTTACATAGCGTTTGACATCACTTTGCATCCCGGGCCAAAAGAAGTCGTTGGATACTCGAGCAATTGTGCTCTTCACCCCTTGATGACCCGACATAAGGGCATCATGTGCTAACTCGAATACGTTCTCCCGATACTTTGTTGGCACGATGAGTTGGTCTATCACGTCTTCCGAATCATACTCGCATCTTCGAAACAACATATCCCCTTTCATAGTGTATTGCGTCGTTACACCCGATCTCCATTTCTGTGTTTTCCTATCGAGGCTCCCGAAACATCGCTGGAGACTGTCATCCTCTTTTTGGTCTTTTGTTATTTCTTGTGCCGTGACATCTAGCAACCTTATGACCGGCGCTTTTAGTTGGGGCAACGATTTCTCTCCCGTTTCGTTAGTCTGCTTAGCTCGTACTGCAAAAGAGATGTTAGTATCAACCTGCGCATGTTCGCTGGGTATCTTCTCTATTTCGGTAACTACGTGTTCCCCACCTTTTGGCTCTGGCACAGAGCAGTTGGTCACAGCTGGGAACCTACTATCATTTTCACGACGGCTCTCTGTCTTGCCCAAAGCGTGGTCTTCATGACCAGGCATCTCATTAGTTGCTGTTAACCATTCTGGGTCGGGACAGTCTACTTTCCTCACACCCGAGATGTTACCTAATATTAAATCGTAGAGTGGATCCTCAACACATTTTGCATTTACTTGTCCTGTGTAATAGGGCGTCTCGATGTATATGATGGCTTCAGGCATCATTCTCATAGTCCTGTCAACTAGAATTACCCCCGAGGACTCCCCGGTAAGCTCACTGTCGTGCACCAGGTTTTTTCTTATTAATGGCGTGTTTCTACCACTGTTCCTAAGCACGGCTATTTTATTGCCATGAAATTGGCCTTCCACCACTGGCATCATTATATTCAAACCATTCTTTGCATCTGTTTCGTCAGTGCTCGCCTTCACTTCAAGGCCGAGGTTTTTTGTCCTCTCTTGGTACTGGTTTCCCCCTTTGGGTTCGGTCGATGATGCCTTCCTTTGGTTTAAAAAAACATGCCACTTTGTTTTTCGACACGTTTCTGGATTCCTCAGCCTTGTGTCCAATTTTTCCACACTCCCAACAACGAATTCTAGCCTGTGCTTTTCGATACCCGCTTCTGCAATCACTAGCTTTATGCCATAACTTGTTGCATAAGAAGCATTTGGGAGCTGTTCTCACTGCTCCTCCCGCTCGAGCGCTATTCATGGATTTTCCTTTACAGATGTCGGGGTCCTCTCCTGTACTAGCATCCTCCTTTGTTTTTCCCAGATTCCCCTTCCCTTGTGCTTCTAAGTACTGGTCTGCTAGTCGCGCCATTTCTTGTGTAGAATCAACCTTGCGTTCTTTTAAAAAAATGGCTAGCTTAGAATGACAGCAAGTTAGGAACTGTTCGCCTATTATTCTCTCTCTTACAGCGTCGAAGGTCTTCACTGTTTTAGACATTTCGAGTCACCTATCGAAATAATTGCTTAGTCTCGAGCAAAATTGTAACCCGGTTTCAGCTTCCACAGGTTTACTTTTCCTGAATTTTTATACTTTAGGTCCCTGTAAAAAACTGCGTGTCCGAGTTACAGTGAAGTCGGCTTGCACCTGCGGTTCACGGCCGAGGACTGCAGCTTTCTTGAGTCACCGTCGAATTCGTCTGCATCTGCGGGTCACGGCCGAGGTATGCAGCTTTCTCGGGGCACCGTCGAATCCGTCTCTTTTTTTTTTCACCGCGTAACGTGACAATACATATGTTGAGGAACAAAGGAATACGAAGGCGATTACGCTAGACAAATCGGTTGGTGCGACCTTTTCCTTTACTGTTCATTTTTCAGACTCATAAAAAAATACAAAAAGCATGAGCTCCCGCCGTTTCACTTCTTCCTCATCGTCCGGTTGCAACATCCTCCCGAGCCTGAGGTTGACTTGGACGAATTTCCAGCAAATAAAGTTTCTGCGCGGGTCTCTTTATGAGCGTACCGTTTTGCAGTTTTACGAGACAGGCACGAACAATTCCGTCAGTTCCGGGGTACGTCTCTACGATTCTCCCCAGTTCCCAGAACAGCTTGGATGCTCGGTTATTTTCCACTATGACTACGTCGTCCACTTTCAGGGAGCAAGTATTGGTGACGGGATATCGATGAGCTGACCGAACTCCAACAGGTACTCAGACCTCCAGCGTTTCCAAAAATGTTCCATGATTATTGTTCGATACTGGAACTGACGAGCTGTTTCCTTCTGTGTCACGCATCCTGGGCGGTCGTTAGACAAGCTTGTTTCTGGTAGAACTGTCAAACTTTGCCCTATTAAGAAATGTGCTGGCGTGATGACTGATGGCTCTCCTACTCCCGAGTAGAGATATGTCAGTGGTCTTGAGTTTACCATTGCTTCCACCTCTGCAAGGACAGTCGTCAGTGCTTCGAAGCATAGGCTGCTTCTGCCTAACACTTTCTTAAGTGCTGTCTTGACAGATCGAACGAGTCTCTCCCACCACCCGCCCCACCATGGAGCGGCCTCCACAATGAACTTCCAGTTGATTCTGTGTTCTGCAATGTAGGATTTGAATACTTCTTGCTCCAGTGCACCCAATGCCTTCTGGATGTCTTTTGATGCTCTCTTGAAGGCTAGTGCATTATCAGAATATATGTCCAGTGTTATGCCTCTTCTTGCTATAAAACGCCGGAATGCAAGCAAGAAAGCTTCCGCAGTGAGGCCCGTTGAGAGCTCGAGGTGAACTGCTCGAGTGGAGGCGCATGTGAAAAGTACGATGTACGCTTTGCTGCAGCTACTGTCGTTTCTTTTTGCGTACAGCGGCCCCGCGAAGTCGACTCCGGTTACCTCAAACGGCTTTGCCTTCTTGATTCGATCTGTCGGTAGCGGAGCTTGCTCAACAGCAGTTGGCCTCGCATTCAACCGTGATCATACGAGGCAACTTTTTATTACCTTCTTGGTCAGATGCCTAGCACGCATTATCCAGTACCTCTCTCGTAGGTAACACATTGTGCTTGTTACTCCCCCGTGCATAACCTTACAATGAGCGTGCATCACAATTAGCTTGACAAAGTTATGGTCGTTCGGTAATAGGACTGAATGTTTCACATCGAGACTTTCAGTCGACCTCTGCAGTCGTCCTCCGACCCGCAGGAGTTTGTTTTCGTCAAAGAAAGGATGATACTCTGCGAGTCTTACATTAACCTCCGTCGTATTTTTCTCGCGGAGCATAATATCCGTCTGAAACCTTTTGTTTTGTATCTGCCTGATCCAATACTGCTCTGCTTTGTCCAACTATGTCACAATTAATCCACCTCGTATTTTGTAATTTCTTTTCTGAGCGTTGTTAGCGAACCTAATGACCCAGGCAGTGATCCTCAGAACCTTCTGGTAATTCTCGTAACTTCCGGTGTCGAACAATGATGGAACTTCTTGGTCTTTCTCCAACAGCACATGTGTCTCTTTTTTTTACTTCGAGTTGAAGCGTGTCTTCCAAAAACACTGAAGATTCAGGCCATTCTGAAGGTTCTTGACTGAGCCAACTGGGCGCTTTCCACCAAAGAGAGTTCGTACGAAGCTCCTGAACGCCTAGTCCTCTGGTCAAGAGATCCGCCGGATTGTCTTGACCGGGGCAGTGCCTCCAGCGGTCCGGGGATGTCATGACGCGTATCTCTGCCACCCTGTTTTTTTACAAATGGCTTGCATTTTTCAGGGACTCCTCTCACCCAACTGAGGGCAACCGTTGAGTCGGTCCACATAATGTAATCAAGTTCCACGTCATAATATGACTGTTTTATGTATCGTAAGAGTCTGGCTCCAATATTCGCCCCGTCAGCTCCAACCTAGGCAGTGATAAAGGTTTTATCGGTGCCACTCTTGTCTTCGCAACAACTAACATGGTAGCTGTTTTTCCTTGGTCATCGGCTGTTCTAAAGTACGCACAAGATCCGCAGGCTTTCGTGCTTGCATCTACAAAGACGTGTAGCTGTACATTGTTGGCTCCTGCCAGGATGCCTCGCTTGACATGTCTTGGTATTCTTAACGAGTGCAGTTGAACAAGGCCCGCCGTCCAAGCGTGCCATTCAGTGATCAAATCAGCGGGGAGTTCTTCATCCCAGCTGATTCCCAATGTCCATAGCTTCTGAAATAGCAGCTTAGCTGTTAGGACGAAGGGCGCGATCAATCCAAAAGGATCAAATACCCTTGAGGCTGCCTTGAGGATGAACCGTTTAGTGTCCACATTTGCTGAGAGGAATTCAAGCAAAGCTTCAACTTTGTAAATGAAGCAGTCCCCTTCGTGATCCCACATCATTCCAAGTACCTTGGAGATTGGTGAAGGTGAGAGGCTTTTTTCTTCGCTCATAAGTTTTGGCTCCTCCTTGTTGAACTGCTCCTTCAGTTGCTCATTGTTCGCAGTCCATTTCCGGAGTGTCATTCCTGCCTGGTTCATGACGTTCCTGGAAGTGTGGTAGAGCCTCACAGCATCCTCAATATCGTCGGCTCCGAGCAGTAGATCAGCAACGTAGAAAGATGTTCTGAGTTTCTCTGCTAATTGTGGGTCTTCGCAGACCAACTTCAAGTGATGTTGTATTGTAGCTGTGAGCATGAACGGACTAGACGTGGATCCGAAAGGAACCCGAGTCATCCTCCACTCTTGAATTTCTTCCTTGTTGAAAGGGAAACTTGGCTCCTCAGCAAACCAAAGGAATCTACAAGCATCACGATCATCTTCACAGATGGCAATTTGTAAAAACGCTTTCTCAATGTCGGTGGTCATTGCAACTGAGTATTGTCTAAACCGAAGCAGGACCTGCAGAAGCTCAGGGTTCAAGTTGGGTCCTGTTACTAGGCACTCATTCAACGACCTGCACCCTTTGGCATGAGAAGATGCGTCGAAGACGATCCTTAACTTTGTTGTTATTGCATCTTCACGAATTACTTCTTAATGCGGCATGTAATACATGACCAGCGCACTGTCGCTTTCCTTTCTGCTCTTTATCACTTCTGCATGCCCATCACGCAAATACTGTCTGATTGCATGATCATATCGCTTGAGTAATGCCTCCCTTCGTGAGATTCTTCTCAACAAGCTCCCTAGACGTAAAGTGGCAACTTTCCGGTTGTTTGCCAGCATATCAGCAGCGTCTTCTTTCCACGGCAGAGCCACTTCGTATAGACCGTTTTTCTTAATGATGTTTTGCTCAAAGTGTGTAATGGTGTCTGCATCAGTGTCTCCAAGCTCACTGTCGGCAACTCCCATTCTGTCTAACTCCCAGAAGGACTGTAGCGTCTCTTCCAGTTGGGTTTCCTTTGTCTTCGCTTGTAGGACACATATCATCAGACTTGAATCCCATAGGAGCATTCCCACGTACATGTCTTGAAGGACCTTGCAGCGTCCAGCCCATCTTTGTGTTGATCGCTACCAATCCGTCCACATCTGCGCACCTGATCACGTCTCCTGTGCAGAACTTCCACAACTGGTCGGATCCAATCAACAGACTTATTCCAGGAACTGTTTTTACACCTGGGAAAATCACGTCGTCTGCCAAATTCTTACTGCTTTCTCGCAGAAATCGCACAAACGGGGTGTCAGTTGTTGGCGTAGATAGGTCCTGGCAAATGACCGGGATGGAAATTGCTTCAAAGGTTATTTCTGTATTTTCAAATTGACTTTTGTGCTTTACCTCCACAACGGGACTGCGCTCTATAACCTTAGAAGCATTACTGGCGAAAGTGTTGAGCGCTATCTTTGTTCTCCGCAGGACTTTCAGCCCTAGGCGTTGAGCTACCTCTTCTTTTATAAATGTTCCCTGGCTGCCACCGTCGATTATTCCCTTGACATAGCAGCTGCCAACGGTGGTCAGTAAAAATGCCTTGAACGTCTGGGTCGCTAAACTCGTCAAACACAAATTTGGGCACGAAGTTCGCAGAGCGTGCTGATTGGACTCTCGCGACGTTGGCGTCACGCGGGACGAGATGTCAATCATCCAAGCTCTCTCGGTGCTCAAATTGCAGCGAGAATGTTAGGCATAAAGTTGTAGCGAGCTTCATCGGAGCGCGCGCGAGCAACACCGTGGGGCCAGCCGATTCAACGGCTGCACTGATGACGTCGCGCCTGCGTGTCCCTACATCCCTACGCCGCGATAGAGTCAATGAAACGTAGATTGTACCTAGGCGGGCTGTAAATACTCTGAACTTTCTCGCCGGAAGATCGTCGTTTGTGGAAGTTATTGCTGACGACAAAGTGACGTTTCACAACTTTGGGAAGGAGTTATTTGAGGCCAAAATCTTCGCTTCGGAATCGAGGCGAAGATTAAACTTTGCGATATTGTGGAGCCGTGCGCGGTGTATGCGATTTTAGAGCTCATCTTCCGCCACTGTCAACAACGCCACCGGGGTCACCCTCAGGCGTTATGTATAGAGACGTCGGTAATGACTGAGAGATGAGGGGGCAAGGGGGGATTGCGAGAAGAAGCCGTGGAAAGGGGAAAAGAAAGGTATAACCAACACAAACACACACTCAAATAGGGGTCAGGAAGGGCCGTAGAAATTGTTCCAGAGAGAGAGAGAGAGAGGGGGGGGGGGGGGGTAGGGTGATAGTAGTGAAGAAGGGGGATATCCCTTCCCCCGAATTTTTAGAGCGCAACTCTTATGCGCCCGTTTCGAGCTTGAGCGGCGTCGCCGTCGGCGTAACCGCGCGCGCGTTGCATTATGGGACGTTTTTTCACTAAATTTAGCGGGGAAATTGACGTCACGGGATTTTAACACCAGTTAGGTTTCCCCACTAAATGAGAGGCGAGCAGAATAGGAGGAGGGGGGGGGGGGTGGAGGAGCATACCCTCCCCTCTGTACCCTCCCCTCCTCCTCCTCAAGAGCTGCGCTTTAATTCGACATTACAGAGAACTGTAAACTTCTGTCTTTTTTTTTTATTATTATCACTCTCTGAAATGCTATAGTCCGGGGCTGGGGCGATATCCCTCCCCCCCCCCCCCTTACACCCTTATGCCCTTTGCGCCCCCTTTTTCGACGCCACTTAGGGGGGGGGGGGTGACTCGCCCCCCTCCCCGTTCTTCTGTTTCGACGACCCTGCTTAGAGGCGTTCCAACTGAGCGATGACGAGGAACAGCACAGTGTGCAATTTTCGAAATTATGGTTCTAGAGATTCTGGAATTAAAACGGGGCGCGTTCCATGAACTTACGAGCGGCCATGACAGACTTTCAATCGAGAGGCTCGTGCCAGGGCTCGTTGTGTGCAGGCGCGTTCAGTGACGTGCTTTTATAGTTCATAACTTTGACGTCAGGGTCAGGATGATCAGTTGTGAATGACAGATTTGATGGTGCGTGTTCGAGTCGACGGTGAAAAGTTTGGTTGTGTACGATGAAAGCTTGGTGTCCTCGCGTTCTCGAAACATCACCGTCAATATTGACAAACTGACATTACTCTTATTTCATTTGATGAACGCAGAATTAATCCCAGTTTGGCTAATCTTTGAAAGTCTATCATAAAATAATTTTATCTCCCGCTGATGGGGGACAACCGCCCGGAAGCGAAATCCCTCCAAAGATGGACAATGCTACTCGGCTGGTATAGAGTGACCTAGCCACGTCGGGCTACATTCTGGTCAAATTCAAAAGGCCGAGATAAATAAAAGGGACAACAGGGACGTTTTTTAGTAAATTCTGCTGTATCGGCGGAAATAAGAACGATATCAGACAATCAACTTTGACGGTGTTGATTTTAGAATGCAATTACCCAAGCCTCCGCTGTGCTTTTTAGAGACCATCAAGGTCGCAGCTGATAATCTTTATCGCGACATTATACGCATGAACCACGTTCGTCTCCGCGTGCCTTCTCGTGCTGCTCTAGCTCGGCGCCTAGGGAGTAGTAGGGATTTTTCGCCCTTGCAATGAGAAACGTCACGAAGATAAACGGATCTGCGGGTTTGTGAGAAAAGAAAACTTCGCTTCAATCTTTCGGCCCCTCCCCCCGCTATGTCATAACCCGAAGAAAGTTGTGTCTCACGAGCTTAGCGACCCTGGAGATATATGCCATCACTAAACTTCGTTTCTGAGCGCGCGCCCGAGCTGGATGCAGACACGCAAATCGTATCGTTACCTTGGGGTGAACGTTCCTTCATCCGCCTAACAAACTCAGGATCGCACATTGTGGTTGCATGTCTGGCTCTGCAAACTGCGCAACTGAGTTTTTTTCTGCAATCTCGTGCTCGGTGACCTTTCAATGTGCATCGGAAACATCTGGAGTCTGATGATAAGAGCCTTAATTTTTCCTCTCTCTGTTTGCTGCAATCACAAGATGGCGTGGTGTGCTTCTTTGTATGACAGAAAAAACACTGAGGAAGTGTAGCATTTGTTGCGTTATGAAGAGCTGATGCTGATGGAAACGACTTTACCTTTGTCTTACATATTGGAATAAAACAGCGCACAGATACAAAAAGGAAGAGACAAACCGGACAGGACAGAGCGCTGTCCTGTCCGGTTTGTCTCTTCCTTTTTGTATCTGTGCGCTGCTTTATTCCAATATGTACAACGATTACCAACTAGCCCAGCTATCAACCTTATTACCTTTGTCTCGTGTTTGCCTCGAGCATCCTCAAGGCTACTTCTTTCTCGGCTTTCTACTTCCACGCGCAGGAAGCGAAGCATTTCATTCAATTCGGTCACTGACTCCGACGGAGTATCCGCTGACCTTGAAGTTCCAGCCGCCGATCCGTCTCCTTGGTCTTGAGCCGCTGCGTTAGTGAAAGCGGTGTTGTTGACTTGCCGGTGATACTCCACTGTAACCTCGTAAGGTAACGCCCTGACAAGAATGTCACAGAGCATGGCTGAAAAACTTGACGTGGGAACATTCAAAGAGTTTAGACACCGAACGTTAAGTTGTGTGGTGACATACAGTTTTCTCAACCCTCTCACGTCATTAGCTGAAGCAACGTGCGGTAGATTTCTGAGGGCATTCAAATGCTGTCGCTATATTCTCCTCTGGTTTCCAAACCTCTGTTGCAAGATGGTGATCGCTTCGGCATAGCATATTTCTGTTGTTGGTAGCCCGGCTATCGCAGCATCTCCCGTTAGACACCGAGGAAGGTAGTGGAACTTATCTGTGGTTGTTAAAGTTGCATTGGTATGGATGGCACCACCAAACTGCTCCCAGAATGGGAGCCAGTTGCTTAGCTCTCCATCGAAGGTAGATAGCTCCAGCTTCGGAAGCTTTGGCCCACGTCTCGCTGCGTTGCCTTGAATGCCGGTTTGGTTTCCGGTGCTCGCCGCCGAAGCTATTATTCTCTGCGATTGTAGGGATTCAATCTTGCTCTCCAACTCGCTGATCACCATGACGGCTTCGTCTTGGTATTCTGCAGTGGCGGTGCACTCACTTTCCAGTTCTTGGATTGGAATTAGCGGCTCTATCTCACCGTCAAGTAGTCGGAGCTCTGCATTGCTGGTAGTGAGTCTGTCCTTGATCGAACGCCTCTATCTCACCGTCAAGTAGTCGGAGCTCTGCATTGCTGGTAGTGAGTCTGTCCTTGATCGAACGCACTCTTGCTAGGTCGGGGCTGGGATCCTGTAGAATTCGATTGGCGTCGTTCATTATCCTAGTGTTCTGTGCCCGCCGAGCCGACTGCCTAGCCTTCAGCCTTTCCATTGACTATTCGTATTTACGAGGCCGTATGGTCGCCTGCCAAGGTTCCGTCGCTGTTCTTTTCCCAGTGGTCTGCTCCCGCCAAGGAACTGCTGAATTTCGTTGCAGCTGCAGGATTGAAATTGCCTGCGGCGTGTAGCTTGGGCCCTTGTAATGCGGGAAACTCCCGGGTTTCGGCACCATATGTTGAGGAACCAAGGAATACGAAGGCAATTACGCTAGACAAATCGGTCGGTGCGACCTTTTCCTTTACTGTTCATTTTTCAGACTCATAAAAAAAAATACAAAAAGCATGAGCTCCCGCCGCTTCTCTTCTTCCTCATCGTCCGGTTGCAACATCAGTTGTAAAGGCTCGTTCACACACGTCGGTTGCATGCGACTTCGTCCGTTGCAACCGGAGTGACCGGAACGACCGCCCTGCGCCGCGCGTACACACACCTGCAACCAGTGCAACAAGCGCAGCGGGTCGTCAGCACGGCGACCGCTTCTACGCCGCCGTCCGCTGTTTCAGCGGTGCCTCTAAAAAGGGGGCGCACTGCCACTCAATGCCGTAACAGAATATAGACAGACAGTTTTCTATAGCCTAAAGCTTTATATTTTTTTTCATGATAGGCTTGTCGGGTACAGTGGATGAAAAAAAAAAGAAAAGAAAAAGATGCAGTACGCCGTCTTGGACGATCAATACTCTAATGCACGACTTTTGCCAATAGTACAAATCTCGCCTCACGCCTTTTCTACGATTATAATAGACGATGTAATCTTAGCAGCGATATTGCAACGTAAAACTATGATTTTCTGACCAGATAGACGTTGCGAGCGTTCAGGATTGCTAACACTAATCACTTTTCACCGGTGATGAAAACGGGTGAAAATTTGCCTCCTTTATACGGTACGCACCAGTAATACCTTGAACTTGAGCACACGCATGAAATGCGCCAAATAAGAAATCCGGGCGATGTTCGAGGACACAAATGCTTAGAAAGCACCACTGTAGTCGAAGTAAACAAAAACGACGGCTCGGGCGTTTCTGCTGTCTTGAGAGTGCCGCCACGACATCGCCGCACGAGTAGGTGGATCTTCCCTTCTAGTACGTGCTGCGTTGTCATAGCGACACACGACGGAAATTCACAGTCAAGGGTAGCGCTTTTACGCGGAACGATGAGCTTTCACCACGCCGTCCACATCGACGATCACCACCGACGCCATGTTTGAAAGAGCCGGCCGGCCAGCCCGCGACCGGCATGCAACGCGCGCGACCAGTTCTCCTCGACCTGTGATTGGTCTGTCGTTGCGGTTGTTTCCAATGCAGCGGGGAAAGTTGGGCTCGCTCCAACTCCTTGCGTCGTGAACAACACGTTCGAGAGTCCCTCCGTCGCTATGGCAACTGACGGTTGGAGACAGGGGGGTAAAGGTGGGTGAGGAGGAGTGGCAAATCCCGTGCGCCGACACCCGGGGTCCCGAGTGAAAGATCGCGAAAGAGAGCGACAGAACACAAGAGAAAGAAAGCATTGTTGCCAGCTGAAGGACGACAGTCGCAATGGTAATCGCGAAGACTGAAAACTCTCAGCAATATAAACAGTGATAATTTAACGTTGAAAACTAAATTCTGAGCTATTCTAACGCTTATAAAAACCAATATACTCATTACGTTGCATTAACTTCCCTTCTGTCGAAATCTCGGAATTCTGGTGGTTGCGCGGTTTCGTATTCCTCGGCCGCGCCCACTCGCGCCCCGCGCGCCCCACCCGCAAAGTGGGTTATCTGGTTTAGTTTAGCGTTGACGCGAGGCCGAACATCTGCGCGCTATGCAAAAAGAAAGCTTCGAAAGGAACGCGCATGCCTTTCCACCGGTAAGTTCGTGGATTGTTGAAGTTCGTGAAATCGAATGCTGTCGACGAAACTTCGCAGAACAAATGGTATGGAACTCCCTTTCCGAAAGTGCGATCGGGGATAGCGGGGCTTCGGTTGCCATGGTAACCATGTGTGGGACCCCGAGGGTCTGCCTGCATGGTCCGCCGCTTGCGGCAGCCAGAATGCATGGGAAAATGGCGGACCTTTTCCTCTAGAATTAGTATATGATCTCTATGGTTGGAGACCCTTGCAACGGTCGTTTCGGTTGTTCCCAAGGAGGTTATAATGGGCAGGAGGTGGCGTCCCTATCCCCAATGCATGGAGCGAAGTGTAACGGAAGTAGACGTGGCCACGAGCCGCGACGAGCATTTCTTGACCAATGGGAAGCCTAGTGAGTGGGCGCCGCCATTAATTTCGGTGCAAACAACCGCGTTGCGATGACATTTCCGTGGCAACGCGATTGTGTGCACCGAAAGTAATGGCGGCACCCACTGTTATTTGAAACAGCGCTTAGCGGGAGACTTTTAAACCGGTATGGTCGGAATTGGATGAGATTATTATAAACGAACGCCTGGTTGCCCAGCAGAAAGTAAGTGACTAGAGTTGAGACGCTCTAGACGACGCACCGACTGAATCGGTGTCGAACAGGCGAGATTTCGAGCCCAACACTTGCCTGACCAGTAGGACTAGGAAGTCGGCGTGTAGCGGACGCTCTCGACACCGCGCGACCGCGCCTGGAGCGTCGTCTCGAACGAGTCGTCGTAGCGCGGCTTTGGAAAATGATCGCGAGTCAGTCATCGTAGACACGAACGCTGAGAAGGGCATCGCGGGTTGAGAAAGCCGTACAAATTCTGCTTCGAGAAGATGTTGGTTTCACTCCGCCGTGATGAGTATTCGGGTTCGCATCGAAATATCTTTTGGTGCGCCGATCGAATCGAAAGCCAGCCGCGACAGCGAGCAGACGAAGCAGACCGCAGGCACGGAGCGCACGGAGCAGACGTAGCGGAGAGCAGACGATGGGAGCATGGTTGAATTTAGTTTGGATGAGAGAGCGTCGGTGCGAGAGGCAGTCTGGGATTGGGTTGTTCTTCCGGCGTCGCTGGGTATGACGTCATGCCGGGTCCTGCCCTATTTAAACGTCCTTGGGTTGTTCCAGTCGTTCCGGTCGCTACGGACGCATGTGTGTGAACGTGCCTTCAGGCGGCGACGGCGTCGACGCCGACGCCGACGGCGACGGCGACGCTGACGCCGCTCAAGCCGGAAACGGGCGCCTAAGAGCATGGGCGTCCGCAGAACTTTTTCCAGGGGGGTGCACACTTACGCCCGCCCCCCCCCCCCCCCCCCCCCCCCCCCCCCCCCCCCCCCCCGGGGGGAATGTTGGCGATGTTGGCTATATATTTTCAGCACATTTCCACTTTACTCTCTACCTGCTTTCACGGCTGCGCCCTGGACTTGGGGCTACAAACCACTGATCTCTGTGACAATTGCTAAATCGCGCTTCCCGCTCCCGCGAGTGAAGCCACCTGACGGCCATCTTGCATGTCGAAAAATCGCGTTTTTGGAGCGTTGCGGAGGCTGGTGGCGGAGTGCTGAAGACATTTTCATTTTCTACTCGTTCGTCATCATTCGCCGAAGAAGTTCTTTAAAACCATCTGTAAGCCTTGATACTTGCCATCGAGAACACGTGCAAAATTTTACGGAAGCGCAGTGTCGCAAAAAAAGGCACAACGCGTCGAAAGTAATAGCATCTTCGATCAACTCGCACCGGAATCGCCCCGAAACCTGGACGGTGCACAGCGCTCCTCGGTCGTGCAGCACGAAGTCGGTGCGACATCGAAGACAAACTGCGCCGCGGCGGTGCACCGCGGCGAGCTCCACCATGCGTCACCTCGCATTTTGTTTGTTTTTTCTTGCGTAGGTCCGCGCGCGGTGCCCGTCTGCTGTCAATTTCTCCTGTTTTTTTACTCGCGGATTTGGCGGTCCCACACGAATGAACATCGTGGACGTGATTGTCGGTGGGGTCACGAAGCGGGTGACAATTTCACATCCCCATATGCTGCCCATCATTGTTGGTTCGAGAAAGAGAACCACCACATAATGGCCGTACCTCGGTGTTCCACGAAGTTCATACCTTTCGGACGCTCCTTGCCACCGCAGCAATCGACGTTAATCGCGGCGATGGTAAGAATATCGTCGTCTCGCTCTCAGAAGAGCTGAGGAATTAATCGAGTGCAGCTGCGAGGCGTGTTCGTCTTCGCAAGGTCGCCACCTCGACAGACTGCGCGTCTGCTATTCCCGCCATCTCGATTCCCGCTCCTGGCCGCAATGCCTGATGGGACTGCACCCCGGCGCACCGTCGATTTTCTCGGTGCGCGTTGGGGCAACGAAAAGCTGCACCGGGAGGGTGCGCCCCGTTGATCGAGGACGTCCGGTGCGCACCGGTGCACTTGATCGAAGACGACGGGGCGCACCTCCGTGCACCGGTGCGCACCGGTGCGGATGATCGAGGATGCTATAAGTTTCGCCGGTCTCGCGACAAAATCAAAACTTCCTTGCACTTTTTTGTTTGCCTTTTAAATTTGCCGTTTTTTCAATAGCCATTTTCAATTTCCAGATACTAAATAGCATGTTGGGAACAGTAGATCCATAGTATTCAGAAAATGTAGTTGGTTTGGGTAGCTAAAAAACCACCGGAGTACCCTTTTAACTGGTTTGGGTGCAGCTCCCCCCCCCCCCCCCCTTGCACCCCCCTCGAAATTCCAAGGGGGGGCAACTGCCCCCCCTTGCACCCCTCTGCGGACGCCCATGCCTAAGAGCTGCGCTCTAAAAGCTTGAGGTACACCTAAGCATTTCTCATGAGGTGTGAATGGGAAAGCATGACTGCCGTTCTTCGCATCGCAACCGCTTCTGACCCTCTCGGTGCTCTCGGCGGCCGCTGCGTGCCCATGGCGCTAGCGCGCGTGTGTATGAAGGCACTCTAATGGCGCGGGCACGCAGCGCCATGGGGTGGCACTAATTGAAACTAACGCGCGGCGGCTTCTTATCACTGCCGTTTTGCGTGGTTTCAAAGCTGGGATGCCTCAGATCGCGACTTCGGGAATTTATTTGCCGTTTGGCGCGGCTGATGACGTCGGCTCGCTCCATGGGACAGTTAATGCTTTCTCAATAAAAAGCAACTCCTCTACAGCTGTCCGTACAAATGTGTACTCCATTTCACCGTAAGGACGAGCAAAGGAGGAGCAACGAGAGCGAGCTCGATGCTTCAAACGTTCAAACGAACTTGTAATGCACGCTGCACGCACTTTCGTGACGCGAAAGCGTCGTTCAAGTCAACACGTTGCCCAAGAGACGCTTGGAACACTCACCACGGGGTTGCGCATTGATCGTCTCACCTTCGCATCAAAGAAAGAACGTCGAAAAATCCACACGATGACAGCAACAGGACTACGTATCCGCCCCCTGCCACCTTGGCTGCCGTTATGGCGGTCGTGCGTCTTGTGAAAGCCCCGGTCTCACTCGCTGTAATATTTTTTGAAAACGTTCAAAGCTGCGAATAGTTTTAGAAATATGTAAATTAAATATAAACGATTTCTCAATGGATCAAATATAATAAATTTATAAATAACTAGGCACCACTGCGCCAGCTAGCAGGTGTTGTGATACGCATCACTATATTACATAATGGACAGTCGGTTCTTTTCATAGCCGCCAATCTCTACTGCCTATAATTAATTTAAACTTAGCTTCGCAAACAATGAAATTTACGAGTGCAGTGATTCAATGAGTGCCTTTGAAAGAGGTGCGTGACCACACGCCGCCGGAGGGAAACTTTTTCGGGGCGCGCAGTCAATTGCCTGACTCCTGAAGCCCCTTCATGTTTTAAAATTAGCGCATGGTGCATCGATGCACAAGGCACGTGCTACGTGCAGCCCTTGGGAAAACCATGGCGTCTAAAATCTACCTCTGAGCTGCACTCTGAGTTAGATTTTAGACGCCATGTTCTTTTCAAAAGTGGCGCGCGGCAAGCGTCTCGAGCATTTCCACAACAATGAATGGAGCCACTTTTCCCAGGATAGAGGAGCTTTACCTGACTTCGACGCTCCTATCGGCTTCACGCGACCTAAGACTTTATCGGTTGGCAAATTCCGCTGAAATAGATAAGTGTTCGCAGGGACCTTTCACCTCCTTGACGCAACTCGCAGAAAGTTAGAGATATCTGGCGAGCACAAAAAGGGCACGCTTCGATTCAGCGCTCAGTACCGGCCACGTACTCCACGCAAGATGCGCCTGGGCATCTTTCTTGCCGTTGTGTTCCTGGGCATTCTACACCGGGCCTCGTCGGTCCCACACGGTGCATTGCCACCAAGTGCGCACGCTGTAGGACATGACACTTCCCTCCAGGCTTTCTAAGGCACCAGCCAACGAATGTAAAAACGTTTCTTCGTTGGGCAGTCAGAAATGTGGAACAAAGACAGTGACCCACGAGAAGACTGTGATCACCATCGTGAAGACAGTGGAAACCGAAATCGTAAATGACGATAAAGCTCAACAATGTAAAGGGTGCCCCGATATTGGGACAACAACGAAAGCTCCTGTTACAACACCTCCGACTACTCCGGTACCTTGCACGTCAACGACGCCTCAGACACCGAGCGCTCCAAACACACCTCCTACGACCACAACTACGGAGCCTCCTACTTCACCAACGACGCCTCAGTCAACGACCGTTCCAACCACACCTCCTACGACCACAACTACGGAGCCTCCTACTTCACCAACGACGCCTCAGACAACGACCGTTCCAACCACACCTCCTACGACCACAACTACGGAGCCTCCTACTTCACCAACGACGCCTCAGACAACGACCTGTTCCAACCACACCTCCTACGACCACTACTACGGTGTCTACGACTTCACCAACAACACCCCCGGAAGGAAAAGACCTCGTGACTGAAAAGCCCGAGCAGTGCAACACCACCATGTGCAAGCCTCCCGACTGCACGTGCGAGAGCAAGGAAGCTCCCGTAGAGGATATGCCTCAGTTCGTGATGCTGACCTTTGACGACGCAGTCACGCAGGAAAACATGAAATTCTACCAGGAGCTTCTTGCGTATCCCGAGCGCAAGAACAAGAACAGCAGTTGCCGCATCGCGGCCACTTTCTTTGCCTCGGGAGAATACCTTGACTACCCGTCCGTGAACGAGCTCTACAGGATGGGCAACGAAATTGCGCTACACTCCATCAGGTAAGATTAATCCTCCATTCGTACATTTCAGCAAATAAGATCCGCAGAGAAAATTAGCCCTGCAAAAACTAAAAATGCTGACACGTAAAACTCAAAACAAAAAAACATTTTTTTTTCTTATGAGGGGCAAAAAAAAGTTGTTTTTTTCCCTTCTAATATCGTAGCAGCGGCAGTGATATTACAGAATGTGATTCAGCGTCAACCTAGTGATCACAGAGCCGCCGTTTCTGGCGCCGCGGCAACTCGGGCACCATAACTCCAGGAACAAGACACGCCAGAACGGAGAATATGAGAGTCGCGCACCGCCCTTCTCGTGAAGGGCCCTATCCAGAAAGAGCACCGAAGTGTCAAGATAAGAAATAAAAACGAAAGTTCGCTCGCGCTTGGCAGCAGAAGCGCTGAAAGCCTGGCGCTCGCTTGTTTAGCCCGTGCTAGGCGTAGAGGGCGTCGCTCTATATGTGACCACGTAACGTGACCCGCCGGAGTACCTCGGATCACGGTGAAACATATACAGACGCTTTGAACACGGGCCAGATTACAGTTGCCATTGCTGACCTCCTCTTGCCTTACCGAAATAACGAGCATCCAGAAAGACCATTGCTGGGTAGAAGAACGGAGTAGAATTTAAAATGGCAATAACCTGGCCTGGCATGATAGTGATGAAGTGAAGTAAACGGAATAGGAGGAACCAAAAACTGAAGGTCAGGAATGGCGGCGCCCATCCAGAGCTGCTTTAAATCGTCTATAGGTGTAGTAGACACGGCGCGCGTCGCAGCTGCCAGATAAAGTCCTCTCCTCGCCTTGGTTGCAAGCGGCGCCACCAGATGGCTCCTCGATATGCGGCTAATGGCAGCAGTTTCATGGGCCCGGTTTCCCACGTTTCTCTATGGGAGACATGCTTGCTTTTAGAGTCGCTTTCTGTGTGCGCCACGTCATAGAGAACTTGATAGTTGCGCTACTCGTGTTGCTTAGGCACTGCTTCGTCACTGACTATACCTAGTTTCGTGCCTCAACGTCGGCAACACCAGTTTTATGAACGCGTTGAAGCCGAGAGGTCTCTCGCACGGTATTCTAGTAGAGCAGCGTCTATCAAGGTTAATGTCACTCTATAATGTGAAAGTAGAGCCATTGCCTTCCATGCATTCGCGTTTCTTGTTCCGCAGTTTTAACCTTCGAAGCGCCTAAAAAACGAGGACACAAGGAAGACGAGACAGGACTAAGCGCTAACTAACAACTGAACGTTTATTGAAAAACACTTACTATTTGTACACAAATTCAGGCTCCCGACACACAAAGGAACACTCTTTCTCAGTTAAGTGCACTGGCGGTGCACTCACGCAGCTATCCTCGCCCTTTACTCTAATGCAGCAGGCCTCAAACAATTCTCTCTCAGTTTTTTTTTTTAGTTTTCCAACTATTTTTGTTTTGTCGAGATGTTTCCTTAGGGACCCATTCCTAGTCCGGAACTCAGAGGTGATCTCACAGCTTTTTCTAAAGGGACTCAGAGCTGTAGCGAAGGTTTTTCAGTAGACGTGGTAGACCTGTTCTATTCAGTGCCGCATGATCAACTGTTCCTCGCCGTTAGGCGTTGCATATAGGAAAATGGCGAGACTTCCTTCAGGAGTTCTAGCGGTGTGAGCGTGCAGTCCTTTATGGAAATGCTAACTTTGTATTTATCCTCAACTGTTGTGTCATTTAATAACAACTTGTTTGTCCAAAAAACAAGGGATATGCATCAGGTCACGAGTCGCGCCAGTGTTGTGTGACATATTCTTAGCTGAATGAGACATAGGAATATCCGAGGGCTCAGACACGGGAGTGAACCTCAAGGTTTTCCGCTACGTGGATGATTTTTTAGTGCTTGTGCCACATCCCCATGCCTGTAACGACGACATTATCATTAAAACGACAGATGTTTTTTTCTCCAAATCACATGGCCTCACCTTCATCCACCAAAATATGGTGTGAAAACGGCTGTAATTCTTGGATTTAAACTTGCACTTCGACAAGGACCACGTATGCTTGAAGTACCAGCCACGCTCGAAGAAAGGCGCTTTGCCTTTTTCGTCTGCCCACTCCAAGTTAGTCAAAGGAGGAATTGTGTCGTCGTTGATGAGAGCCTCCCTAGACAAGTCGTGTAGGCATAACACGGGCGAAAGCTTTCTTGATCAGGAGCGACGCCTTAAAACGGCGGGCTATCCAGAAAGTTTTTTGAAAGAAGTTGCAGAAACCCCGGTTTCAAAGGTTAAAAAAAAAAAGAAACGGAGGGGAAGCGGCCGACCAGAGAAAAAAGACAAGACCCGTGGTAATCCCCTACGTCAACGGGCTGTCCCACGGGCTAAAAAGAGTCGCCGCACACTTCGAGATGCCCGTGGTGTTTTCTGCGCCGTCAAAATTGTCCAGTCTCTGCTCAAGAGTTAACAACAAAAAAGAAAAAAAAAACTGAGGCTGGCGCCCAGAAACACGCCGCGCAGTAGTACATTGAATGCGCAACGTCAGTTGTTTACGAAATACCTATGACTTGCGGAAAAACGTATATAGGGCGAACGGGGAGGTGCATCAACGATAGGGCACGCAAGCACGCCCCATCTGTTACAAGTTCCCCATCGGGTAATCTAGCAATTCGCTGTGATAGGTGTCCGTGAGCACCTATCACACCTATTTTGAAGAAGGGATTACCTTTTTTTTTTTTTTTTGCAGCTAAAATTATCTGAAATCTTGTCATCGGAATCTTGAATCTTTCAATTCAAGCTTCCAAAATTTATTTTTCAACTAAAGTTCTTGAGCTCACACCATAACATAAACAGAACAAATCTATTGGGTCCTTCGTCTTATGCCTGTCACAAAGTATGGGTATCCTATTAGCAAGTAATGCAGTCCGGAAAACTGAATTGTAGATACATTGGTGTGGCAAATTTATCCCCTTTGTTTGATTATATACAAGTCAAATCATATCAATAGCTGTGTCTTGCAGCAATCAGTTTGACCAAGACTCACCTCTCCTGATACAAACCATGTAGCCATGTAGCACCATGGCCGTCGGCGAGCGCCGGCGATCGCAGTCGTGTAAGCGGCCGTTTCCGCTTAAAACATCGCAATGTGCCCTGGCAGTTAGCACCCGTCACAGATTCGCGGCTAAATTGAGCGTATGGTTGTCTCGTGAACTGTTCCCGAAGTGCTCGCAATTCTAGCGGACGGAAATGTTGCTGTGGTGGACGTTCATTCGTGGTTTGTTGGCTTTGGAGCAGACGACTCTTGGCTAGCAGACGAGAGTCAGTTCCTCCGGGCCTCGCGCCTCGCATTTGGCGTGGTGATACAAATGCTCCCGTGACGTCGGGTCAGGTGCCTCGCTCCGACGCTGTTATTGGGCGCGTTCAGTAGCGCCTCCCTTGCCTTCGAACGGAGTAACTCGAGTCAGAGCTCTTTAGATTTTCTCGCCGGAAATCGTCACCAGCCAGGAAATGACACCATCTTTAGCTCCTTTGACTCTACGTGCACCGTCTCCGGACTCGGTGCTTCGGAGCTTGACTCCGGAGCCCCGGAGTTACGTGCACCGGAAGTGACTTTTGGCCGTCCAGTGGAAGGAGTCAGTGACTCCTTGACTCCGGGGCCACTACTGAACGCGCCCAATGGGTCGCGGAATCCTAGCCTTCACAGTTCGCCAAGTTGTTGTGAAACGGAGTATCGTCGCGCTCTTCCACCATGATTTTGGATAACCGTGATTGAAACATCGCGTGCACCATAATTTCAGTCACCGAGAGTTACTCCGAGGCACCTATTAATTCCGTTTCTCGCAACCACCGCCAGGGTATTATTTCCGATTTCTGGTTGGCCACATTCGAATTTGTGACGACGCCCTGGAACACGACCAGCCCGCTTTCGGCCAATGGCGCCTATTCATTCGCCTCCTATATTTCCCGGTGAATGTCCAAATTCTCTTTATATACGGCTCTGACTGAGGCCTTCCTAGTCTAGGAGGTGTTGGTACTGCTCGTGCAAGCGACGTCTATGGGCAGTTCCGTAGCTGACCTAATCTAGTAACGATGCTTGCAAGCAACGTTGCTTGCAATCTATAAATGCGACGTCACACCAGTGGAGCGCGCGGAAAAATTTGAATGCTGGTTTTTGGCATAACTTTCATTTGTCATTTTTTCAATAGCTTTTTTTGTTTACTTTTTATTTAGAGATAACAAACAGCTTACAGGAAAGAGTTAAGCCTGGGAAGTTCGAAATTGGGTGTAGGTTAACGAAAAAGAAAACGCGGAGCTTCCTTTTCAGGAGCGATCGTTTCAATTCGTTTAAAAGACATAAGACACTCGTTTTGGGTAATGAGGAGAACGTGCGTTTTATTAGTTTTCCCGCTAAATTCAGCTGGACAATTCACTTCCCGTCATATCAAGTCACGCGGCGTAAATCTCTCCGCTAAATTTAGCGGAGGAAACTGAGTTAGTGTATGACCTCAGTATCCCCACCAAAAGTTGCGGGGAAGCTGAATTGGTATCCAGGTCGTTCGACGTTAGTTCCTCCATTAAATTTAGCGGGAGAAACAAAATTCGCATATAGGTCACATGACGTAATTTATTCGGCTAAATTTAGCAAGAAAATTTAATTCGTGTATGGGTCACCTGGCATTGATTTTTCTCCTAAGTTTAGCGAGGAAACTGAATTAGTTTTTAGGTCAGGAGACGTCAATTTTCCCATTAAATTTAGCAGGGAAGCTGATTTGGTGTTTAATTAACGTCATGTCTTTTTCCCCGCTAAATGTTGCAGAGAAATGCACGAACGGGCGGACGGAAAATTTCTAGGGTTTGGTGGTTCTGTTTAAAAGCAATCCCTGCTTTAAAAAGTAACGGCGACGTATGCATGTGTAAGCAGCGATACGATATTCAACCCCAATCAGCGTCAGCTGCCTCCGCTGTAGATGCGAAAGTTAGCCAGTGGAGTACCACTGCAAGCCCATGGCGTTCTAGCAGAAGTATACTAGTAGCACCCCAGGATAGCAGTACTATACTGCTACCGCTGCCGACGTGCATCACGTAATAGCGATGCAAGATCGCACGCCGGTACGATGCTCATCCAGATCGAAACGGGCAGGGGTGGAGACGGAACGCTCAAACAGGCGAAAGCTCCAGGTCCCACAAGATAACAATCCTGACGAGCTCTTTTGTTTCTTGCTTTGTTTTCTTCTTCTAGTCATCAGACAGATGGACCTGGAACCTATTGGAATGACCTAAACACAACAGGCTGGGAGGCCGAAGTCGTCGACGAGCGGCTGATGGTGGAGAAGTACGCCAACGTTCCCGCACGAGACATCAGGGGTCTCCGGGGTCCCTTCCTCTTCACCGGGGGCGATGCCGGTTTCCGGATGCTGCACAGTCACTTCGACTACGACTGCACGCTAATCCACAAGAGGGACGGTCCAGACGACCCCCCGGTCTTTCCGTACACGCTCGACTACGGCTTCAAGAGGCCTTGCATGGTGCACAAGTGTCCCAACGACACCTATCCCGGCCTCTGGACTGTTCCCCTAAACTATATGTTCAGGAAATATAAGGAGGATGGAGTCGATAAATACGGGCACTGTTCGATGGCGGACGCCTGCCTACCGGAAGTGGAAACTTCCCAGGATACCTTTGAGTACCTAAGGTACGTGAAAGCGATACGGTGATTTCATTACACTCAAATTATATACTTGTACGGTACTTAATGATGGAATTACTTGCAATCAATTACCTTTTAGCTTAATTTCGAAATCAATAGATCATATTTATTCGGAAGTAATCACCACGGTAATTTGATTACTTTTGAGCTGAGTGTTAAAATTATTTGTATCCGTTACTTCATTCCCTTCCCGCTCCTTATGACGCCATTTGTTCGTTTGAAGTTTTCCACCCAGAAATCCTTGAACCAAATCACCGAAAGGAGGATAGTTTACCAAAATGTGTCCAACATTCCGTGATTCTAATTAAATAATGGGCAGTACAAAATAACCTTTTTCAAACTAGCAGAAGACTAGTTTTGAAAATCTCAAGTAATCGGAGAAGTAGCGGCTACTTTTTTAAATAAGGGCCAGTTACATTTTTTTCTCAAGTAACACAAAACTGCCCTTAATTTAACGTAATATTCCTTTTCTAAAATTCAGTACCATCTGGTGGCTCAAAAAAAAAAAACACTTCAACTTTCGACAAACAGGTGGCGGTCATTGAAGGGGCCATGAAACGATGTTTTTACTTTCACTAAATACTACTCAGAAACACTCCCCCGCGTTAACAACCGAATGAACTTGCCTTTGTTTTTCTTTCTAAACAATGGCAGTCGGCAAATGAATTCGAGAAATGTGAGCATTGTTCATCCCCTTGACTCGGAGCCAGTACACGCGGTCACGTGTCCTTGGGTCTATCCTATGCCGCCAACGTTAATCATACCCACGCGCTGGGGTTGGCAAAGTAGTAAACGAGTGCTGAACTCCAGGCATTGTTAGAGTTCGGCTATCCTCGTCACCGCAGTGGTTGGACACAAGCCACTACCCGAGTGTCCACCGAGGCATTGATTGTTACGAGCCGAAGTTGAGTGCTCACGCAGTTCCCGTGACCAATCCATGAGCCGCGCTCGACTGTCGTCAGACGGGTGGTTTCAATCCCACAATTACGCCATCAAGCTTTACGGAGGCATGTCTAAAAGGAATAGACCACCTTTAACCTCGCAGTTTTACCGCGACAAAGAAGCTTCTGAATCAGTGGCGGTCCGTGCGAGTATAGTTGGGCCAGACTACGACCAGTACGTCTCTGTAAAGTTTGAACATTCCAACCTGATATTGTTTCATGACCCCTTTAAACTGCATTTCCTCGTACACCGTCACTTGTGCACGTCAATGGCAGATGAGAATCAATTCGAGCACCTCATAATTCTTTCTCGGTTTGTTTCATTTTCAATGGTGTGAACGTAAGAAGTGACTAGTACAAAGTGGCGACCCATACGCCCCTTAATTAAATTTCTACTTTCAAAAGGCTTTAGAGCCAGACTTCTGCCAAGAGACTTATTGGACCAAACTCCATACTACACGCTACCCAACAGTTGTGTCTAATTTGTGCCTGGTGTTGCACTGACGTTTAGAACGTACAGGCCTCTTCTATCATCCGCTTGGTAGAATCTTCAATCTCTTCCTTCATGAGCTTCAAGAAGGCCGCCATTAGTTTCGCAGAGGTGCCATACAATGACAAGGTGATGGTGATCAAAGTTGACGGACTGCATTCCTTAAAGGGTATATACAACCGCGCTTTGCAAATACAAACACATTTTCTTTTCATTCACCACAGCATTACTCTGCACACATATTTGGGAAACTCGCGGTCATCTTTACTCTGGTGCCTGGAACTCGTCTCCAACTGTTGTGTTTTCCGCGTATAGACCTTTCCAAAAAAGGACACTTGGCAGGTTCCATTTTCAGTGTTCGTGCGTATGGCGCGTGATTTGCTCGCTTTCCGAAGCGACGAACGTGCGCGTTCTGGACTGTGATTTAACACGTGTGGACTGTGATTTTTGTAAACAGTGGAAACGTCTATACCTAAATGTGGTCCCTCGATCTCCGCCTGATGATTTCATAAATGTGTCATGCTGTCGCCTGCTGCGATCCTCGTGGTGGCGCGCTGCACCGGAGGGTGGTGTATCAGACGCCTGTCCTGCTGCACGTCACTCTGCGCCACAGTGTAAAATATACTCTTTAGGTGAGGACTTCGCCCGACGCGGAGCGACCAGATGGAGTCCTCTAACGAGCACATGCGCGCGCCCAACAGCTCGCGGCGAAAGCTCGTGAAAGGACTTTATCTACTCTATCGCGTCTCATTGATCCTCGCGCCAGTGCCTTCACTTAAACACTATATATCTTACCCGTGCTTGCACACGGACAGTTCACGAAAGCTTAAACAGGCAGGAGCTGGGACGCTGCGATGAAAGCGACCCTTGCAGCCGCTCGCCTTTCTTGCCAGGATATATACGATCAACCGCCAGGATCGCGACTTCCGACATCATGGCACGCCGGCATCTGTTACGTTGTTCGTTGCAACTTCGGGACGACTTTGGATGCATATGGCGGTACAGGACTCTAGAAGCCCCGGTCGAAGAAGCGTTCGAAGGCACCGGTTGTAAAACGTGTGTGTATAGTTTCCGATTGACCATTGTGTGCACCTTCGACGCAGGTTTAACTTCGAGAACTTCTACACCACCAACCGGGCTCCGTTTCCCGTCTTCCTTCACGAGGCGTGGCTCAGGAAGGAAGAACGAAAGAAAGGCTACCTTCGCTTCGTGGACTGGCTCCTGGAAAAAGAAGACGTGTACCTGGTCACCGTGTCCGAAGTGATCGACTTCATGAAAGAACCCAAGTCCAGAAGCAGCTACCGTCAGCGCCGCTGCACCAAAGAAGTCCTGCCCGAGTCGACGTGTCCGAAGTCGATAAACTGCAAATATGAAACGACGCCGCTCGAAAATGAACGGTACATGAGGATCTGCGGAAGCACCTGTCCTAGAAACTACCCGTGGGTCAACAATCCGGACGGCAATTATTAACATTATAAAAGTGCAATTGCTTTAGTTAGAGTATTTTTATGATCACTGGGCGATGTTTAACTTCCCAGTATTCAGGGAACAGCTATGTACCACAGCAAGTGTGTAAAGACAAGCGGCGAATTTAAGCAAGAATACTTGAAAAGAACGTAGGGCTTGCTCAAGTTGCGCCGACATCCAGATGACGCTATTATTGAATATCTCTGATATATATATATGCCACTAAAATGACTCTCATTTAAGAGCAGTTGAAACGCGTTAACAGTAAACGTGCGCGGACTATAAAATATTTTTTTTTATTGTGCTGAGTTTATCGAAGAATAAGAGGTTTCTGACTTTCCTTCATTCTCAAAGTTTTCGAAAATGCAGATGTATAATCTTTAAAACGCTAAAAACAACTCAGCATCGGACCCATACGCGAGCAGAGAGAATAAAACGAATGTTATTTATGGTAAATCGCACTCACTACTTGACTTTGACTTTATTCTGATCGCCAACATGCACACGTAGGTACTGATAAAGCGTTAGTACGTAATTCTGGACGCCTCACATTATTTTCGAGATGCCCTTTATGGCTTTAGCACGTAACCCCCATGCAAAAAAATGCCGATGCCGTGTTCACGCCAGCAGTGTCGGACAGTGACATTAAGACATGAATGAAACTATTTTTCCCCGATGTTTAAAGCCATTAATTTGAAAGAAAAGCATAACTGTAACTGACCAATATTTTTATGCACACGACTGTGAAATTCCAAGCTACCTATTTCAAAAGTGTTTTTCGTAATGTTGGCTTTATTAATCAAGCGCAGATAATGAATGCACCAACCTTTTTCCGTAGAAATGGATTACCGCAAGTCAATTTCAGACTGGTTGCCGTCTGCTTTAGTTCGAAACCGCACACTAGCACCAGCTGAACCTCTAGCGTACTTTATAATAACTTTATGTTCATTGCACTCGTCGAAGGCGTTAGAACCCAGAACGCCGGGGTTCGGCGACTGACTCTTGCATTCGAACGTGTTCGACGAGTGCAGTGAAGACAAAGACAGCTATAGATTTAGATATATATGTCGAGACCGGTTATAGCGAATTCAATGGGAATCAGAAATCACTTCGATATATCCGCGATTTCGTTATAACCGACTTTGGTTATAACAAAGTGCAAAAAGGAATACAATGCGTGATCATCTTCGCTGTAGCCGCTATTTTTTTATAACCGACTTCGTTATAGCCGGTCTCGACAGTACCCACGAATCATTCGTATCGGCGCTAGAGCTCGGCATCCCGACGTCCACGCGCGCTCTCGTCTCCTTCTCTTCCTGACTTTTTCGGCGCATTGAGATATAATCAAAAACGAAAAGGACCACTCTTGTAAAAAAAAAAACAAAAAAACTCAGAATTAGCAACAAAAAACAAAAAAAGGGGGGGGGGGGGGCTCGGATAGGCAAAGGTCGAGTGCTAAACCTATTGTATTTCCCTATGTACGGAATATCAGCCATAAGATTAATTCTAAATTCTGCTCGTAGCTCCGGAGCGCTTTCCGAAATCCGCGAGGGAGGTGGAAATCCGATCCGTGCAACTCGCCTCAAATTAACGAGCGGAAGATGGACTTGCATTTTTGGAGCGACCCGCCCGAGGTGATTTGCCGTTCAAAATGGCCGCTGCTCGAGCTTGACAAGCAGAACGCCTCAGCCGACTGTGCCTTCCGACAACCAGTCACTGCTGTCATTGTTTAGCTGCGGAAATAACACCCGACTTAGGCCGAGCGCAATATCCGTATCACGGAGCCCATGGCACAAATAACGAGGAAGACGTCCGCGTTCGCCACCGCCACATATCTTTCGGCCGCCTCGAAGCGGCGGCGCACGCACAGCGATCGCCATTGGTGGAGCTCAGATTGCTGGTAAGACTTTAATAAACCTAAAGAGGTAACAAACCATTGCTTGCACGGTCGTTGACTAGTCTGGTCTTGCTTTATTGCACGAGAAAACGCCGGCGGCATGCAGTGTAAAATGCCAAACAATCAGTTGTGGCAAAATGAACAGGCCTAACTTTGTGTCTGGTTCCTTCAAATTTTCTGTCGTTCTTTCTCACGTGTTTCCTCTGGCGATCACGGACGTCAGAGCTTACGATTTGCCATGCCCCAGTCCCGACTCTGCACCCATGATCTACGCGAGGCAGGAGCGTTCCAGCCGCCACAATCCCGCGTAAACAACCGGCGCATCCGAATAGATCCAACTCTACCCTTACAAAAAAATTTAACCAATTTCTACAGAATTTCTAGACATAATTATGGCTACAGAGCATAGATTTCCTAGGGAGAATGTATCTACTTTTTTACCCATTGTCTACAGATAATTGGCCGCTGCTTCCTACAGGTTTTGTGTAGACTTCAGTGTACAGATAATGTGGCGACTCTGTACAGCAAACATACAGACATTCTAGCAACACTCCTGTCCCATTTCTAGCGCCAATAAGAGAGTTCCTAACGAATTGCTGTAGACAAGTGGCCACAGTTTCTATCATCTCTCTATGGAGCATATAGCAGTTTCTACCCCTTTTCTACCGACAAATGCCCTCAACTCTATCCATTATCTACAGAAAATAGGGCAGTTTCTATCTTTGTGTAATGCTAGTTATCAATTCTGAAGTGTATCGATGCCTACGCTGCATGCAGAGCACTTGCTTCATTATACACTCAAAGACCAGACAAAATGTTCTTATTCTTCGTGTTTTTTTTTTTTTTATTCTCTGTTGTTGAGCAGTGTTTTGTTCTTGTTTGTGCTCAGCGTGCTGGATAGGCTGTGCTTGATCTTTGCTGCATCGACCTTGAAAAGTGCACAGGTGTGGCCTGGAAAAAGAGAGAGAGAGAGAGAGAGAGAGAGATGACAAGTTAGCATCTATTAAAATCTTCAGTTGAGCAGCTCCCCACTACTCAACTGGGGACATGCACATGCCCCATTCACAGGCTGCCCAATAATTTGGAAAAACGGGCATGATACGTTGGATGCAAAAAGGGTGGGAGATCATGAATGATGGACGATAGAGGCTGTAACCTTTGTAACGGGCAGTAGCTTGCGCCACCAATACAGCTGGCCCGGCCAAACTCTCCAATCAACGCCAAGCTACCAGCTTCTGCCTGCAGCTTTCATAGAAGCCTAGACTTTGCATGGTAATGAAAAAGTTAAGTGTCTTCAAAGTGCTACTTCATTAGCAAGTCTATTTTTCACTATACTTTGTTTCACCTTAGGTCTGAGCGTGGCCGAAGTTATGAGCCGAAGGTCCAATCTAATGGCGAAAAAGTCGCACCGTCATGGCGTGCTCTCCGCATTTGATAGGACCAGCGGTGTTTGCCGTCTTTCGGTGCGTGCTCCTCCGCCGGCTCGTCCTATCAAGAGCCAAGAACACCATAACGTCGCGCTTTTTGCGCTGTTTGATTGGACCTTCAGCTCACAAAAACGGCCACACTCGGACGAAAGCTGAAACCAAGTATAGAGACGTATACAGGGTGTTTCTTTTTTTAGATGCACCAAATTTTCAAAAAGGAAACTTCAGATAGAGCAATTTGAGCCCTGCGGAAGTGTTAATGGCCATGGCGGCCTCTAGAAAATAAGCGAAATTGGGTAATTAGCAAATTAACTAAAATGTTTTAATTAACTTTTTATTTTTTTAATTTATGGCGCAAAAAGCACTTACAAATAGCGCTGTACAGGGCCTTTCGGGCCGATCACTCTGGGTTACACGTTGAACACGTCGGAGATTCCTGGCACAGAATTCGACACGCTTCAAACTCATCGGATAGTGACAAAACGTACATTGCGTAGCAAAAATACCTATCCCGAATGGTCAGGAGGACTTCTCCTTCTCACTCACATGGAAGAGAAGGCGGTCCGTCGTGTCTTCGGTCCGTCGAAGCTAGTGGTCACATGTATGCCCACAACAAAGGAAGATCCCCGGAGTGTAGGCGCTGCCGAAAGAATATCCATGGTCTTGGCAATCCGCATGTTGAAGATCGCACTTGGCACTAAAGGCTTGTTAATACGATGCATTTTTCTCGCGCATCTAGTGTCGCGAAATGTAGTTTCGCGAAATGGTTGCGCCGTCTGAACGAGTCCGAAAAGGACGCGCGCATCTAAAAAAAGTTGCGCGCACACCTCGCTTCTGGAGCGAGCTTTTGCTGAAACTTTGCCGAGTCCTGTCAATCACTCTGAGGGCGCCGCCAATGGCCGCTCAGAAACGCTCTCACGTGGCCTTTGAGGGGGGAGCGAGCTGTTTGAGAAGACCACCTCACTGCCGGTGTTGTAGCCGAGCCAAATCCGAAGAAAACCGAAACCACGAACGATGGATACTGCCGGCGCTTCCGCAAGCACGTCAAGCACCACTGAAGGAAAAGTGAGTAGCATATCGGAAAAATAATCCAGCGATGGACGAAGACAATTAGCGGGAGTTGGCGAGATTAGAATAGTGCTCATAGCGTTGTTGTCGCGACGATACCACTGGATAATACCCCTGTTACACGGGCACCCTTAACCGTAGTTAACGCTTTAACTGCTGTTACGTGGCACCACAGTTGCCGCACTATACTCTCAGAAAGCTATTTCAGAAGAAGTGAAGAGCGCGCGTGCACTGCTTCGATGGGTGCTCAAAATGCTCAAGCGCACGTTCGCCCATAGCTTTGACTGCATAGCCGCAGAATGTTGTCCGCAAGTATTGTGCGCTAACTGTGGCTTAGCCTAACCGCAGTAAAGTGTGCCCGTGTAACAGGGGTATAAACTGAAACCAAGTTTGCTTTGTTTACATTCGAACGTGAAACCATTTGCGCTCTCTGAAACAGTGCACAGTAAAATCGGGGCAGACATGGGCGCCGAGAAGTAACCAGATTGGGCACGTAGCGTTTCTATGAATACCATGTGCATTGATAGGAGCTTTGGCAATGAATAGACCTATTGCTATATTACCCAAGCATCAAGGAGAATGCAGGGATTGGTGTTCCACGCGCCGCACGTGCTGGCCTCAGCAGTAGTAAATTTTCCAAAGCAAAAACCTAAAACAAATTGTATCTTGCACGCGCGTTCGTCAACGCTTTATTTTGGTTATTTACTTCGAATATTTTATACGGGGAAGACGTGCGCGTGTGGCACGTGGAACACCAATCCCTGCATTCTCCTTGATGCTTGGGTAATACAGCAAATGGTCTATTGGCTGCGTACGGGCTCGGCGCCGGCACATGTCCTGCACGTACAGGTTGCCGCCTCAATTGGCTTTGCGCACATGCGAGATCGCTCCAAGTATTGAATTGAATTGACTGCATAAAATGCGCAAAGCAGGTCCCCAGATAAATAGCGATCTGATTCGGAGCGCCACATTATGGTCAACACCGAAACCATTTTCGCGAGTCAAAACGTCATCGTTGTTGCACGTGAAGCGGTACGTGTGAACGAGCACATTTCGCGAAACTTGAGTGTCGCGAAACTGTTGCGCGCCTAAAAGATGCATCGTGTGAACAAACCTTAAGACGAAATGCGCTGCGGGTGATCGGAACTCTAGAATTAGATTTACCACATTTAACACAGAAGCGAAATCCACATCAGGCCCGCAGGCCGCATCACCCGCGAAGCTAGGTCCGGTCTTCTTCGCAGGCATTCCGGGTTTGTCAACGGCCAATGCGTCATCCGTCAAACCACGTGGTGCGCTTACAAAGGCTAATCTTCAGGGCCATCTCAACAATTAACACAACGAGACGATTTGTCACTTGTAACCAAGGTTGATAGTGCAGTGGACTTTATGCGTGGCCTTGGGCTTTTGGTCAGGTTCTGTGCTCTGCCTTATCACCAGCTTCGAGATTGTAGTCACGTGACCCTAACCGGAGACACGATTGGCCTAAATCACGCATAGCGTCTACCCTGCTGTCAATACCGATTGAACAGGACAGCTCTTTGAAGGCCAGCTTTTGAATTTCTAAAGAAGCTGTCCAGCCCAAAAGTGATTCTAAACGGGGCAAGTTTGAAGACACTATGTTTTACGTCGAATAACTCACATTATAATTTAGAATGAAGCACTAAGCGCGACTATTTTTTGCACATGATGTCCATAAATAAATAAATAAATAAATATATATATATATATATATATTTATATATTATCAAAAAATTTAAAATTATTTGTACACTGTTAGGTTCGCGTTTTTAAACTTCAAATTTTTTCTTACGAAATAGTTACACATAAAAGACACCACGGACAGCACATCGTCCGACTTTCAACACACGATGAATCGCCGACGGTCGCTGACAGAAGGTTGCGATGCTATCCGTTTTTCTGTCTCAGTCAGCTGGCTTAAATCATCAAGCTCAGAACATTCTCGCAATATATCGCCTTTAGTTACCCTCGTTGGAGGTTGAAGTCACATTCTGGTCATATAGTCCTGCCTTCAAGAAAAGGCTAGCGTGCATGATTGTTTCAACCTATTGATTTGGATTCGTCGTGTCTGGTGTTGGCAGTGGTCGAGGCTGCAACCTACAGCATGTTTGATTGGAAACCTGTGTTATTGATGTATATATACTCTGTGTGATTCTTTTTAAATGTTTATCAGGGCCGGATCTTGTGGTAATAAAATCATGTGGCTATGTAGTTCACTTCAAGCCTGTTGTAAAAGCGTTTCTTACTACACACGAAAACTGCTTATGACTCATATCAACGATTTTGTAATGTTTTCAGTGTGTATGGTTTATCAAGTCAGGTCTGTAGAAAATCTAGGAATATGGCGACGCAAAGTCTAACGACCGTTGGCGACAGACAGTTGGTAGGATATCTGACGACTGTGCTCTGTAGACTCCTGTTGAAAGGAAATCTGTAGAAACCTTGTAGACAAATGGCGATAAGATAGGAAGTGGACAGGTATGTTAAAAAATCGTTAAGATGTCTACAGACCGGCTCACATTTTTTTTGTAAGGGTACGGCCTGGTCGGTCTGGCAATCTTGACCGCGCAAGCGCACCGTCGAGGTAAAGGAAATGACGTAGCACGCTTCTGTCGACTTCCGCCAGGCTTCGTAAAATCCCACGGATCAAGTTCGGCGTGGTTGGATGCGCTCCACGTGGCCGGGCGCTGCCACCAATCTACGAGCGGAAGATGACCAACTTGATACGGATCTGCCCGCGGAAAATGCGCGCTCATAAAGGGGGCGCTTTTGCAGCGCTTCAAATCTGCGCGCAAAATTGCCCAGAAGAGAGTGGCAGTCTGCCGGTGGTATACCCGCTCCGAGGGAACTTAAAAAAGTTGTGTGGGAGGATTGACCAAGGGGAAGACGGGAATGTTAGGTGGAACAATAAAACAAATCAATTGTCTAGACTCCAGGGGAAAGTAGAGCTAATATATAAGATATCACTGTCGTGCGATAAAGCGTACTGTGAGCAGCGTGCCTATCCACAGCACCGAACGTACCTCATATGGCCTCATAGATAGGAAAAGACGAAGAAGTAGAAGAACGCCAGCCAGCCATGACGAGTCATCAGCCTTGACTCAGCCGTCTCTTTAGGATTCCCTTTATTTGCATTCATTAAGCATTTTTCTTATTTCCAAAGTCTCACATAAGGCGCAGTCGACGCCCTCAACCTGCCATCGCCACCTCATCGCCACGTAAGCCTGCTTGCCCGCTTTCATCCGCGCAGCCGAACGCCAAGCCATTTTTAAACCTACCAGGCCTTCACTCTCCCCATCTAAAGCCCCTTCATGTTTCAAAAGTAGCGCAAGGTGCGTCGATGCACGAGGCACGTGCAACATGCAGCTCTTGGGAATATCATGGCGGCCCAGCGCAGCACTGAGCTATATTTCAAAAGCCATGTTCTTCCCAGGAATGGCGCGCGGCACGTGTCTCGAGCATTTCCACAACAATGAATGGCGCCACTTTTCCAAGGCCGGTTCTCACATGAAGCGAAGCGCTGATGTAGCGCTCCTCACGTGCCGTCAGCTACTTATCGCCTGCCACGAGCAACAGTTTTGGCGGTGCAATACAAAGCTGGTGAACGCTCCGGTCAGCACGCGCTTAGCGCGAGGTTAGCGCTATGCTTGAAGCGCTCCGCTGCATTTGTGAACTAGGGTGCCTCAATGCCTTTCTGTTTAGGGTGATGCCACCCTTTGTAGTACCTGATGCCGACCGCACGCGCTCACGGGGAAACTACAAAGGAATTGACGAAAACAAAATGTCGCCATAGCACTGTCAGCGCCAGAAACGCGTGCAGGGACACGCTCTTTCACGCGCTTCTGAACAAAAAAGAAAAATAAACGTGTGGGACAAAATGGCGAGATGCCACCACCCTAAGCAAAGCGCACATGAAGGCACCCTAGTGTGAACAGGCCTTAAAGGAGCTGTGCAACGATATTCAATAGACCCTTTCCGAAAGTCAGTCTACCCACCTTGTGCAGAGCCAGACCCGACGCTCTAATGGCGGAACTACACTGTTTCTCCACACCAGAAAAATCGAACGTCTTCGAAAGCATAGAGCAGAAAAAGGAAAAGATGTTAGCCGTTTCACGTCACCTTCGATGCACGAACTCGAGGGTGCTTGATTTAGCCGCGCATAATCTCCTATCACCGCCATTAGAGCGGCAATACTAGAGCTTTTTGGACTGCCACAAGAGGACTCTGACTTTTGAAAAGGGTCTATTGGAATGTTTTTCGCTTTCCACGAGCTTACTGGCACTGGTGGGACTCAAGGATACTCGCACGCAACGCCACTGGCCAAGAAACTCCTTTGTTGCGGTGTAATTTCAAGGACAAAACCGACAATTTTCATTCAATCTTTCCTTTGCAAAATTTGATGACGTGGCGTGGGGATCGCAGTACACTCCAATGACGATATTTGAATGCGGTTCATAGATTGGACCCAAGCATTGCGTGGGCACTCGATTTGGGCTCGTGATAATTACTAGCTCGAGAAGCATTCGGGTAGGGGGCCCGTGTCCAATCGCTGCAACGACGACAATAGCCGAGCCATAACAATGTCTGAAACTCAGCGCGTGTCCTGTGCTTTGCCAACCCCAGCGCGTGGCTATGATCAACATTGGCGGCATATAATCGGCTCCAGTTCACGTGGCTGCTTGTTCTGGATGCGAGTTGAGTGGCTCAACATCGTGTCTGAAGTGGACCGAACGACAGACCATTCCTGTCTGACCCGCACACCCACATTCCCAAAGCCAGCCCGGGATGGACGTCTCTCAGCGAGCGGCTCAACCACACACTTCAATTGTACGCCTGGTACATCAGAAACTGGTCTTACACGCACTGCAGATATGTCTCCAAACGAACAGGAAGCCAGGTACAATACAATTTCCACAAAATATTGCTCCCCAACATACGGACCGGGACAAGACATAAAAGAAGCCATCTGCTACAAATATAAAAAGCCTGGCCATCTCGCAAGCAAGTGTAACAAGCATGAAACATCCTCCAAATCTCTCCAAGTCGAAAACACGACATGAACCTACAGCTCTAGTTAGCCAGCTAGACGTCTTGCATGGGTCTCAGCTGAAGTGTCCAGTCGTTCCAGCTCACATAACTGAAGTTGGCACAGTCAGCGCATTTCCCGACAGTGGTTCCAGCATAACAATCATCACTGCAAGCCTCGTCAACGAACTCGCCCTACTGCCATGGACAAAACCACCCTTGCTAGTCGTTGGCGGCGCTTGCCTCACTCCAAAAGGTGTGGTCCCACTCCTGATTGCAATTGGACCAATGTCAGCCACAGTCGAAGCAGCAGTCCTCGAAAGAAATGCCTTACCTCTCAAATTGGGAGGAGACTGGTTTCGCATCGCAAAAGCCGAGCTTCACATTAGGCCCCCCGAGTTGCATATCATTTGCCGTCCCGACAGAAACATGGTTGTACAATATAGAGAACTTTTACCAAAGATGTCCAACGCCGTGATCCTCTCACAATCGGCTCTCTTGTAGTTTGATCCTTCGCACTCTACTGCAGTGCCTCTGCAGACCACACATGAGCCAGACGAGGATGCACCACTATGGAGTGAGCTGAACAACGCAGCCTGCTGTCAAGAGCCCACAACCTCTGCTCTGTCACAACTAGCGGCAACCACATCACCAAATCAAAGTCTCGCAAATGGCTCACAATTATGTGCATCCGTATCAAGCGAAACTTCTCTCGATGGCGTTTACATCGGCTCCCAGCTCACTACTAAACAACAACATGATGTGAAACGCATCTTGCTCCACCACACTGACCTCTTCCCGCGTAAATCTCTTGACCTTGGCATCTATGAAGGCATTGAACATCAAATTGACCTTGTGCCTGACGCAAAATCATATGGACGACAGCCGTATCACTACACAACGACTGATAGACAACTCCTCAAGACCCAGGTCGACACGCTTCTCGACACGGGTATCGTCAAGCCATCCTCGAGAGCATGGGGATTTCCAGCCATTGTGGTCACACAGAAAAATAAGAGACTGTGTGTCAACGTCATCTTATTAAATAAGATGACGATCAACTTCCTGCAACGACTTCCCCGGGCCGACGACATCTTAGACGATCTTGCGGGATGTTCTTTGTTCCCGGTCCTGGAATTGTGCTCTGCCTAAGGGCAAATTCGTGTCAGGGAGTCCGACCAAGACAAGACTACTTTCATTACACATCATGGTACCTTCACAGGAACCCAAATGACTTTTGGATTGAAAAACGCACCAGCAACATTCTAACAGGCAATGAACAAAGTTTTTACAAATTTGAAACCTAGACACACCAAGTCAGGAGTCAGGACGTTGTTGTACGTCATTATTGTGTTTGCCGTTGAATTCTTGGTATTCTTGGACGTTCTGGATGAGACCATGAGTCTTCTTCAACAAGCCGGCTTCAAGATTTCGTTAGCGAAATGCAAGTTTGCCATGCCCTCTGTGAAGTTTCTTGGCTTCCTGATTTCAAAAAAAGGAAAAGAGCCAGACCCCTCTAAAGTTTAAGCCATGCTACGCTTTCCTACACCATTGACCTCAAAGCAACTGCTCTCCTGGGTTCAAACAGCCAACTTTTACAGGAGATTCACTAGCAACTTTTCGAAGATTGCTGCCCCCCTGCAAGCTGTTATCCGAAGCCCTGATTTCAACTAGACACCGGAGTGTCATCAAGCATTTGAGACCCTTTGTGCAGCCCTCACCTCAGCGCCAATCCTTGGACACTTTGATGCAGTTGCGCCAAAACTGTTGCTACAGGTGCCTCAGCCACAGCCCTTGGTGCTGTCCTCTCTCAGAAGCAGAATGGCAAAGAGGTTGTCATTGAGTATGCAAGCCGTGCCCTCACTGAACCGGAACAGAAGCTCCACAGCAACGTTTGGGAAGCCCTGGCTCTGCATTGGCCAGTGACAGTAAAATTTCGTCATTACCCTACTGGGACGGAGGTCACATCTTCTAACCGATAACTGGTCCGTCGACTGCCTAACCACAAGCTTCAAGCCTTCTCGACGCTTTACAGGAATGCTGCTTGACCTAGCAGAATTTCATTTCTCGTTTGAACACTGACCCCGTCGTCAGAACCATCTGACTGACATGCTTTCAAGATACTCGTGCGCCACCGTGTCTCAGATCGACACCCTTGTTACTATGCAAACTGAAGATGAGCAATGCAAGGTCATCCGCGCAAACCTTCTGTCAGGACAGGAATCATGGGACTTCATTGTTATTAACGACATCTTGTACAAGGTTGTGAGCCCAGAATTGCTCACAATAGTGGTCCCGACCAAGATGCAACAGCAGGTCCTCGAACTTGCCCATGATGCCAATGGACACATGGACGCCTCACGCACCCTCAATAAGGTAAGAAAACACTATTGGTGGCCAAAGATGGCTGCTATAACAACAGAATACGTCCAGGCTTGCCAAGTTTGCCAAATGCATAACCAACCCACTACCCGATCAGTTGGTCCTATGTGCTTTATGCCCACGACAGAAGTTCCCTTCAGTGCCATAGCAATTGACCACATTACAACGTCCGAAACTAAAGAAAAGTACATCCTCAACGTCATCGATTTCACGACTAGATACATTGTCCCAGCCGCTGTGCCTACGACATCAACAAGAGATGCGCTGAGACATCTGCTCTCACTCTTCTACAGATTTGGAACTCCTAACGACTGCCTCTCCGATCATGCCAAGTCATTTGAGTCGTACAATTCAAGATCTTTATCCATATGCATTGTGTGAACATGCATTTTTTTATTAGCATATCGTGCAGCGAGCAACGGACTTGTTGAACGGGCTAATGGAACTCTTGTGACAGTACTTAGGAAACTGTGCAATGGTGACCAGTCACTTTGGGTGACAAAAATAGAAGCTGCTTTCGCGGTAAACACCACGCGCCACCGAAGCACCGGATTTTCTCCTTTTGAGCTTTTGTGTGGGTTTATACCAAAACTTCCAAGACTAAAAGTGCGCCCGCACAAAGCCTCTGACATCAGCGGTAGGCTTCTTACACTTCCGAACCTGCGAAGTGAAGCAGTGTGTAATTCCGAACAAGCTCAGGAAACTCGGGGGGGATCGGTGGCCGAGTGGGCTAGCGCACACCAGCTCGGAGCACGTGGAGCGAAAGCTCGCGCTGCAGAACCCAGGAATCCTGGGTTCAATCCCCACCTCTGCCCGTTTCGATCTGAATGAGCATCGTACCGGCGTGCGGTCGTGTATCACTACTGCGTGATGCACGTTAAAGACCCCAGGTTAGCGGTTGTACCGCACTGGCCAAATTGCTCATCTACAGCTGAGACACCAGACGCCCACTGAGGCAGACTAACTTCCGGTTGTATAAACATACACACAACAATTCGCTTTGCAGGAAACTCGGAAAACAATATATGACAGATCACACAGAAATGCATCCTTCAACATTGGAGATTTTGTATGGATTAGACGACAACAACCTATATTACAAGGATCCAAAAAGCTATCCCCGAAGTTCAAGGGTTTATACTAAGTTATACGAAAAAAAAACCAGTCACGTACGATGTTTGATGCGTAACAAACTCCATAACGCCCGCACCAGACGGTCCAGTTGGTCATATAAGCCAGATAAAAAAAAAAACTGCCCACATTATCTTGATCCAATCCTGTCCGATCCTACAAATGAGGACCAGACATTCACTCAAGATCCGGCTCAGTCTGCAACTGAACGCCCCGTCGTGCTTTTGAACGAACCTAACTCAACATCCCACCCAACAGACCAAGACCCCAGCGCCATCGGACACAACCGAAACGACTACAGGACTACGATTTGTCCCTGTAATGATTTTAATGCAACAACAGAGCCCGAGACGGACTCATAAAAGACCCGTGTTCGAGGCGGGGCTTAGGCCGCACGTCCGAAGGCTTCCTGGCCTTTGACGACGACCATTCCCCGAAGTGAAGAACCCAGGGGTCCAGTGGAGGTGGGAGAATTGGTAACGTAACGAACGGTTTAATTACATGGTAGCGATACAGTCGTCAAATCCGAGAGAACAACTCAGCAGCCTCACGCCCCGCCTTATATAGGGGTCCGTTTTCTCCCTCACTCTCCGCCAGGGCAGCAGGTGCGACCGCCAAGTGCGTAGCAGAAAAGTCCGCCGCGTCGTAGCCAGAAATGCGTCATAGCCATGGTTCTCCGCAGTTAGGCCAGGCCTCTCTCCCCTTCCGGAGCGCACGCACCCACACGCACACACACACACGTCCCGTTGACGTCACGGACGCGTTGAGACTCGTTTCGGGCAGACCACGACAGCTGGGCGACGGTCTTGAACACGTCGGGACTCGTTTCGGGCAGACTTCGACAGGTGGGCGACAGTCCAGAACACGTCGGGACTCGTTTCGGGACTCGTTTCCGCAGCGTTGAAACTCGGAAAAGGTTGCCGAAGGTTCCATTCTTAACAGCCCCTCCGGGGCCAGGGAAACCTCGAATGGCCGGTGGTACAATCGCTGGCCTGAAGAGGTGGGCTTGGAGTAGGCCTTGAGAAGACGCTGCAAGCACCAAACAAACTCCCAAACCTCTCAACGGAGGCATCAGCGGAAACGTCCCCCACAACACCACGCCACACCGCAGTCAAACGCTCGGAATTCGTCAAAGACCCGCCAGACTGAATTACGGATTACCAAAATTTGGTACAATTCCGGGTATCGAGACCCCCTGTCGCCAAAAAAAACTCATTTTTCCAACGAGGTCACTAAGAACAAAAGACAAAAACTTTTCGCAATTTGTGAGGTCATTTTGGGGTTTCAAGGAAGTGCCCCCACTTAGATCCTCATTCAAGTGGATGACGAAGACCTCTGAGATCATCCCTACTATTTATCTTGATGTCAGAAAAATCTGCTCAACCCATCGGCATTGCCGTTAAATTTGCCTTTCCTTTTTCTTACGCTGAAGTCATAGTGATCGATTTTCACGTGATTTCTAGACGTGAAAATGCGGTCCTTATAGCGCCGATAAAACAATCCGCCTCTTTCGTTCCCCGTCACATTGGTCCTAGCAATCTCCTGAGCTGTACAGCGAAACCCTGACACACTAGGGTCGCTCTTCTGCTCGACTGTCAAAGACACTCTGTCTACTCGTAGCAGAGGACCAAAGTTACGTGACGCCGGAGCTACGAGAGATCTTTCACTGATCCCCTCTTCCTCCGCCTTTTCCGCCGGCGCGTTGGGACGGCGTGTAGAATATATTTTTACGTTGTTGCTTATTCGGCCAAACTCGGTGGCCCCGCGTTCCGCGAAACGAAAACGGGCCCTCGTTCGGGCATCTGCGGTTACCGGGTCCCGGAATGTGAGGGGGGCCATAAAACGGAGGGTCGCTCCCCGCGCCTTCGGCTCGGACACATCTGGAGCGCTTCATCTGACACCCCGCCACTCTTCCCCCCTTTGCTGTTTTCTCTCTTTCCCTTGACAGTGTCGGTGACTTCGCCCTTTGTACTTGTACAGAAATAAACCAGTGTTCTTTTCTCAACGAAACGTATCGGACGCTTCCTGACGTTTTCCTACGAACGCAACGAGTTTCAACTTAACGTAAATTCAGTCTATTATATATAAGTTCCCACAATTTTGGTGCCGAAACCCGGGAGAACGTCAGAGAACTCATTCTGGCAAACAGACACTTAACGGAAGCAGCGACAGCCTCACACACTCAAGCCAACGAACAACGTGAACGAGCGGCTGCAATGGAGAAACTGAAGAAAAAACGAGCGGTCGTCCGAGCTGCGGTCACCAGGATTATCAACGAAATGACCACAGCAATGAAAGGAGCTCCATCGCAGCAAGGTGAGCTTGACGAAAAACTTTCTCTCCTTGCTTTAAAAGAAAAATCGCTTCGTGAGCTTGACCAACAAGTAGCCGACCTGACTGACGTGAACGATATCGAAGAGGAAACGGAAGCTAGCCTCGGTTATGAAGATGCTATCAGCATAGCCAGAACTAGAGCCTTGAGGCAGCTACAAGAAGTAACGAACAACGAGACAACCTCCTCTACCTCTAGCAACGTGTCGCGCACGGAGGTACAAGGGGGAAACGGCGCAACTGTCCCAAACGTAAAGCTACCCAAGTTGGAGTTACCGAAGTTCAACGGAGAGCTGGCGGAGTGGCAGACATTCTGGGATCAGTTTCAATCGTCAATCGACCAGAACCCCGCCTTGTCTCCCGTAGACAAGTTCAAATATCTCAAAGTGTATCTGGTTGGCCGAGCGGAGTCTGTCATCAAAGGTATTCCGGTGACCGGGGGCAACTATGACACGGCCGTAGAACTACTAAGGAAGAGGTTCGGCCAACCCTCCGTCATCGTCAACGATCACCTCACGCACCTGTTGAACGTTAAACCAATCACTATGTCAGACGCGGCGAATGGGCTCCGCGGGCTCTATGACGATGTGCAGACACGCATGCGGAGCCTCAAAAGCTTGGGAGTTGACTCAGATTCGTATGGGGTACTGTTGCACACTGTTCTCCAGAGATCTCTTCCTCCCGAGCTCATTCTCAGATACAATCGGAGTTTGATTGTCGACAAGCGACCACAGACCGAAGGCAGAGACGACCTCGCGAGGCTGCTTGAGTTTATTGAAATCGAGGTGGAGACCAGAGAAAAATGCCGACAGCTCACTCCCCACGCGAACCAACAAACTGCACCCGAATCGCGCCGCCGAGGGTTTCGCTTCGAGAAGGGAGGCTCTGCGGCAGCATTGACCAGCGCCGCGAAGTCAGAAATGAGGCGCTGCGTATTCTGCGGCTCTAACGAACACCTCTTGGAGAAGTGCACGTCACCCCTAACGATCCAAGAAAAGAAGAAAAAACTGAAGGCGGAGAACAGGTGCTTTCGGTGCACAAAGCAGTTTCATCGCTCCCGAGAGTGCAGGTCCGCCCAGACACTATCGTGCGCAAGGTGTTCTGGAAGACATCTAACCGTGATGTGCGACCCCGAGTGGGCAGGAGCAAGGCAGTCGACAAACTCTGACTCAACCCCACCTCGGTTTATTGGCATCTCGAGCGCCTGTACAACCAGCCACAATCAAGTGCTCCTTCAAACGGCCAGGATGCGAGCAAGGGGTCAGACCGAGACTTCCCTGCGAGCACTAATTGATGGAGGCAGTCAGCGAACCTTCATCCGTCGAGACACCTCCGAAAAACTTCGATGTAGACCAGTTGGAGAGGAGGAGTTAACGATATTCGCTTTCGGTGAGTCGGCGGGTGGTACGAAAAGAAGATGTCGCCGGGTGGAGCTTATACTTCGAAGCCACCACGGAGACGCCGAGATCGTCATCGAGGCCTTGGAGGTTCCGGAGATCTGCGGAGAGATTTTGTGCATCACTGATGGTGACCTGATCAACAACCTACAAGGGCAAGGGATCACACTCGCTGATCTACCTGTGGGGGACTGTCAAGGGGAGCGTGGAGTGAGCATTCTAATAGGAGCAGATTACTATTGGAGGGTCACCACCGGAAACGTGCACCGCGTCAGCCCTTCACTGACCGCAGTGGAGACCATCTTCGGGTGGTCTCTGCAGGGCCCCCTGAGGGTGAACAACGCTGCCAACGTATGCGCAACGACCGCCGTCTTCAGAGTCAACGTTGACGAGACCCCAGGGTGCATCGCCACTGAACTGCGTGCATTCTGGGATCTTGAAAGCCTTGGCATTAAGGACATCTCCCAGAGTAGCGAAGGTAATGAGCCATCGAAAGAACTGGTGACTTCTTTCAACTCGTCCCTGATAATGACTGACGGCAGATACGAGACCCGCCTCCCTTGGAAGACCTCAGAGCGCCAATTGACGAACAACAAGGAAGTAGCTTCTATGCGCTTGACAGCCTTGCTGAAGAAACTTCGCCGAGACAACTGCCTGCTAACGCAGTATGACAAGTCGATAAGGGAATATATGAGCAACGGCTTTGCTGAAAGAGTTCCCCCTGAGGATGAAGACGGGCCCAGTGGCATGACGTATTATATGCCTCACCGGGCCGTGATCAAGGAGGACCGCGAAACCACAAAAATTCGCATCGTGTTTGACGCCTCGTCACATGCTCCAAACTCTGCCTCGCTTAATGATCATCTTCATGCTGGGCCCAACTTGAACCCAGAGCTGCTACAAGTGCTCTTGAATTTCCGCGAGCACCCCGTCGCTCTTAGCGCCGACATAGAAAAGGCGTTTTTGCAGGTCTCCCTCGCCCCGGAGGACAGAGACGCTCTTCGCTTTTTTTGGTTCAGGGATATGCCCAGGGGTGACGAATTGGAAAACCCGCCTGAGACATGGAGAATGACGCGAGTGCCTTTTGGGGCGTCATGCAGTCCCTTCCTGCTTTCAGCCACGATTCGACATCATTTGGACACTGTAAAGGGAAAGTATCCCGAGACTGCGGGGATCATCGACACGTGTCTGTATGTCGACGATTTGCTTACGGGCGCGGAGACAAATGTTCAAGCCCGTGTAATATACGAAGAAGCCAGCGTCATCATGAAAGGAGCGGGCATGAAACTATGCAAGTGGAACACAAACGACAACGACCTGCAGTGTGTCTTCAACTCAAACGAAGCGAACGAGAGGTCAGAAACCACAGGCCAAAACGCAGAAGTCGTAAAGATCCTTGGTCTGCTCTGGAACAGAGTGGATGATCGGCTAACTGTTAACCTGGAAAATGTACTCGGGTTCGTGGACAACACCAAGCTCACCAAGCGCGGTCTTCTCCAGACATCTGCCCGAATATATGATCCGCTCGGGGTGATCGCCCCCGTCGTCGTCACAGTGAAGCTATTGTTTCAGACACTTTGGGAGCTGGCACTGGGATGGGACGAACATCTTCCTGACAACATCGCTGTGGAATGGTCGGACTGGTGTTCCCAACTTTCTGCGCTTCGGGAGATATCGATTCCACGAAGATACACCAGCCTGAAGGGGGACAGAGACGTCACGACTGTCCAACTTCACCTGTTTTCCGACGCTAGTCCCAGGGCCTACGGGGCAGTGGCCTATCTCAGGACAGAGAGTGAAACCGACGTAACGATTACGCTTCTCATGTCCAAATCAAGAGTCGCTCCACTTAAAAGGCTGACTCTACCAAGGCTTGAACTCATGGGAGCCTTATTGGCGGCAAGGTTGCATCGCTATCTCATCGGCACGGTGAGGATACCGCTGCAGGCTGTCTACCTTTGGACTGATTCGACCATCGCCATGCACTGGATCAAGGGGTCTGCTTTGAGGTGGAAGCCCTTTGTCGCGAACCGCGTAACGGAAATTCAGCAACTGACGAATCCTGTGCAATGGGGGCATTGTCCAGGCAACGAGAATCCTGCAGATCTGTTGACCAGGGGACTGACAGCTCCTACGTTGGTTACTAGCGGACTCTGGTGGAGAGGACCGGACTGGCTGCAGGGTTCTCAGACGGAATGGCCCCAACGGACTCCGAGAGAACGACTGGACGACACCGACATTCATCGGCAGGAGCAACGGGAATCGAGGCCATGTGTCACTCTTGTTGTTATGGAGCCTCTCATTCCATTGCAGCGCTACAGCAGCCTGAATCGCCTCCTGCGGGTCACGGCGTGGATCCTGCGTTTTGTACAGAATTGCCGGCGAGTTCAGAGAAAGCAGGGATCATTGACAGCACAGGAAATGAGCGACGCGGAGGAATTCCTGGTGCGACAAACGCAACGTGAAGAGTTCGGGGAGGAACTTGCCGCAATACAAGACAAGGGAGTGTGCAGCAAGGGGTCTCCGTTGAGTTCATTGGGGGCCTATCTTGACTCTAATGGCATCCTACGCGTCGGAGGAAGGTTGGAGAAGACGCAACGTCAGCTGGAGGAAAAGCACCCAATCATCCTGCCTCCCAAGCACATCTTCACTGAGCTGCTTATTCGCGCGACCCACGAACGTCTACTTCATGCGGGTCTTCGTGACACCGTAACGGAGATCAGGGAGAGGTATTGGGTTATAAGGGCTCGACAAGTGACGAAGCGAATGCTGAAACGGTGTGTGACTTGCAATCGGCTTCACTGCAAGCCGGCCTGTGAACCTACAGCACCCCTGCCGGGCCTGCGAGTGAACCCAGCCGATCCCTTCGAGGTCGTTGGCATGGACTTTGCAGGTCCTCTCTTCGCCAAGGAGTGTGGTGTTGTGAAAAAGTGCTACATCCTCGTGATAACATGTGCCGTCACGAGAGCTGTGCACCTGGAACTTGTCAGTGACCTGACAGCGGAAAGGTTCATCCTGGCCTTCAGACGCTTCATCTCTCGAAGAGGAGTGTGTCGTGTTGTGCTGACTGATAATGCTCAGACATTTCGCAGGGCCGACAGGGAACTCGGAGAACTTTGGAACTGCATACGGAGAGAGGAGGTTTCTGCTGTGTTCGCGTCCCTCCGTGTGCAGTGGAAATTTATTGTTGAGAGAGCTGCCTGGTGGGGCGGGTTTTGGGAACGGATGGTGAGATGCGTCAAGACTGTTCTAAAAAAGATCTTGGGTCATGCGTTTCTGAAATTCGAAGAACTGAGCACAGTGTTGACGGAAGTCGAGGCTGTGCTAAATTCCAGGCCTCTAACGTTCGTCTACGCTGAGACATCCGAACCAGACCCGCTCACACCAGCGCATTTTCTTGTAGGGAGACGACTTACGTCGCTCCCTCCATGCGAACGTCGCCTCGTCTCTGAGCCCAACGCTGCCGACATTCAGAGGCGCTGGAAACACCGGCAGGCGCTTGCTGACCAGTTCTGGAGAAGGTGGCGTCGGGAGTATTTAAACGAATTACGTTCTGCGCACCACTCCCGACCCACCAAGTCCACTGGACTTAGGGAGGGAGACTTCGTAATTGTATATGAACATTTACAGCCACGGCAGAATTGGTGCACGGGCCGTGTTGTCAAAACTTTCCCTGGGCGCGATGGACGCGTGCGTTCTTGTACAATAAGGATCCCCCACGGAAAGGTCATTAAACGACCGGTCCAACTTCTGTATCCATTAGAGTCTTTGAACTAATGAGCAATGGTATGCTCATTGCGGGGGGAGATGTTTGTAGAATATATTTTTACGTTGTTGCTTATTCGGCCAAACTCGGTGGCCCCGCGTTCCGCGAAACGAAAACGGGCCCTCGTTCGGGCATCTGCGGTTACCGGGTCCCGGAATGTGAGGGGGGCCATAAAACGGAGGGTCGCTCCCCGCGCCTTCGGCTCGGACACATCTGGAGCGCTTCATCTGACACCCCGCCACTCTTCCCCCTTTGCTGTTTTCTCTCTTTCCCTTGACAGTGTCGGTGACTTCGCCCTTTGTACTTGTACAGAAATAAACCAGTGTTCTTTTCTCAACGAAACGTATCGGACGCTTCCTGACGTTCTCCTACGAACGCAACGAGTTTCAACTTAACGTAAATTCAGTCTATTATATATAAGTTCCCACACGGCGTACGCTTCCTAGTGCTACGAGATCAGGCTGTTCTACAACCTGGTCCCTCTCATCCCGGTTTTCTGCCTCCAACTCTGGGAGTGCTTGTTCCCCGTCAGCTGCCTCTGGCTCTGGATCACTTGTCAACAAAGGGGCGACCTGACGCGATTTGGACCTCGTACACGACTGAACTAGCCCTTCTCCCAGTTGTTGACCCCTTTCGCGCAGCAGGAAATCTGACCGGTTAGAAAACAAATAAGGATACTCCAACGGGACTGTTTGCGAGACAGCCGCCTCTGTCACTAGCTCTCCGAACGGGCCAGTTATCCTTACTGTCGCCATAGGCAAACAGACACTGTGCTTTTCGAGCAGCTGCTTGATCCAAACTACCTTTCCCGTAAAATCGGATGGCGTTACATACGACGGATGGACAACGTCCATCGTCGCTGCACTGTCCCGAAGCACCCTGCACGGCTTTCCGTTTACATGGAGCTCGTGAAGATAGGGACGAAGAAGCTTCAGGTCCCCGTCACTACAGTTCACGTACGAGAACACAACCCGCGGTTTCTTACATCTGGCCGCTGTGTGTCCCGGCTCCTCACAGTTGTAGCACAGGAACGGCTTCCTTGCCTCGAACTGCCCTGTTGGGCTTTTCCGCGCCTCGTCTCCGTTCGAGTGTTCTGCACTCTTTTCTGGGACCTTTTGTCCTGCTTCGGGCTTCTCGGGCCCGTTTTCTCGCGAGCCGTTACCCTGTCGGAAGGTCTTGCGCTGATCGCTTCGGCCGGATTCGCTTTCCTCTCCGCTCAGCTTTCTACGCGTTGCGTACTCTTCGGCTAGCTCAGCGGCCCTTTCGACAGAGTCGACTCCCACCCTGTCCTGCACCCAGAGCTTGACTGACTGCGGAATGCTACGAAAGAACTGTTCGAGGCACACACACTCGACTACCTTGTCTCGGCTTTCGTACACTTCCTCGCTCTTCAACCATTCTATCAGGTTGGTTTTAAGCCCGTACGCGAATTCCGAGTAGCCCTCGCTGCTCTTTTTGGATGCGTTTCTAAACCTTTGACGGAACGCCTCGGCAGAAAGGCGGTACCGCTTCAAAAGGCTGGACTTCACCTTGTCGTAGTCGTCCGCGTCTCCAGCACTAAGGCGCGCGACAACCTCTGCAGCCTCACAGGGCAACAGAGTCAAAAGCCGTTGCGGCCACGTTTCTGGGGCGAAGCTCAACTTCTCACATGTCCTCTCAAAGTTAACTAAGAATAGGCCCACGTCTTCCCCAACTTTAAACGGCTGCATGAGCTTCTTCATTTGATACGACTCGGTCTCACTTGCTCGTACCGGAGCCCCAACTCTACTGTTCTGCGAGTTTAATCGCTGTTGTTAAATTTCGAGCTCTAGCCTTTTCAGCGCTCGCTCCTCTCTCGCTGCAGCCTGCTCTCGTTCTCGTTCCTCTCTAGCTGCAGCTTCGCTCTTAGCGTTCTGAAGCAGTTCCCACGCAATTTTAATTTCCTCTGCTTCCGCGCTCTCTGAAATCGCTTTACTGATCTCAGATTTCTTCATCTTTTGCTCCACCTCCACACCCAATTCTTCACATAAACAGAATAAATCTGTTCTCAGTAACCTCATTAGATCCATGATCGCTGCTCTTTAGCTTTGGCTTTGTTCTAAAACTTGTCGCGAGGTTGTACCAAAAACCTAGCGCACGAGTCAAACACTAAGGATTCCCAGCAGTTCAAAATTAATTACCCATAATCTGAAGCCTGGCGAATCCCAAAGCAAAGTCCAAACGCTCACCCACAGATGTAGCACGATGTCGCATGGTCCGATCCCAACCGCTGCCAACCAGTTGTTCGAGGCGGGGCTTAGGCCGCACGTCCGGAGGCTTCCTGGCCTTTGACGACGACCATTCCCCGAAGTGAAGAACCCAGGGGTCCAGTGGAGGTGGGAGAATTGGTAACGTAACGAACGGTTTAATTACATGGTAGCGATACAGTCGTCAAATCCGAGAGAACAACTCAGCAGCCTCACGCCCCGCCTTATATAGGGGTCCGTTTTCTCCCTCACTCTCCGCCAGGGCAGCAGGTGCGACCGCCAAGTGCGTAGCAGAAAAGTCCGCCGCGTCGTAGCCAGAAATGCGTCATAGCCATGGTTCTCCGCAGTTAGTAGGCCAGGCCTCTCTCCCCTTCCGGAGCGCACGCACCCACACGCACACACACACACGTCCCGTTGACGTCACGGACGCGTTGAGACTCGTTTCGGGCAGACCACGACAGCTGGGCGACGGTCTTGAACACGTCGGGACTCGTTTCGGGCAGACTTCGACAGGTGGGCGACAGTCCAGAACACGTCGGGACTCGTTTCGGGACTCGTTTCCGCAGCGTTGAAACTCGGAAAAGGTTGCCGAATGTTCCATTCTTAACACCCGGCTGGACCCCGGCTGTTCACTCGGACTCAGTCTCCTCGAATTTCGCCCTCTCGGACCCCGCTCCAACGACCAATCCCGTTTTTCATGCCAAGCCTAGTTCCAGCGTTTCAATAATTCGCAAAAAAAAACAAAAAAAACTTTGTTAATTTAATAAAAAAAGAAACAAAAAAAAGGGGGGGGGGGGGTCGGATGGGACCAGCGTGCCTGCCCACAGCACCGAACGTGCCTCATATGGCCTCAGAGATAGGAAAAGACGAAGAAGTAAAGAACGCCAGCCAGCCATGACGAGCCATCACCCTTAAAGGGACACTGACACCCCCAATTTGTTTATTCATTTTTGTCAGGCGATTCATTATGGTGCCGGAATACCACCCAATTAATATTTTGCTACAAAGTCAAGTGTATTTTTTTAATAAAGCCAAAAAACGCAACTGCTCGAAACCGAAACCGAAACTGCCGCACCGCACGGAGAAGTGGAGAGGATAGAGTGAGTGACGCAAGTCACGTGGCTACAACCGACCGTGCGGGTTTTTTTTTCTCCGCACGTAGCAGACGAAATGCATTCGTTCGCCGTGCGATTCCTTTGCAGTTATGTTTGTTCCACTCGCTGTTCTGTACTTCAATATGAGTTGTTTTGTACATTTAAGTGTTGGCAATTAGTAGTGAGTGCCCGAGCGCCATGATGAATTCCCGTGATCGGCTCAGAAAAGAATACTCCCAAGATGTTGCGTGAAGAGTTGCCTCACATGTCTTGCATCTGAAAGTGGCATTGTGCGGCAGAGTGCACAAGTTTCCGAAAAATCAACGGGTCGGGATCAATGGCTGGCTGCAATTCCTGTAGAACAGTTACACGAAGCTCGGAAAGCGGACACTACCCGATTCATATGCTCCTTGCATTTTGTGGAAAGTGACTACATTGAGTTCGCAGGTGTCAGAAATGGAATCCCATACCATTTAGTTCAGCGACGTATCGTCCACAGCAATTGTTTTTTTTCAGTGATAATTAAAAAAAAGAAAAGAAATGTAAACATCGCGAAATGCTTGACAAAACAAATACACCCACACCAGTGATGCAACCTGTGCCCTCTGCGTGTGAAGCGGATGTCTTTTCACTGAGCTACAGAAGGAGCTCTTTCATGCGTAGTAATGCAGCGGGTAGACTGTATGTCGGAAGTTTGCTGCCGATTTCACATTCGGGAATACATGCATTCCCGGCTTGAAGTCGGGCAGCACCACGCATAGGCCACATTCGCACCTCGTAAAGAAACCGTACGCGTGCGTATTCAACTCGAAGTACGCACTTCGTGCTTGACGTTTGAGCGAGCGATGTCTTCAGCCACGAGAAGGGACGACGGTTCGGCGACGTCTTCGTGCAATCGGCTTGCTGGTCGGGCGTGTCGTACGGGATGAATATCAGTTCTTTTGATCGGTCCAAAATTTCTCTTTCGAAGGAAGACAGAATTCGCCGGTACCGTGAATGACAGTTCTAAAGTACAGGTACAACGCCCGTCTTCTGCTGCCGTCCGCTAGTCCCACGATACGCGAAACGACGCCATGTTGAGAATTATTCAGTGAACGCACAGAATGCTTCCGGTTGTACGTGCTACCTTTGTTTTTTTACTCAACGTATTTGCAGCTTTTTGGAAGCCACAAGAAATGGGTTTCATATTTTTTTTTATTTTTAATATTGACTGTGTGCCTTCAATGACCCACGACTTTAATTAAAATTGGTGGTCGCTTCGAAACCTTAGAAAACGGCCCGTGATCACGGAAAAGAGAGTGAGCGCGACTCAAACCGGCCAGTTCTCGATCAGCGGTTTTCGGGCGGAAAGAAACCGAATTTCGAGCTGCAAATTCTGTTCTGGGTAGTTGGGCTTTCATATGTTACGTACAACTAAAAACCTCGGCGAGCATAAATACCTTGTCAGTGTCCCTTTAAAGGTACACTGAAGTCAATTTTGAGATCGTCCTTTTGTGATGACAACTCAATCTAGACGCTCTAAGCTTCCCACAAACCCAAAACCACAACCGTGCGTGGCTTATTTCCTCGTTAAAAGTGTGTTCAAAAATCGCGACACGCCCTATTTGGGAAGAAGTTTTTTCCGAGTGAAGTGGTCGACGGAGGGCGCTTGTCGGCGAGTTTCAACCGATGGCTTCGACCGAGCAGAAAAAGAGGAGTCTTATCCGAATGTGTGCCTATCAGGCTCTCTTCGAAACAAGTCATAATAAAATCACTCGGAATCTGCGCGTATTTTAGGGCTTTCATTGGTCCACACAATATAGTCCGCGAGAAAAAAGAGTCCACATATTTTTTTCTATCGCCCTGAGGTGAATTGGCGATTTTGTAAAAGAGGGCTTGGTATATGTGGGAACTAACACATTTTAAACAATATAAGATCAAAAACGACCTTTTTCAAAAATTACTTCTGTGCCCCTTTAACTCAGCCATCCCTTTACTATTCCCTTTATTTTCATTCATTAAACATTTTTTCTAATTTCCATAGTCTCACAGTACATTGGTCAGTTGAGTAGCTGCATTAGCGATTGATTAAAGCCGTGGTCACAATTCTATTACGTCATAAAAGAAACACTCTGGAGTCACAGTTTAAGACGTATTTCTTCCTCATATGACAGTCCTGCCACACTGCTCACACACAAAATGCCTGCAGTCATATTGGAACCACCTACAGGGTGTTTTTCGGAAACACGGACCAAATCGCTCCTGCGAAGACTACGCATCGCACAGTGAAACGATTTGATACCGTAGTGGTCTGTGCCAAAGGACACACGAAGGGAATTTATTACGAGTCAGTCAGTCAGTACAACTTTATTGGTGCCCGAAAAAGGAATTAGGAAGTGGTGAGGAGCCCACTAAGGGTCCCCTCCCAGCCCCCCCCCCCCTCAGACGACGGCCAGGATCCCCTGGACCCCGGCGGCGTCTTCGGCCAGTCGGACTAAGTCTTCTTGGACCCGAGGCTCCGAGCTGAGCAGAGTGGTCTCCCAGCTCTCTTCATCTCTGAGCTGCGTCAGTAATTTATTCGCGCAAGCGCCCCTGTCTATGTTATTACACTCCCACACCATGTGTTTCAAGTTCGCCCTCTGCCCACATAGTTTGCACGCGCCCGTGTATCTGTCCGGGTACCACCGATTTAGTAAAGCGGGACACGGATAGGTGTTCGTTTGCAGACGTCTCCACACCGTGGACTGTCTCTTGTTCAGCGAGTGGTGCGCGGGGGGAAACCTCCTCCTCCCGTCCGTGTAGTGGTCGAGAATACCTCTAAATGTCACCAGCCTGTCTCTCCCGGACGACGCGACGGGGACCCCAGACGTTGTGCCGGCCCGGACGGTAAGTCCTCGGGCCGCGTCGTGAGCCTCCTCGTTGCCAGGAAGCGACGCGTGTGCTGGTGTCCACACGAGTCTCACTCTTTCTCTCCCTCCGAAGCACGTCGCACCCCTGAGGACACGCAGAGTCTTCGGCGACACTCTCCCTTTGGCGAAGTTGCGAACCGCGCTCTGCGAGTCGCACACGATTGTCCTGACGCCGGGCATGCTTAGCGCGAGCGCCACCGCCACCTCTTCCGCCGTCTCCGGGTCGTCGGTCTTCCCGCTGCAGCTCGCGACGAGGTGTCCGTCACCGTTCACTACCACCGCTGCCATGGCTCCACTTCCCTTGTACTCGGCCGCGTCAACATACGCGACTCCCTCCTCTTCTTTTAGCGTTCTTCCCAAGGCTTTGGCCCTCGCCTCCCTTCTCTTGGCGTCGTGTAGAGGATGCATGTGCTTTGGGATGGGGGAAATCTGCAGCATCTCCCTGATGTGTAGGGGAACGTCCACTTTCTCGCCTCTCTGTGTCTCATACCGGAGGCCGAGGCTCTTGAGGATGTGCCTGCCAGTCGCGCTCCTCGTGAGCCGTTCCAGCTGGGCCGTTCTATGAGCCTCGATGAGCTCGTCGATGGTATTGTGTACCCCTAGGGCCGCCAGCTTCTCGTTTGACGTCGAGTCTGGCAGCCCTAGGTCAATATAATAAGTCAATACGAGTCAATATAAAAGTTAATTATTCACTTTTCAGTAATCAAATTTGTAAGGATTAATTTTAAAGGTACGACTCCCAGTGCAAACGTCGTGCGAATCATCGAAAACTACTAAATCCACTACAATAATAAGAGGCACTCGCGCTATTTTATGGCGATTCGAGAAAAACTGTTCCTAATTTGAACGCGTTTCTAGGTTTCGGTTTCTCATTGGAGCGCATCTCCGTGCCAGCAATTGACCTTTTTCTACTAACGAGCGCCACCTGCGGAGTTGTATTCGAACAACAAATGAAGGGCCGCCCAACTAGCCTCCGCGGCCCTTCAGAATACATTGGCATCGTGCCGTTGTATTGACCTTCGTTGCCTTTCATGCCCCCATGGTAGCGCATTGCTCAAACAAGAATGGCCAAAAAAAGGACGAAATACGCGCAAAGGTAGGTGCTGAATACGTTGGTCGACCGGAACTCTGCCCCGAAAAAATGGCGACAGCGGGAAGCAAGGCCGGAGGAGGGGGTGTACTACGCAAGAGCGGAAGCCTTAGTGGAAAAAGGTCCATCCCGCTCCCCGTGGCCAAAAACGCGCAACAAGCGTGCGCCGTCACGGATCGTACGTGGGAGAGGCCATAGAGAGCGAAACCTCCCGACTGCCGCGTGAGGTTTGCTTTTTTGTAACATTTTTTAACGTTGGAGGCGGTGTGAAGGCGTACCTTTACTTTTGCCTGCAAGGCGTGGCGGGCGTTTGCCCGTTGCGCGTCTTGGCCACGGGGAGGGATTGCTGTCACGGAGATTCGCTTCGATAAGAAACGGAAACCTATACTCCGTTTCACCTTATGTTGTACCGCAGCGAAGGCCAGAAGCGCGAGCTCATAGCGTTGGCAGCTGCCCTTGGTGCACGAGAGCTTGTGCCCTAGAGCAAGGAGCTCGCGCTTGTAGCCTTTCCTGCGGTACAACACAAGGTGAAACAGAGTATAGAACGCGCAATTGAGTAATTTTTTGAAACACAGTTAAATGCTGCGCGTGCCTTCTTGTATCATTTTAATGCGATTGGATTTGGTAGTTTTCGACTACTATAGTCCGATGCAACCTAAGAACAATCTTTTAGCTCCACCCACAAGCGCATTGCGCCCATCTGAAGTGCCTCCGCCGTCAAGAAAGTAGTTCGCTAGCAACGTTGCTTTTTCTTCCTCCAGTAAACGTGTCTTAAACTACTACAATATTTATTTAATTCATTCAGGACGTTTAAATAAGTTAGAATACGTTTTTGTCAACGAAATAGCTGTTTAGTAAAGAAAGAAAGTCATGTCCAATGTACCGTCTTCCCAATTCATTTTCTGTCCAAGATACTGTCTAACATACCGTCTTCCAGCGCCTTCGATTGAGGGAAAGCGGCGAAAACGAAACCAACCTTTCTCTCGCCAAAATTATAAATAACAAAGCACTTATAGTTCTTGCAAATAATAAACATTTAGTGATTTACTTAGTTTTGTGGGCTTTGCGCACGAAATGTGTGCCTTTATTTTGTTGGATGAATAGAAAACAAGAATAATTATACTTTTCGGGTTTTGACAAATCGGCACCCTCCCAAGTCATCGACACCACCACCGCGCCCCTCTAGAGTGCCTTCATACACACGCGCGCTTTTGCTTGAGTGGTGATATCTCAGCCATTTTTACGCCCAATCGTTTTTTTATGCATTTTGAAGTACGCGCAATCCGGTGTCAATCAGCTCGAGCGCGTAGCTTTGGCTAATGCATAGACGCCATTTTAGCGCCAAGGTCACGCAACGAGTGCGCGAGAGCGTCAGGCGCTGAACATTCAGTGCAACAATGGATGTCTTCACCCTGAGACAGACAGACATGTAGGCACCCTACGCCCCGCTCTCTTTGTCTTCCGTCATGGATCCCACTGAGGTGCACGGCAATCTCAGCTCACCCCGCGGAAACCACAGCGAATTGAAGCAGCGGTGCCGGTACCATGTTGAGTAGCAACGTGGGGCAGAGGCGACAGAAATCCAACGAAGCAGACGACGTCCGGCGTAGCTTCTCACCTCTCAGCAGTGCTAAGCCTCGCGCTCGCTTCGAAATTTTTGTTGGCGATAGCGTCGCTGGATTCTCACGTTGTCGCGCAAAAACTGCTGCGAACGCAAGCCGATACCATTAAGATTTCGTGGCGTAACCTCGGGCACGTAAAACACGGTGCAAAAAAGCAGAAAAATTGTCACGAGAAACTAGCGTCGCGTTGCTAAGGCCAGCAGCCATGTTGAGCTTTTTTTTTTTCATAAGGATCGCGATTGGTCCACGGAATCGTGACGTCATGAAAACGATTGGCTGGCGTTTCTCGGCGTAGGAATACATTTTCCTCTGAGAGGCATTTCCGGTTTTTTCTTAGCTTGCAATCAACTATAGCATTACGTTGTTATTTAAAACCGTAGTTTTAAAGTCATTAATTAATAACTTATTTCTGAAAAGTAATTAATTACTCGTTTATACTGAACGTAAAAAAAAAAATTCTTATTGGGTTCTTTGGCACAAAACGCAACGGCATCAGCCTTTTTGTATTTTTTTTTTTTTCTGTGCGTTGCGTAGGTTTTGCAGTAGCAATTTGGCCCGCGTTTCCAAAAACATTCTGTATGCATGTGTGAAGTAAACATGCTCTTCGAACAGGATTAAGGCGTGTTCGCAAATAATTCTGTCATCATGCGTATCGCTATATGAGAGGGTCGTTATAAGAACAGCGATAGACAATGCGAGCTATCGCTCTAAAAATACGTATATTTTTTTATTAAAAGCTCCCGTTTTATATTATTTACCTCAATCGCTTTTGCGAAAGCAAAGTACGAGGAAATCTGTGGTCACCAGCCAGAAGATGTTTTAGCTGTTTAAGTAGACGTCCTACATACCTCGCTTCAGTTTGCGTGCAGAGGCAGTCGACGCTTCGAGCTCAGGGTATACCAATCAAACTGTGTCAAAAGCGAGAGTCACTGGGCCTTTCCTGTACATGATTGCTTGAGCGATGATACAGCATGTACGGAAACATGACGAACACCATTTTAGTGCGCTTTTGAGGCTGTACGATTCGTCTTACCAGCTCGTAGCGTCGACTGCGCATGGACCTCACGGGAAACGAAGTATTGAACCGTAAAGCTGCGCGTCACACATAAAATCAAGCGCAAACTTCATCGAGGGAAGTCTCGCGTCGCCCCCCGTATCTTATCATGCAATCGCCACGCTCCTAGCTGGCTCAGACACGTATGCCGTCTGTAGTTACTGGATACGATTGCGAAAATTGTCGAGAGTTTCGACAGCAGAGTGGTGATAGCGGACGACGGGAAAATAGATAAACGGAAAAAAAGATGGTGGCGTAACAATTGCCCGACACGTGTGTAACTTTCGACATCACGGTGTAGAATGTATATTCGTTACGTGATGGGATACGGCGCGGCGAACACTGTGCCGCGATCGACCAGGGTCTCTAATTTATACTCTTGGTGAGAAAGTCAACGAGCGATGCGACCGCCCTGATTGGCCGACGCCAGGTCATGCGTTGCGCCGGCCAATCACGGCCGTCGGATACCCCGCCGACCTTTTCAACACACACACATACACGCCCAGATTAGAGCCCCATGTAATGTATCATTGGCGCGCGTCCTAGCGGTCATAAAGCCCTTATAAGCGGTCACAGCCGACAGCGCCTTACCCGGCTAAAAGGTGCAACTGTGTCGGAAAAAAAATATGAACAAAAAAATAGCTGGTTGCCATAGCATCGGGCCCTTGCACTCTGATAAAAAATCAATACAGAAACGCGTTACATTTTGTTTTTAACGGCCATAATATATACTGCCCGCGCCTTACCTTTTTGGAAAGTGCACTGATTTGGCGGCTTTCGTTAATGACCAGACATTTTCTCATTAATGCCGTACCTTTTGAGGTAGCAATATAAAAGTTAAGAACACAAAAGTAATTTATAAATAACTATACCGAGCGCTATTAATTTTCCTAAATTGGTCTTTTGACAGAGGTCAATGCGAGATCCACCGTTATTCTGCGCAATCGATGCGTACGTTTTGCGGGGACGATAGGGCCCGCGTTTTGTGAAACACCCTGCAAGTCTTATAGTTACCAGTACCTCCCTCCGCTCCCTCTCTGCTTTGCGGCGATTGGGTACGCTGCAGAAAAAGGTCACCGATCCCTGCCGCAGAGAGCGCCACGATATACAAGGTCAGAGGAAAACACCAGAAGCGCGTTGTGATGTCCTCTCTTGTCCCTGTCTACCTGGCTCTCCGTGTACCAACTAGCATATATGTTTCCTACTGTTGCAGCTTTATTTTTTTTCAACAGTAGCAACTGCCTCTCTGGGACGCATGAGAGTTGCAGCATCTCCAGAGAAAATACCATCTACAAATACCTTTATCATCGAATGCAAACGTGCCTTTTGAACGCTGTGAACAGACCGGTAGACGCGCGTTCAATGTCCAAGAGGATTGTTCAGCCACGGAAAGTTTCGCGGGCACGGACCCGAGCAAGTGTTCATGAACCGGAAGTTGCCCAGTGGAGTGGAAGGGTACGAACACTTCGTCAGGTTGGAACAGGCTGTCCTATCGTCGTGCTTTTCGCATTGACGCTGATTGTAGCTGCTCAGAGGCACCGGATTCCTCATGAACTCGAGGGCCTGGGACATAGTAACCAGGTGGACGTCTTCCTTCTGCAGTAGCCATTTCACGAAGGCCAGGTAGCCCTTCTGGCGCTTGGGATCCTTCAGCCACTCTTCACTCAGGGAAAGTTGGAACGGTGCCCTGTTCGTGTTGTAGTGCTGCTCAAAGTGAGACCTGCATCGGGTGCAATAATTGGAATTCACTGGGTCATTGTTGTTTCCGGGGGTTATTTGCACTAGAGCCACTAGATATAGGCTTAGAGTAACGATACTCCTTTCCCCGATTTTCTTCTGGGCGCCGCCATTTTTTGTGCTCAGTTTAGAGCGGGTGCAGTTGGAAATTGTTTCGATTCAGCGATGTAATTTCCCCTGCTTTAGATATGGTCTTGAGAAGCAAAGCCGATATCTTTTTCCGTCCTAGCGGACTGTTTTTTAACATTTTCTAGAAAAAAAAAGGTTCTCTGCGATTTGATACAAAGTTTCAGGTAACTGGCAACCACGATTTTAAGCACCCAGATGGCTCGGAGTGTCGTTACTTTAGAGCGTAGCATACAAATGGCGAATTCGGGTGGTCAATCGCCGGCAAGACCGAGCCGGCGGCACCGGGAACCAGAAACGCGCCGGCGGCATACCACGTGACCCTCGGCAGCCAAACATGAAACGCCAGACTGTGGCCGTATACTTTGCCGCTTGCCCGCAAGACAGACGCCGCTAGCGAGAGGCTGTCGCCACCGTCACCCATGTCCCAACGACTAGGATTGACCCAAGTATTGGCTGCTGAAGCAACTTCAAATCAGTTTCGGTCTTTCGCGAATCTTTTCTCACTAATCTCTTCTCCCATTTCGGAGGTGGCGACACCGGATACAGTCTTCCCGGCCGTTCGGAGCTCGGGCGGAAAAAGCGCCGGAAAGCTGCCGTTGCTTGAAGGAGAACCACCACCCAAACGGTGCGTGCCCGCCGGAAACTGACCACACGAACGCTATTGCCGGTTTTCCTGCAAAATAAGTTGCCGTCGATTGACCACCCGAATTCGCCCTTAAAGGGATACTGAACCAAAGAATTTAGTGTCCATAATAAGTGGCGCACGTTCTTTCCACGAGCCAGCAGCCGCCGGTGTGCGCGAGCACACGCAACGAAAATGACGTCAAAGACCTCCATTCGCGCCTTAGAGGACAGTGAAATGCATGGACTTCGGGCCAAAGGAGAATAAATACAGGTTTTTCATCTCTACAAGTGAAAGCTACGTGCTTGTTAGACCAATTAATCGCTTACCTTTTACTCCAGACACCACTGTGTAGATGAAAAACTTGTCTTTATTTTTTGGCCCGAAGCCCATACATTTCACTGTCATCTTAACCGCGAACGGAGATCTTTGACGTCATTTTTGTTGCGTGTGCTCGCGCACACCGGCAGCTGCTGGCTCGTGGAAAGAACGTGCGCCACTTATTATGGACACTAAATTTCTTGGTTCAGTATCCCTTCAACAGCTCCAACAGGCACTTAACCAAAGAGTGGCTCTGTCAAGGATCTGTATGTCACGCTTGAGTTTCAACGAACGCACTTCATTGTAATGAGTGAGATCGGAAAGTCTTATAACAGAATACCGTAATTGATGCTGCTGGACATTTGTGCGCAGCTTCCACGTACAGTCCTGGAAGAAGCCAGCGAAGCAACAGGAAACTGTGGCCTCGGGCCAAGCGCGCGCGTCATGCCGGCAGCAGTGGGTATATACGGCGAGCAAGTGCTCCAAAATGCGTCTTCGGGGTATCGGAATGCAAGGAGGGGCACGCCAATCAAAGGGCAACATAGAGAACGCCAAGGGATCGAACGCTCGACGACGAGGCGGTCAAGCGCGCACCATGATTGGTTGAGGTCGGGGGGGAAACAAAACCACGTGGCTGCGTTGTGGGGGGGGGGGGGGGGTAAACAAACGTACGAGGTGCGCAAGGACCAGACGAACTTGCACGCCGTATATTATTAGTCCCATCAGTGACCATAGGGTTTACTATTTTGTCGCCTTATATAGTCACCTACAACCTAACACCGCTGTCACACCGTTAATACGTTATTTAAAAGACCGCCTGCAGACAGTCTGATGCGTGTTTCCTGCTTGAATGATGGTCGTGTCACGTTGGCCATACAAAAGCACTCTGCATACACGTTCAAAGCAAACGTGTGTGTGAAGCAAACATGCTTATGTCTCCGTAGCCTATCAGATCGCGGCACTATTATTCGACCACGAAAGAAAGAAGTCTGAAGGTTTCTCAATTTGGCAGTGCCTATGGCAAGACGGGGTTCAAGCAGGAACATTACCTCAGGTAATGGAGCGTGTCGTTGGCGGTGGTCGGCTGCGGCTCGCACGCGTCTCCGATGGGACAGGGTACCTCGCGGTCTTGCCCGTCGACGACTTCGCGCTTGAGGTACACGTTGACGGGAAAGACCCAGAGTCCAGGATAGTGGTCTCGTGGACAGGGTTCGACGACGCACGGCATCTTGAATCCGTGGTCCAGTGTGTAAGGATACAGCGGATGGTCTTCACCGCGACGCCTCAGGTGGACGAGCGAGTTGTCGTACTCGACTTTGTTGCTTTTGAGCGCCTTGAAGCCCTTGTCTCCGCCGGTGTTGAGGAAAGGACCACTGAAACCCTTCACGTCACGTTCTGCGATGTTGCCGAACGCCTTCAGCATCTTCCGCTGGTCGGCGACTTCGCGCCCCCATTGTTCCGGGCTCAGGGACCTCCAGAAATCAGGGTCGTCTCGGTTGCTTGGGGAGTGGAAGAGATGGGACAAAATAGAGCTTAAATTAGTCTGTGAAGCAATTTTGAAACTATAAGCAACCATTGTACTTAGACTAAACTTTTTTTAAAGCCCAGTCATCTTTTCTTTTTTTTTGAACTTCGGCTTGCAATAGTGGTTAAGGCGTGCACTTCGCATTTATATAAAAAAGAAAATCTTTTCATAACTGTATTGGTCAAAGTGAACTCTTCGTATTCACGTTAAAAGAAGGCGTCTCAAAAGGACAGTGAAACAAATTTCAGTATTTGCTTATTATAGCAGTCTCACTACACTATCTCAAAGTGAGAATTGTATGAAGCTGGTACCGGTTTTTGTCTGCAATAAGAAATATTGGCACAGAGCTGTAGCTGGGATTTAGAAATACAGAGTTTTCAGGCGAATAAATAGTCCGATATCACCAGTCAGTTTGACTACGCCACCGCTGCAACAATGCATCGAGGGAACTTTAGTCTTTCTGCACGTGCGACAACCTCGCTGGAGCTCTGCGCGTGTAAAGCACGAGACGGCACGAGCCCTTGCATGCACGGCCGTCCGCCTCCCGAGAACTAAAGTGATGGCGGCGTCACGCATGCGCCGAACGCTTAGTCAGATGGGTCTATTCTCAAAATTGTGCTATTGCAATAGGGTTCATTATGAAAAGAGCGCGCAATATTTGCTTATTTTTATATAAAGAGAAGCTGAAGAGGTTGTTGAAAGAAAAACGAGTTCGAGGAACACTGTACGATATGATTGGCTAGGTGGCGCAAGCTACCGCCCGTTACAAAGGGTATAGCCATTAAATTCCATCTATCCATCCAACCAATCACGCAGCGCAAAAACTGGGTCGTCGTGGCGCTCGTCGTCTTTGCGCGCTTTATATCGCTGCCTAAACAAATCACGAGCAGTAATGCGGTGTGATATCCTGCGGTGTTTCTGCTCGTGATTGGTTTAGAAGATCATAGCAGACGCACGAGTGCCGTACACAATGCACTATTGATGCGGCTTGATTGCCTTCGTCAGATAGTTGCGTTGGCTGAGGTCTGACGATGCGGAAGTTCGTCTGCTTCTTGCACATGGGTTGCGATGATGTCAGAACGCCGAGCTCTTAATTGACTGATTGAAAAACATAGTGGGCCGACCTCAAGACATCTGGAATTTCGGTCTACCCACTATCCTTCCAATCAAAGCCAATCAGAATTCGGCGTCGTTCTGACGTCACCGCAACCCCTGCGCAAGAAGCCCTTGCTCTCCGCATTCACTTTGACTGGAAGGATATACGGGTACAGCTCGATGCTAGCTGCCTCGAGGTCTACCCACTGTCCTTCTAAATGAGCCAGTTAAAGCTCGGCGTTCTGATGTCACCTCAGCCACCGGCGCAGGAAGCAAACAAACTGGCGCTTTGCATAGCTTTGTGCCGATAATGCGGAATGATCCCGTGAGAATTTATCGGTTGGTCCGCTCGTCTGTAAAAGATTATGTGAACACGTTCAAAGAACTAAGGAAACACGTACAGGCGAGCTCACCTGATAGTATGAAGAGCGATCTCGTTGCCCGAAGAGTACAGCTCGTTCATGACTACGTAATCGGCGTCGGCGGAAACGAAGAAGGTGACCGAAACGTCGCAACCCGTCGCCTTGTTCCTCCTGTTAGCCCCACTGAGAAGCTTGTAGAAGAACAGCATGTTAGCTCGGTGAATAGTGTAGTTGAAGGTGAGCATCACCAACTGCGGCGTGTCCTTCACCGCCAGTCCTCCTGGTGGCAGTTCCCCGCTGCACGCGCAACTCGGAGGCCTGCATCTCTGGATGTCGCATCCGCTATGCTCCGGCATATAGAGCTTGGTGTCGATCTTCGGTGGAACTTTCGAAGTCGTAACGAGCGTAGTCTGATCCCGGAGCGAACCATTCTGGTCTCCCAGATATCTCCTGAGCTCGTCCACTACGGATAGCAGCGTTTCCAGCGCTCCTTTCGCCATGCATTTCTGCCCTTCAGGGGAGGTGCCTTCGGAACACTTCGGACCACTCGGCGAAGTCTGCAATGTACCATTGGACGTCCTCTCAATGGTGATGACTAGCTTCTCCTTCTGCGATGTCTTGATTGGTCCACTGGGCCCGTTCGTCGCGCCGGTGTCTCCGGCTGCGACTGGATGACTCGGCAGATTGTTTTTTTGTTGGACGGATTGGTCCAAATTTGAGGTCAGCGATGCGAAGTTTACCTCAACCGGAGGCGAATTGGTTTCCCTCGGGACGGGCGGCAGCGAGGCAGCGAACCTTAAACATCCTAACAAGAGCACGGCGAAGAGCCTGCAGAGGTTCATCTTTGGATTACAACGGGAAGGTTTCGGCGTCCAGAATGCGATACGAGTGCCTTTTAAGAGTGCTACACGGACGGAGGAAAGAGCTGCTCGATTAGATAAGGACTTCGCGCCCGACATTCGATCTTTTCTTCTTTTTTTTTTTATGACCGATAGGAACAAATTAATTTCTCCTTTTTGCTCTCCATGGCAAATGAATTTTTCATATGACGCCGATGGCATTTGTGGCTCCTCGGTGACGCGTTTGACGTCACGTCTTCGCTTTTATAAACCTTTTAACCCTCCTTCGCGTGGGCGCTGCCATCTTAGAACCGCGTGACGCGGCCGGCATTAGATTGCTTCAAATCGTCGCTCCGCTCCGCTCTCCACTCTGAGCATCAGCGGATCCATTGTATTTGTAACACACCTCGTTTCACCGCGCGTTCTTGCCTTACTGCGCAAAGTGCAGTCAGAAACATATTTATTACCTAATTACATTGCAACTATGTGCAAAACTTCTGCAGTTAATTTTGTAGCACGTTTTGACTATTTTCACCGTCAGCGTAGCGAATGCCTGTGAATATATGAGGCACAGGAATCAGCGTTAGCACTGAAGCACAATGATTATACGTAGTGACTAGGATTGCACGAGGGTTCAAAGGGGAATTATTTATGAAAACTCAGGTTTTCTTACTAATAGCGGTCGAACATTTGCAGTTAGAAGCGCGTATATATATAATCGCGCATTTGAGATCTCAAGAAAGGTGACAAAAATAGACTGTGCAAGGAGATTTTGTGTGTTCAGAAAGATCGTCCTATGTATTCATTATATATCTAAAACACTTTCTTTAAGTTTTATGGGAGAACTTGTGCTGAAAATAGGCAAAAACTGTTTAACTTGCATTGTATCTGTTGCTACATGAATAGCAGTTAATTTGTTTTGTGTATAATATCACGCCTACAACTGTTCGACGTTGTCTGTTGTTCTTGTCCACACCGGGGGACCCTGCGTTAGCAGGGGTTTGGTGAGTGGCTTCACCACGGACCCCGAGCTATGCGGGTTTGCCCGCTCACGTCTTCCTGTGTGTTGCTTTTCCGTGCCTAGGGAAAATGGCACCATGGCGGTTGAGCTGAGGCCCAGGGTAGGTGTGGACCCTTCGGGGCCCCCGGTTGAGGCAATACACCACTTTGGCCCCCTCTCAGATGAATTTCCTGGTAAGGCCCGACCAGAATGATTCAGTCAGACGCCTTTCTTCGCCCCTCCTCCCTTTGTCTTATCTAGCCTTCTCGTTTCCTTTCCACTTTCATATTTGACCCACACTTCAGTATAGTTTCCCGGCTGCGCTGTTAGAGTAACGTCTCCAGCAGGGCCAGTTTTGTTACGGTGTGTTACCTAACCCCTTGTCGGGCTCGCTGGTTGGTGGTGCACCGCGGATTCCGAGCACTCTTTGCCCTCTTAAGGAGCCCCTCCCTTTCAAGCCTCCGTTCGGGGCATGCCATTGAAAAGGCGCTGTCCTGAACACAAGACTATTGAAAAATAACCTGAGGTAGAAAGGTATACGAAGTTTTTCGTTGTTCACACTCTCGATGAGCACAAACCCGTGTCGAAGCTATCACCATTCGTTGTAGCAAAAGTTCTGTACGGTTTTCTTACAAGGGTTGTAGGGTTTTCTTACGAGGCTAAAAAAACTCCACTTTGGAGACCTCGTAATGGATGTTAATACCAAAAAACAAAGTAAAGAACCCCTGAAGCTGAACACCATCCTTGGCGTGAAAGTGTCGGTGATCCCACGTCGCACGCTCAACGCCATCCGTGGAGTTCTCTCTGAGAACGACTTCTTGCACACTAGTGAGGAGCACCTCCTCGATGGACTCTAAGGTGCCGGCGTCGTAGCCGTAAGACTAATTATGTTTGGAAAAGACGGCGAAGAAATGTCTTCAAAACACGTCATTTGTACTTTTGAGAGGCATACCCTGCCAGAAACAATCAAGGCCGGATACCTGAACTGCCACATCCGGCCTTATGTCCCCAACCCCCCGTGGTGCTTCCGCTGCCAGCGCTTTGGTCACAGAACACGCAGCTTTATGATCTTTACTGTGGCAGTAAAGATCATGTCTCGGACATTTGGGAGTATCTGGTCCACTGCTCTAATTGCGGTGGACCACACCCTACTTATTATTGTAACTGTTCCCTCTCGCAGCAAAAACAAAATTCTTGTCATCAATTCTAAAGAAAATTTCAGTTATAGCGAAGCAAAGAAACAGAATTCCTTCATGTCGAAGGGACCTTACGCCGACGTGGCACTCAGGGGTCTTTCGTCGCGCTCTGAGTCGCGGGCTACTCACGTCTCACCTGAGGTTCTAGGTTCTGGAGGCAGCCCTCAAGGCCCCAACCCCCCAGCCGGGGCAGTAGTGCCTCCCTCCTGGAAAGAGTGCACAGGCTGCTTCGCTTATTCCAGTCAGGCCGGCAACTGCCGTGCCTGTACACACATCGCAGTCCTCTTCTGGGGAGAAAGGGCGACACTCCCGCCCAACCTCCTCAGAGGGGACGTCCTCTTCCGAAGAGCGGCACAAACCTCGTGCCGCGCCCCCGGTTCACAAGGGGACGGAGCGGGCAGAGTTCAAAGACACTCTGCCCAGCACCTCCGCTGCCTCTTCGGCTGGTCGTGGCATGCCACCTCATGCGACGAGCTAGCCAAAACCTTTAAGTAAAGGCTCGTCTCGAGAAGTGGAGTTGATGGATGAAGCCTCCGAGTCACCCACTCTTGCATCCGACCAGGATGACATGGAGTGGCAGGCTCCGAGGCAAAAAGGAAAAAAGCTAGTGGCCCCTCCCTAATAACTGTTATTTTTGTATTTTCAATTTTTTCATTGCCTCTCTCATTTTAATTTCACATTTTACTTTTTAGATAAATGACGAATTTGCATTTTATGCAGTGGAAATGTCGCGGTCTTTTACCTAATATTGATGACATTAATTATTTCGTGATAATTTTCGGCCTATTGCCCTTGCTTTGGAAGGGACTCATCTTTATGCTCATCAAACACATATTTTAAGGCCTCATCAAGTTTTTCCTAAATATCGTTTCAATTCCACTTCAGGGGGCGTGGAATGGATGGATGGATGGATGGATGGATGGATGGATGGTAATTGCTATACCCTTTGTAACGGGCGGCAGCTTGCGCCACCTAGCCCACCATTTCATCATCCCTTCTTGTTTAAGATTTGTATAAATTTTGTTCTAACACAACCCTCCCCCCCACCACCCAACATTTAAGGTGTTTTATTGCTTATTTGTCCCTGTAGTTTTAACCCTCCCTAAATATTTTCCACCAATCATCCAATCTCCTCTTAGTTTCTTAGTTACCGCGATTCTTTCCCTATTCATTCGTCCATTCATGTCTGCAAATCCCCAGTGCCCCCTCCAAACTCATAGTCACCCCCCCCCCCCCCCCCCAAAGAGGGTGGGACGAAGCCCCGTGCAACTTAAAATGACATGTTCTATAGCTTAACTTTCGCGGTTGAATACGTCACATAGAGTGCCTATTTCTTGGAATTTAGCCCTATATGTTTTCGTTCCTAGCACACCCGTTCTAGCTTCAAAAAGCGATGCGCTCTTCAGGGAATCATTATACAACTGTTCCTTCTTTATTTTTTTTTTGCTTTTGTGCCCTCTATTGTTAAAGCTGATTTTTCCTGCATTCTGTCCTCCCGCAATTTCCTCTCAGTTTTCTTTCCTTCCTTTTCTACTGATATGCTCTGATCTGCCCCATCTCGTTGAATGTATTTAAATCTCAGCTTGCAGGTAGGGTTCGTCCACTTAGTGTTTATACCTTTCATATATAGATACTTGTACAACTTCTTTGCCCACCGTGTATCCTCAATTTTAGCTAGTCTTTGTTCATATTTTAATTTACTGATCACTACTCTACTTTTGAAAGATGCCCAACTTATATTCCCCTTTACTCCCTCATTTGGTGTATTCCCATGTGCCCCCAATGCCAACCTACCAGCAACCCTTTGCTGTATGTCTAAACCTGCCTGAATTTTTGACCTCATAATACCGCATCCCCGAATGACAGTCTTGGCACCATGACTCCCTTCCATACACCCCTAACGACTTGATATCTACTATAGTTCCAGGGTGCCCAGCGTTTCATACCAGCTGAATCTAGTTTCCCCTTTTTTATTACAATATCGTTATGTTCCTTTAGATACCCCTTCTTCCCTCACTTAATCATACTCCCCGATATTTGTAATTTTCTACGTGTTCTATCCCTGTGTCTTATATCTCCAAAGGTTTCCCTTCTAGTCGTTGAAAACTATTATTCCCACTTGTCCCTACTAAAGTTTAGGCCTAAACTGTCCCCTTCCCTGCTGCAAATCCTAATCAGTTCCTGTATTGTCTAACCACTTTCTGATACGAGTACAATGTAGTCTGCATACATTAACCCTGGCAATACTTGATTTACTTTATGTCCTTCCTCCATGTAAGACAGGACAAAGCCTAGGTTCCACTCCTCTAATATTTTTTCCATCTCACTGAGGTATATCAGAAAGAGCAGGGGTAACAATGGGCAACCCTGTCTAAGTCCTCTTTTTATTGCTGCTGATCTTGTAGTTTCGGCTTCCCATGTTATAATCACACTGTTCTTCGTATAAATTCGTTCTAGAAGCTTAACCGTGGTTCCCCCTTGCCCATATCCCTTCAGCTTGTGGTAAAGTTTTTCCTGATTCACATGTCATATGCCCCTTAGATGTCCAAAAGTGCTATTCATAAAGGCCCTTGACTTGCCCTTGCTATCTTTATGCACTCAGTGATTACGAATAAGTTATCATCTAGTCGTCTCTCCCTCCTTAAACCGTTTTGAAGCTCCCTAGAATCTGCTTTCTCTCCGTCTATTCTTCCATTCTTCTTTTTACAATTCGCATAGCTAGTCTGTATATTACTAAATTTACGGTAATTGGTCGGTAGGACTTGATAATGTATTTGTTTCCTTTGCCCTTATATAATATCATCCTGCTCAATTTTCAGTCACTGGGTACCTCTTCTCCCATAAGTATCTGGTCAATCACCTGCCTTAGTTTCAATTTGCTTGTTTTGCCTAGAACGTTTATCAGTCTCATTAATATGCCGTCTGGACCCGTAGCAGTTTGTGGGATTTCCCTTGCTGCTGCACGTCTCGGGGAATGACACAGCACACCGGTTCAACAACACGTACACATTTAATGACCGCTATCGCCTGCGCCGCGATCCCAACGACCCCCGCGCATACCCTGCGACGGCCCTTTATCACCGGCGGAGCGCCACTCGCGTGGCCAGTTGCCCTTGGCCTCCTCGCGGTGAAGATGACCGCTCATGATAGCCGGAGGGGCAACCCGGGCCAAACGTTTGGAATCCCCAGGTTGCCCACAAGTTCGAGCCGGAACCTTTCCTTCTGCTTTTTCCCCATTCCCCTTTAATCATTTCCTCTTCTTCACTATGATCCTCCTCTTGTGTTGTGTAGACGCTACCATTCCCCACGGCCTGATCTGCTTCTAACTCCAAAAATGCTGCTTCGACTGTATGTCTAATGTATTATCTTGCCTCTTTCCCCTCTATCTTTGTCCCTTCCTATGTGGTTAGTGTCTGCTGGTACCCCTCGGTCTTTTTTCCCTGTGCACTGATGTGTTCCCAGAACCTTTTTGCCGCATTCTTATTATTCTGATTTATCTTTATCATCCACTCTACCCCTGCCCACCCAATTTTGGCCTGTATGAATGCTGATGCCTCCCGCTTCATTTTGCTTCCAAACAATCAGACGTGAAAACGTCAGTTCCGTGACCTTTGAAAAGGAACATGTACAATGTCGAACCTAGCCACCCTGGATTTCAGGGATTCCATTTTACCCCTAATCAACCCATATGACATAGTTAGTCTCGGACAATACCAGATGTCCCACGTCTGTATAATAACGTGAGCGAATGCCCTTACAAAGGCCGAATCGGCCGCATGTAAAGAGCTCACCGTCAAAGGCCGGAACTTCTTTGTGATCGACCTTGAAACTAAGGACGTAAAGCTAAAGCTGCTGTAGTTAATTAGTCACATCGAAGACCGCCGAATAGTTGAAGCCCTAGACCCGTTCGGTAAAGTGGTCTCAATTGAACGTGAGAAGTGGACGGTTCCAGCAATTGAGAACTTGCATACCATGAACAGAGAAGTGACACTGTCGCTAGCCGAAGGTGTGTCATCTTCCCAAATTCTATACCTGCTAATGGTCTTCGGATGCCAGTGCCTCGTGCTTGTACCGGGTCGACCCCCGCTTTGTCTACGGTACAACAGGGTCGGGAACATCCGCCCGTACTGTCGGATGCCGCGATGCACCCAGTGCCGACGTCCTGACAAAGCATTAAAGGTTGAGTGCTTACGCACACAAAAAGACTGTGGCAAAGAACGTTCCAAGGCGAACAACCTTCGATGGAAAACCTTATGGACGTCAGTGAGGTTGTCGAGCCTACAGGCGACATTTCTTCTCCCGTTCACTATGAAGAAAAACTCACCCCTGCATAGCAACCATGCGAGGCTGGGGCACAACTCCAAAAGACAGCTACAAAAGGAGAGAACACAACCATTCCTGTTGTGATGGTGTGCTCGGAATCTTCCATGACGAGTAAAGCATCAGAGGATTTTCTACAACTTGCTGTTAACACGATGCAGTCAACACGATGAAAGTGAAGAACCCCGAAGTGACAACGTCTTTTAGAGAAGACGGTCAGGAACCACGACTGAGTGCAGCATGGTTCACGAAGACCCACGCAAGGACGAAATGCCAGGTGAGAGCCGAGTCACTTAGTCAAAGCTTTTAGATCACAAACAGGCAGCCAAACAATACAAACCTTACGTAAAGCATAAAACAGGCTCTCGGGGGAAATTGCCAAGCCCACAATCCCCAAAACATAAATTGTCATGCGTAGCGCCAATCTGCTTCGTGTGGCGACCTTAAATGTTCAAAACTCAAAACGTAGAAGAACAAAGCATAAACTTATTCAGCTCTTGGGTCACCAACAGATAGACATCTTCGCTGTACAAGAAACTAAGATTTCAGCAGAGCAAAAAAGCCGAAATTGCAGTGGGACCTTTCATGGGTGATTTCAAAATTTGCGTAAGTCAGGCGTACGGTACTTAAACGGGATATGTCTTCTGTTTCTGAAGAAAGCCAGAGTTTTTTCGTCAAATTTCTGGACCATTGATGGGGAGGGGCGCTTTCTTTTGAGTGACCTGACATGCGATGATAAGAATGTGATGTTTATATGTGTTTATGCCCCTAATTCAGTGTCGGCTAGGAATATTTTCTTTCGTTTGTATACCATTATTTGAATACAGAGAGAAATATTTTCCTTCTTATCGACTTTAAATATGTGTGCTAAAATCGAGATTGTTCGCAACAAACGTCTAGAAATAATTCGAACACCATCAAACTAGAATCATTAATCATTGAGCAAAACCTAATAGACATCGGTGATGTCACATGTGGAGATCTATATTACACACAATTTCAAAACTCATCACATGCTCAATTTGGCAGGATTTATGTGTCAGGTGAATTGTTCGTACAAATTAATGATTATAATGTGAAACCAATATTCTTCTCTGATCACTGTCTATATCAATTTGCATCGGGAAAAAAAAGCGGTCATCCTTTCGCCCCAAATTGGGTTTGTAGAAATTAAATGTCACTCTCCTTTCTGAAAAGTGATTCACTAAAGGCATTTCTTCTTTGTTGTCAGGTGTTTTGCACCTCACCGTACTTTTTTTTATATTTTCTTTTTTTCATTTTCATATTTTCACCATATTTTCAACATATTTTCAAGGTGAAACATGTTTAAACAGATCGTCAAGAATTGGGCCATTGAATATTGGAGTGTCGTGGCATTTGAACGGAAGAATGACAAACGACAATTATTCAACATCCTGGCAACCTTACACGAACTTGAATATTTTAGTCGTGGTACTTACACGGAGGAACTTGACATAGCCAAAGCACAGTTACAACGATATGATGCAGACAAGTCTAGAGGAGCAGTTGTCCGTTCACAAACAGAACGGTTTACGCTCAATAAACCCCTTAACACGACGATCACTGAATGATGAGAAGATATGCCCTGTAAAAACAAATTGTAGCAATTGATAACGAAGACGCCACTGTGTTCGATACACCTGGGATTCTAAACGTCTTCCAAGACCACTAACACAACCTTTCTGGCAAAGTAATAAAATATGGGATACAAGAGGTGTGCTAAAATTGCTGTTCAACTTACCAGTCCTTTGAGAAGAAGAAAACACTTCGATAGGTTGAGCATGAACCTTTGAAGAAGTCCGATTTGCCATAAACTCACTTCCCATGAATATTGGTCTGACGCCCCCACTTTCCATGGGGGCTACATACCAATATCATTATGCAATTTAGACTACAAGATAAATACCACACTTTTCACCATATGTTAACATCTCAGTTCATCGTTTTCGAATGAGTGGAATGATAAATGTCTGAAGATGTTAATACTCTAATTTGAGGCGCGAAGTTTGTTTTGTAGTTCATGTTCATCTCTAACTTCTTGTACTTCGTGACTCGCATACCGTTACGTGTAAGTAGCCTGAACGTTTCGTGCAATAAGGAGTGAGAACTGGGCATTGCGAAACAATCGATTTGACATCAAGTATTAGTACGAAGTGAGTGTGTTTTGATTTGTTCTGAATGTATTTTTTCCATGAATTAAAGGTATTAAAAAAAAAAAAGCTTGTCCAGTAGCTCAGTTGGTTAAAGCGCTTGTTTTGGGTTCGTAGGATGGAGAGTTCAAATCCGACTGTCCTACAAATAGTTTTATGTTATTACACTTTTAGATTTTATTATTTTAATACAAACATAGGGATGTTCATTTCGGGCAATTATTAGCCGTTTCTGCATTGTCCATTATGACTATGCGGGTTATTTGTAGTGGCAACAGAGTGAGAAACAGTCTTTTTCAACAAGACTCTCAATCCTTACTTTAAAAATGTTGCATGAATTAAGTTTGTGTACTAATGTTAATCACATATATTCTATAAGACGAGCCCTCTGAATATTGGGCAATAATTTAAAAAAGTGCACGGCAGTGAAGTAACAGCAAGTTTTTTTTTCTTGTGGTCGTAGAGTACACGGAAGCGATGATCGGTCCCCAGGCATACGACCGTGATCGTCTGCTACCTGTACCGTGCACGACCACACGAGCAACATGAACGCCGAGGCGGTTGGGGTAGGCCAGACTACTCAGCCCTATCGCGAGAGCCTCGTCCCTTGACAGCTGACACCCGCACCCGTCCGTTGGTAGTTAGCGTCTCCGGGATGCGCAGCGCCAATCAACCAAACGTGAAATAGCAAGCTGGCTACAGAACACCTCCTTTGTCCTCCCCTCTGCAATATTCTCAGTCAGCAACGCCGATCGGAGATGTACGACGCCCTCCTCGTCCATCCACGCGAGGTCAAATGTCCCCTCCCTTGCCGCCAACAAGCGCCTTCTCTTAGTGCGCAGACAGTCGTAAAAAATTCCTTTTTCTTAATTATTTTCGCCGAATAGAGACAACTTCAAGTCGTCGTCAAAAAAGATTGCGCGCCGGTGTTCTCAAAAAACTCGTCTGCTCCTTTAGCAGACGAACATTTTTGAACTTCATAGTGCCAGTGGCGTCACGCTGTGGGGCTCCACGTTTTGTATCACGGAAGCGAGTTTCAGTAAAACAACGAGACGATTATGAGTATATATACAAAGTTCGGCTCTTTATATTTTCGATATGCCAATTTTACTTACTTTAGTTTCTGTGAATCGCAAACCCCCCACACACACACAGAAATCTGCCTTTTCTTGATGAGGCCGAGGCAGGTTTCCGTCGCAAGGGGGCGCGACCTGGACCGACTGCCTGCAAATACGGTTCTTCCAATGAGTTTCAATTAAGTTTCTACTGTAATCCTATATAGAGTCAACTGAAACTCAATATAAACTCTACGTATAATGAGTTTGACACGAAGAAACTCAATATCGACTCTATTGAATTTATTCATTCGGAATGTAATTGAGTTTGGCCATTGTAAACTCACTTTCTAAACATTTGAATTTACTCATTAAATATGCAAACGAGTTTTATCACCAAGAACTCAAAATCGATTATTTTGAATTTACTTATTACATTTGCAAATGAGTTTTAAATTTAAGGGCTCAATATTGATTATTTTAAGTTTCCTCATTCGATATCTAAATGAGTTTTTTTATTAATTTTATTGAGCGTAGTCACTGGACATGCAGTTGAGTAATTACTTGAAAGATATTTCTTGGCCTCATCATCAGAGATTCAAAGGAGTTTTTGTCATTGAGTATGACATCAGCTGGTTTGCTCCCTTTGCTGTTGAGGAACCCAGCAAGGTCACAGCTCCCAATAACCACGAGTACACTTATGTCTCTTAGAAGAAACATATTTGCTCAGATTAACTTGTGGAAGAAATGGAATCCAACACTTTTGACACCTTCGAGATCATAGCGTACATTATCATAACTCTAAGGTCAATGACAAGGTAAGAACAACAAGGAGGAGCTGCACTTGTCTCCCCTCAAGCTTGAGTATCCCTCTCGAAAACGCTTCAGCGTCTCGTGCACATCAAGCGTTGTCAAAACACGGTGAAAGGCGCATGGAGCGCGTGTTGAAGGCCGAGTGTTTGAAAGACACGCCATGCCGTTTTCACTCTGTCAGTGACTATAGTGACATCATTTTAGCCTATTACACTAGTCACTTCGTAAAGAAAAAAGCAATAAAATATTTTCAAAGCGAGCAACTACCCTGCCTCGTCTTGTCCTGAGAGATGCTATGCAGAAAAGCGATAACATATCGGCTAGGAATCGCTTTCGTGGATTTAGCAACTGCACCGATTCACCGAACAATTATCGCTTCTACCAATGTTTTTTTTTTTTTTTTTTATTATTAAAGGATAGAGTCCAATGACGTCGAAACACAGTTTATAATTTATGAGACTTACAAAGATGGAATAGTATACTGGGAAACTTAATAAATGCAAAGGTGGTCACCGGCCAAATGAATACCTTTTAAATGTAGGGTATATAAGGCGATGGAGTAGTCAGAGGGGAGCGTGATTAGTTTGTGTGTTGTGAGTGCTTTATGATGTTTCGGTTCGTTTCCTTCATGTGCATCGTTTCATCCATGTTCTATGATTTAAGGAATTAGACGATAAAAATTCCCAACAAGTTCCTAATATTTTTAAACGCATTTGCAAAACAATTTATTGTATCATAGTTGCGAAAATTCTAGTGAAACTTAATTGAAAATCTTCTATAAACACAGTTGCCAAAAGTTCAATTGAAATGCAAATGCTAAACATTTAATAAACATGGTGGCCAATATCCTGTGACGGTACATTAGGAACTCATGAAAAAAATCTATTGAGTTTCAATTGAGACCCAATACGGCGTACTGAGTGAATCCTTTACACTTGCAATTGAAACTCGTTTCATTCTTTGCAAGGAATTACACTCTTAGTTTTTATTATTTTAATACGAACATTATGATTATGCGGGTTGTCTATACTGGCAACAGTGTGAGCAACAGTCTTTTGCATCAAGACTCTTGATACTTACTTTAAAAAATGTTGCTTGAATTAAAAATATGTGTACTAATGCTAATCGCATACATCCTATAAAACGAGCCCTCTGAATATGTGGTGATAATTTAAAAGAAGTGCACAGCAGCAGTAAAGTGAAAACAAGTTTTTCTTTATCTTTTCTTCGTGGTCGTACCATACACGAAGCGATGATCGGTTCGCAGGCGCACGACCATGATCGTCTGCTATCTGTACCGTCCGCGACCACGAGAGCAAGATAAACGACAAGGCGGTTGGGGTAGGCCAGCCTCCTCAGCCCGATCGCGAGTGCCTCGTCATCTGACATCCGGACCCAACCGTTGTCAGCCGTCCCTCTACAATGCTCTCAGTCAGCAGCGCCGATCGGAGATGGGGATATCCTCCTTCGTGAACCTGAACTGCGTGCCCTCCTCGTCCATCGACGCCAGGTCGAACGTAACATGCCTTGCCACCAACATGTGCCTTCTCTTAGTGCGCAGACAGTCGTAAAAAATTTATTTTTCTTAATTATTTTTGCCGAATAGAGACAACTTCAAGTCGTCGTCAAAAAGATCGCGCGGCAGTGTTCTCGGAAAGCTCGTCTGCTCCTTTAGCAGACGAACATTTTAGAACTTCGCAGTGCCAGTGGCGACACGCTGTGGGGCTCCACGTTTTGTATCACCTAAGCGAATTTCAGTAAAAAAAAAAAAAAAAAGAAGACGAGACGAATTATGAGTATATATACAAAGTTAGGTTCTCTATATTTTTGAGTTACGAATTATATCTACTTCAGTTTCTTCGATTCGCAAATCTCCCATACACACACGGGAATCTGTCTTTTCTCGACGAGGCCGATGCAGGTTTCGTTGCCAGGGGGCGCCAACTGTACCAATCGTCTGCAACCAGAGCCGTATATGTAGAGAGTTTGGCCATTCGTTGGGAAGTATAGGAGACAAATAAGGAGGCGCCATTGGCCGAAAGCGGGCTGGGCGTGTTCCAGGGCGTCTTCAGAAATTCAAATGTGACCAACATGAAGCCGGAAATAATACCCTGGCGGTGGTCGCGAGAAACAAACCTGATAAGTGCATCGGAGTAACTCTCGGTGACTGAAAATATGGTACACGTGATGTTTCAATCACGCTCATCCAAAATGATGGTGGAAGAGTGCGACTAGAGGAACGATCGACATAATTCGTACGCCAAGCGCCGAGGGCCGGGAGGACCGTCCGAGCGGTCACACTCTGTACGAGCAAAACAGAGTTGAGCGGCACATTCGTTTCTTACATCTTTCTGCATGGTCATGATCGAAACTTCACGTGCACTCTATTTTCAACCACAAAGAGTTACTACACTTCACTCTTACGCGCTTATTAAAACCATATACGAACATAAACCTATGATCAGAACTGTTTCTCGCTACAACCGCTAGGGGATTCTTTTCGGCTTCTGGTTGGTCAAGAGAGCATGCCAAGCCCTCTTTCCGAGTCTGGCGCACGCCCTGGCTCTGCCGCGCCTCCCATTGACCAAACTCTCTGTTAGGGGTGTCGCGAACTTTTGTCGAACCAGATTTTTAGGTAGAACTTTCGGGGTTCGACTGGGTCGAACCGGTTCGACGAACCTTCGAACTTTTCACCAGATTCGACCGGTTCGACTTTGTGGACAGTGTGGCCAGACCTTGATACAAGCATGCCTAGGTTTGGAGAATTTTTTTTTTTATGCAAAGGGTTATTTTATTTTATAAACAGTTACAATTAAAATAAACTAATTCTAATCACTGAAAAAGTTAATAACTTAGTCTTTTTGTACTGTATTAACTGAAATAACCAATCAGCGCTGCCCTTAACTCATCCCTTAGCCATCACCATCCAATCCGAAGCCAACTGGCCAGCCTGTCGCGCATGCGCACAGGAGTCGAACCTCAACACAAGGTTCGTCGAATTTTCCACTAAAAGTTCGAAAAAGTCGAACCTGGTCGAACTCGAACCTCGGCCGGTTCGCGACACCCCTACTCTCTGTATACACGGCTCTGTCTGCAACCACTGATCTCTATGTCTATTTGCTGGATCGCGTTTGACCAGCTCCGCCTATGGACGTGAATGCGGCCACGGTCGGCCATCTTTTTGGTAGAGTTATATCATCTCTAGCCATCATAGTAATATGGCGGACAGCGCAATGGCGGCAGGCTGCTATAAAATAGCCGTAGATCTAGTATACTGTACCGTGGGTGATATTTGGTGTTTGATTGTAGTTGTTCGACGAAGCAGAGTCTTGAAACCCGGCGTGAACGGTAGCCTCATCTTTGAGGACCCGGCGAAAGTTCTACGAAAGCACAGCACCGGGGGAAAGCAGCGCAGCTCGCACCGAAAGCAGACTCCGTACCGCCGTCTGCTTTCAATGCTCCTTTCGATGCGAGTTTCGATGCGTGCTGTGCTGCTTTTCCCCCGGTGCTCCGATTTCGTGAAACTTTCACCGGGTCCTCAAAGATCGGGCTACCGTTCACGCCGGGTTTCAAAAATATGTTTCGTCAAACAATTTCAATCAAGCACGGAATATCACCCACGCTATTTTGACGGCAGCTTGACACCACAACTGCCAAAACACCGTCTGCCATGCATGGATGATAGTGGCTGCAGCAGCTGTACCTTGGCTAGAGGTGATATAACTCTACCAAAACGATGGCCGCCAGTGGCCGCATTCGCGGAGCGGGCAAACGCGATCCAGCAATTGTCAGAGATCAGTGTCTGCAACAGTCTGCAAATACGGTTCCCCGAAAGCCGTTTCAAGGCACACGATGGGTCCACATGGCCGATCCAAGGTACCGATCGTTTTGTCTAACGATTGTATTTTGTTCCGGTTCCCTAAAACTCTCAGCTATCGAAATTGAAAACCAAATCTAAATATTGACAGTGAAAAAAACTATCTATCTTGCTATCGACGGTCAAGTATCGTAAAACTATCGATAGTCGGCTATCATAAAACTCGAAAGCATATTTCAGGGACCCGGTTTTTGCACATCCGATACGGTACGATGGGCCCTCCGATACGAACTGCGCATGCGCTTGTCTTCTGTGCATGGTAGCGCATGCGCAGTTGGTACCGGAGGGCCCACCGTGCCGTATCGGATGTGCAAAAACCGAGTCCCTGAAACGTTCTACTATTAATGGCCGACTATCGTGAAATTGTTTATGTTCCGATATTGGGAAACTATCATTATCCAGCTATCGTAATCCTGTCGATGGTGTTTTATTAGGTGGCAAAAGAAGAAAGTTAAGGAAATGTCGTTTAACTCGGAGAAAGACGCAACTGCTATTAGGGACTTCCGCATAATGATCAAGGAACAATCTAACACTTGTTTGAATACAATCACAAAACAGTAGAAATCCTTCTTAGAAACTAGTGACATTAAACTAATAAAATATACAGTATATTGTATACTATTGAAAAACTATGAATAATGATATCTCCTTGATAGGTTGTCAAAGTTTTTTTGCAGTTTTAGATTGCATACCGGTCTGCGCCCTTTGCTTTTTATGAGCTCAATAAATATATATATATATATATATATATCCCTGTTGCCCTTGATAAGTAAACGATATATACATGTGTTGCACAAATTCGGAACACTGCTTGAATATAATGCTAGCGATGTTGATCGAATGCGCAAGTAGGGGTCCCTGTGTTTACTGTAAAAAAAAAAAAAGGTAAGTGTGGCGTTTTTTTTTTTTTTTTTTTTTTGTTTCGAAACAAACAGGTCGCAAGAACAAGAAAGAAAGAAAACAATAATGTGTTTCGGATTCACAAGAAATTTTCGTTTTTATCATTTATTTTTGATCCGGTTATGTTCCCAAGCTTATTTTATTTGAAGCATGGGAAAACAAAAAAAGCACCCGTAACTATGTTTTCTTTGTATAAGCTTTCTGGTAATGTTCAATTTGAAATCTTCACAATAGAGTCTCTCTTACATTTATTGATTCAAATATGTTTACTTATAGATTTTGTGACGGCTCCTGCATTTTGAAGTTGTTTTTTATACTAACAGGTAAATATTTTCCCAGCCACCGTTATTAAACTCTGCCAAACTAGAACTGAACAAAAAGTGGCAATATGCCACGGCATACGAGCCCATCTGCTTCCGTCAACAGCTAATTCCCGAGTTTTGGAAATTTGCTATAAATGGTCATCGGAAGAAAATAAAATATGATCCCCAGCAAAGTGCCACCTTTCACCTGTGAGTAGACGAGGCTATGTAAAGGAATGTGTGTCAATTTAATAATAAAGAAAACAGCAGCATGAAACAAACTGGTGGAAACCCTGATCATAATGTCTTCAGCGAGTGTTTTTCCTATAGCTCCGAGACAAACAAAAAATACTGAATATAGTGAATAGTTTTACAGATGCGGGCTACTAAAGTGTGAAGCCTGATATTTGAACCCCATGAATATACAAAACATGTGCGCCGGAAAAGCAGGAAAACCTCCATTCCTGCTTTACCTCTATATTAATTGTACGAGACTGCAACTCAATGTCTTGTTTCGTTTCGGTTTCATGTTTTTCCTAAAACCACGCGTTGTCTGCCCGTACATATCCGTCGTCATTTCCTTTTTGGGTAGTGCTTTAATTTTCCTAACACTCGATAGTTTCCTGAAACCTGACTTTCGATTGTATCGATAGTCGACGAAATGCCAACTATTGATAGTACTATCGATTGCAATGTCTCCATAGCCAACTGTCTATATTACTATCGATGGTACTATCGATAGTTAACTATCGATAGTACTATCGGTATCCGACTATCGATAGTAAACTACAAATAGTACTATCGCTAGTACTATCGGCAGTCCATCATCGATAGTTTTAATGGCGCCATGTTTGCAATTGTCTGTAAACGACTTATATTTTTAATCCACCAATTTTGGCAAACCATGCATCATCCTCCCGTTGACTTCATTCCAGGATTCCTTGGGAGGAAACTTGTGCAAGAAAGTACACACATTGGAAAAAGGAGGAGAAAATAGTAGCGCTTACGAGTGACTTTATTAGTTCCAAAAGTAATCAAATTACTCCCGTAAAAACTTTCGAATAAATGTAATAAAAATATTACTAAATTACTTCAAAAAGTAATTGATTACAAGTAATTTGATGACTTCTGATGAGTATCGTGCAGGTCTGCCCACGCTATAGTTTAGAAGACGCTCGCTTTTTTCTGGTGTGGAGAACCTGTGTAATGCCGCCATTAGAGCATCGGGTTTCGCTCTGCAGAGGGTGGGGTCCTCTCGGAGATCGAAGAAGTTCAGGCGATACCGTTTATCTCTGTCTCGGACTGCTTGAGCACTTGTGGCGGACGGAAAGGCGCTTTTCGCTATCACAGATAAAGCTTCCGAGAACTGGAGACAATGAGTCAAGACGACTGAAGTGTACTAAGCTCGAAAACGTGTCGATTATTCAACGGCTCTTCCAGCAGCGTCGCCTCGTGTTTCGTATCAGAGATGTTGCAAGGTTGTGATACCTGCGTATAAGTACCCCATTGTTTCCGTTCGAGTTCAGTGGTGTGCGCAAGGGAAATTGGTCGAAGCCGCGATCTTATCGAAATACCGTCAACGTTGTCTTCTTCGAAACGACATTACCTCACCTCATCGCTTCAACGAAGGCTTTCAGAAATACCTAAATATAAGGCGGTTGAGAAAAAAAATGTTTTCGGAAACGAACTGTTAGGCATGGAGGACGTCAGCAATTACAAAAAATATACTTGATCAACTAAGTAATTAACTAAGAAATAATAATTAGCTTTTAAGTAGAGACACTTGCTAATCATCACCGAAAACCAATAAATCAAATCATTCTAGAAATATGTAAGGCAGGGCAAGTATTTTATGGCCTTTGAGCTTCGGCGAAATACTGATGGTCATAGATTTGTATACAATTTTCACCATGTACTATGCTTCGTTTTAGCTTAAGTCCATACACAGCCGATGCTGCAAGAGCGACCATGTAGCCCTGAACAGTGCTTGCACTGTACAAGCACGCGTGCCTGGCAGGGACACTTAAAGGGGGACCAGCAGAAATATTCTTCAGCCTGGCGGAAAGTCCTCCTCGCCCTCTTTTTTAGGGGCGAAGCTCCTTAGGGGCTAGCCATGTCCGTATGTCCGTCCGCCGTCGGGTGCTCGTGGTCCTGCTCGTGAGCTCACGAGCAGGAGCGCGCTCACGAGCAGGAGCACGAGCACCGACGGCGGACGGACATACGGACATGGCTAGCCCCTAAGGAGCTTCGCCCCTAAAAAAGTGGGCGAAGAGGACTTTCCGCCAGGCTGAAGAATATTTCTGCTGGTCCCCCTTTAAAGCCCGGAGCTCGCGCTTGAAGCATCGGCCGCGTCTGGACTTCAGCTGAAACGAAGTATAAATATCCACCCGTGCGTAAAGGAGGCTCGTCTGAAATTTCGTGCTGAAAATTTTAAAATAATTCCTGCGAATTGCTTGAATAACGCACGCTTGATTACTTGTAGTCCATTATTTTACGCGGACAATCCCAACGGCCTTTTGACTGCTTCTGATGTTGGGGCGAAACAGGCTCAAGATGTTCGATTCGCCTGAACTGGCTGAACTAGTTCAGCACTGCAGGGACAGGCGTGTTCGATTCAACCGAAAGTTGCACGGCCGCTGCATTGGAACGCTCAATTCATCCTATATAGTTTTGAACGAATTCAGACCCCCTTGCACCGGCTCCGGAGTCAGTTCAGCGTTCGTGCAGAAGCAGACAACGAGTGCAGACGACGAGAGCAGACGGCACTCCTCGCCCGTTTCTGCTCACGGTCCCATTTCTTGAAGCTCTTGCTCAAATGTCTGCGATGTATAACAATACCGCCGAGATGGAGGTTCCATTTCCTCTGATTTATTAAAATAATGTACCAGTGGTGGACGCCGAATCGAGATCGTAACCGAGGGTAGGCAGTTGCTCGATTATGATATTCTTAAAGCGTTTTATGCACCTTCTCGTGCAAATTTACATCCCTGCGGTAAGCGTTGAAAGATTGGCTTACGTAATTTGGTTCTTTCTGATGCTACGCGGTACTATGTTCACATTCTTCTTAAAAGGCACAGGATTAGTATTACACTCATGATAGCTTTCGTCTTCAGTTGCTGGATGCAGACTGACGATCCCAATGCATTGCAGAGGTCTGGGATTTAATACATTGGCGCTCGCATGTCCCGTACCTGAGTATATAACTGCACACTTTGTCCGCTGGTATCTGTGGCCGCCCACTTTTGAGCCTGGGGGAAAAAAGCCGAGAATCGGAATTGGCACGGTAGTTTGACCCACGTGGATCTTTCTTTAGAATAAGAATAAACCCTTCAAATTGACGTCAAAATGACGGTCGATAACGGTTTTGGCCATGACGTTCTCGTCAGGACTTCGTCTTCGAAGTGACCGCTACCGCGCGCTACAGCCAGTATAACTACCGATGCGGAATCCTCCTGATGCCGCGAACCTATCGTCGAAATGCGAAACTCGAGAGACTTGGAATGAATCTACTGTTGCTAAATGACTGGGAAGGGCACGAACGCTTATGGAAACGTTAGAAAGCGGACGACCGTTAAGAACTGCAGACAGAAACGCATTTCGTGCAGAAAACGTTTTTAGTACACTCGATTAAAGAAATATTCACAGAAAGGACTTCGTTTATATACTTTAAGACTAAGGAAACGCTAATGGTCTCAGCAAACAGCGAATAAATAAACATACGATGCGGCGTGGAGAACAAGAGCCAACAGATGCAGACGACACTCTGCATTTCGTCCCCGCAAGTCGATCACGGTGCCAGTTCCAACGCTCTGGCGGCACTGGTTCTGGACCGCCGCTGCATGACTCCTGCATTCCTCTGAACTCGTACAGAACTAGTTCAGAACTTTCAGGCCGAATTGAAGAGACCTAACATCTGACATTACAACAAAAAGGTGGACCAGTAAAGTTGCGGGCTAGTTTCAGGTTTTGGTTATTTATTCTATAAATTAAAATTATTTTTTTATTTCTAGCTTTATGTGTTTTTTTTTTTTTTTTTATCAAATGTGTTTAGTAGAAAATATTCAAATTGACGCCGGAACTCCCCCTTTAAAGGAATACTGAACCGAAATTTGGATTTCGGAAAATAAGGCCGCAGAAGCGTTGAACAGCACGCTACGAACTCCAAAACCTCACTCATACATCGATATCTCAAACGGATGGCCGTATTTTTTAAAAAGAAGGGCGCGATCAAGCGAGGACTGTGAAGTTACGATCCTCCTGGAAAAGTTGAGGATGAGGGGAAGCGACCTCGCTTCTCTCCTCCTCGCTTCGGTTCACCAGCTCGACGAGACGAAGCGAGGAGGAGAGAGAATGAAAATCGTGACGTCACAATTTTCGTCTGCATCGTCAACCGTGTTCAGTCGCGCTTTTTTTTTTTTTTTTCGAAATAACGGTTATTTGTCAGAGATATCGCTGTATGAGTGGGGTTTTTGGGTTCTGCGGCGTCGAGCCTTTGGCCCATGCCCTGTTTTGTGAGCTCGAAATTTAGGTTCGGCATCCTTTTAATTCAGATGTCTTCTCGGATTTTGATTTCTTATCGTTCGTAGCGCGTCTTTGCGCCAGCGGCCCTGCTCCCCAGTGGCGGAGACGCGAAACAGATATGCGTCATACTTCCCTCGAAGGCGAGGCGGTGGCTTCGCGCCTCGGTCACCAGGGGCCCTAAACTCGTCGAACACAAATTTGGGTCCGAAAGTTCGCAGAGCCCGCTGATTGGACGTTGGCGAAAGAAGCGCGAAGTCATCGTCGTGATAGACCAATCGGTGCGCTCCGTCAACTTCGACTCCAACTTTGTGTTTGACGAGTTTAGGGGCCCAGGAAGCAGGACCGCTGGTGCAAATATGCGCTCCGATAAGAAACCGAAACCTAAAAACGCGTCTAAAATAAACGTTTTTTTTTTTCTTTTTTTTTTTTACGCGACAGCGTTTAGGAGTTCGTGTCGTAGAAAATCCGGCGTCGGCGTCGTCGGGACCAAAACGTTCCATAATGCAACGCGCGCATCCTAGAAACCCGCCAAATTGAGCAGAGAACTTCCTCGCCTAACTTAGTGAAAAATTTTCCTGCCAGAGTTATTAGAAAATTTTCACGCAAAATATAACGGAAACATTTCCTGCCATATTTAGCGGAAAATATTCCGCCCAATTTAGCGAAAAAGTTTCCCGTCAAATTTAGCGGAAACTTTTTCGCTAAATTTAGTGGGTCGATAGGGTCATGACGTCACAGTCACGTGTGATGTCACGCGTCACGTGACATGACGTCACACGTGACGTCATGTGACGTCACGTAAAACGTGACGCTATCGACTTGCACGGCTTGGAAACGAGCGCGGGTTTATTCACAGCATTTGGTGGGAGTTGGGGTAACCGGACAAAAGCTCACCGGACAAAAGCTCACCGGACAGAAGCTCACCGGACAAAAGCGACAAAAGCTCACCCGTTTTTTCCCAGACCCGGACAAAAGCTCACCTGGTCTATTTTTGCTACCCAGACGAATCACGGGTTGGGATAAAGTGCGGACGCGATGGATATTGCACCATTTTTTAGGAGAACTGGTACCCCATCCCATGCAAAGGTGTCGATAGATACGCCATAGCGGGCAGAGAAGAGTGACCGCAGAAGCGAAATCACCCTTCGATGACCTCGCTTTTTCGTTGTGCTTATATCACGCTCAACGCGCACAAAAAGGTTAAACACAATGTCTCTTCATTAGTAATGCATGGGTTTTCTTAGGGTTCAGGGTAATATTTGAAGTGAATGTTCAGGAAAATTAAATACTTTCCGTCATTGTGCGTCGTAAATGTATTTGAAATCAATGATTATTTATATCAGGGTTATATGAAAGGGAAGCTGAAGCAAAGCTGTTATATACAAACCACTGAGTTGCGAATTTTTAAGAATATTTTGATGGAACGGGAGTTGGGCCTTTTGGACAAGTACAATACAAATGACCAATGTAGAAAGCTGTGCGGAAGTTTGGATAGGCTGGCGCTCCCTCTACCACAGCATGTGCTCGAAGGACTAACCTACATCAGGGAAAAGTCTACCGGTGACATTGGAGACCAGCTGGACTACTTTGATTGCACGTATGTCAACGGTTTCTTCAGTTATGCTTCTGGTCATTCTGCGGTGGCACCCAGAGCGAATTCTTTCGTTGGCGTGACTGTGCGCCGACGACGACCGTGGGGTTTCCCCCGGAACGACGCCACAACAGCTGCAAAGGATGGAATACTGGGTTCCAGAAGCTCGTCGGCCACGCCCATCCAAGCGTCTGGAGGCTGATTGAATGCCGACAGAAAAATCAGGCGCTCGTTGCCACGGCATTGACACAAGTGTGTCAATGCCGTGGCAACGCGCTTCCCTGGGGTTCACCGGAGTGGAACCCCAGAGAAGCGGGTGAGAAAAATCACTCTGCGCCTGCAGAATAGTCTGAAAAATATTTTCGAGGGGTTCCAGGTACACCGAAATCTACCAAGACTGCTGGAGCTAGTAAGGAACTGCATTCGCTTCTAACCGATCGATAAATAAACTTGTTTCTACTCTAATTAATAAACCATGCGCCTTTCAGAGTTAGTTTATGGTTGCATTTCAGTGCCGCACGCATGTACCTAAGTTGTTCGCACTCGTGTTGAGACCAACATGGAATTTTATCCTGGTGAGCGTTTGTCCGGGTCTGTGAAAAATGGGTGAGCTTTTGTCCGGTGAGCTTTTGTCCGGTGAGCTTCTGTCCGGTGAGCTTTTGTCCGGTGAGCTTTTGTCCGGAATTCGTAAGTTGGTATCACGAGGGTGCCACAGTATTTGGTGCCCCAGTAGACTTCCGGTAGTGTATTTATTTCTTCTTCAGCAACTCACAGCGATCGGGTAAGACGATTTTCACTCAGAGATTTACCTGTAATTCTACGTTTGTAGAAACCTCCGCGCTTTGTAGAACGTAGTACAAATAGCAAATGGATGTGAGACAAAAGGAAAGAAAGAAGAAAAACGGAGGCGCGCAGGGGTTCACCGATAGCGGGCGGCAGCGAGCTTGTTTGCCAACAAAGATCGGTGAGTATGAGAAGGCTTCGCGAACCAGTGCCGTATTTCGGGAGAGTCTGGCCAGTTGGTGTGGCGACTAAGGCACCGGAGAGGAGGAAAGTGGAGGAGAGCCCCGAAGGAGCGAGAGAGGAAGGAGGGTGCAAAGACGAGACGTGCGCCATTCTGACGCAACACGATTTCCGTACAGAGCACGGTTGAAGCTACGTGTCGTCTGCTACGGGCTCCCTCCTTTTTGGCCTGAATAAAAGTTTGCGGTCAGACATCGAGAAAACTTAATTGTTAGCTTTTTAACCCACCAAGGAATAACTGTGTATCATTTTCTTGCCAGGGCCAGTGTTATAAAAGGAAACAATCGAAATTTAGATGCCGATCCCACGCATTCCACCGGGCGAATAAATAAAAATGGCGGCCCTCCCCTCTCAGCTGGGAGCAGCCGGGAGTTCCTGCGCATGCGCTCCCACCTCTCGTTCTGCGCCGCGGGCTGACTCGCTCACTCGGGATGGGGGCGTTATGGCGGCGAGATCACAAGTTGGCCAAACTCTCCCCATATACGGCTCTGCTGCGGAAAGGGCCCGATAACGCTATCGCATTCCACCCTTAAGAGGATATCGCAGTAGAATTTCATCTCCGATAGGAACTTTTCCATAATCCAGATGGCACTGGGAAGGAAGCCTTTCCACTCAACTGCTTACGCGATATAGTGCTACTTCCAAATAAAAATAAAGAAAAAGCTGATCTTTTTGTTCCGGTTATCAGCGCACGGCTTGACCCTGAAAGCCCCCCACTTAACCCACCCATCCCGTCACCCGCCCTGCGAGCTTTGAGAATGGATGTTTTTTTTTTTGTTGTTGTTCTTGTTTGTCCTGTACTTCAAAAAGTAGATAGCGGGAAGAGGTGTGAAGCCCCAAGGCCATCTCAAGGGGGCCCTTTGTATCATTCGTACCTGATTAGGGGGATCCGGCCAACTCGTCGAAAGCCAACTCGTCGACGGCCAACTTGTTGACGGCCAATTCGCCGAATAGGCCAATTCGTAATAGGACAATTCGTCAAAGGGCAACTTGCCGAAAGGGGCAATCTGTCGAAGGGCGATTCGTCGAATGGGTTGAATGACGGTCCGAGGTAAAAGTTTCTTGTTATCTTTTGACCTAATTTTTTTTTTTTTTTTTTTTGTGCTTGGACTAGGGGCAGCGCCCTTTGTAGGTGTACAAGAAGGAAATAAAAATCACAAAAGTGCGAAGACAGGACAGTACCTTGAGACAAGTTGAGAAATGTTCACTTCGGGATCGACCTTTCGTTTGTTTTCTTTATTACTTTTTATATAATCCGCCGCAGACTGTCGCCTCGAAGCGGCATGAACGGATGAGCCGGGTAGGTAAACACGCGCCCCAGTGATAGACGGGCGACGTAGTGATCGTCCCCCCATCTGCACCGTGAAAGCGGAGAAAGCTGCATGTTGTTATCTTTGACAAGAAAGAGCACACTGGAGGTCTATTACCGTGCGGCGATATTACGCATTACTATAGGGCAGGATGTGCTCTAAAATTTCACTACAAAAATTGTATATTATGACCTGGAAACAGCGGCGACCAGTTGGCCTCTTCGACAAGTTTTCCTTCGACGAGTTGCCCTATGACGAATTGGCCTATTCGGCAAACGGGCCGCCGACGAGTTGGCCGTAGACGAGTGGGCCTAGACCCCTGATTAGGAAGTGAAAAACGCAGTTAGAAGACGCCTCATTTCGCTGCCCGGTTTACTTCAGAATACGATTTGGCTCGGGTTTTCGGCTATTCCGTGTTCCGAGATTTTTCGTACGATACGATTTCCAAATAGCATGTAGATTGTTGATATCGTCAGTACAAAAACGAAATATGCGATACATTTCTTTCGCGGTGTTGGGTCATAATGTTGCGAAATAATCGGGCGGCGGAGAAAAGCTCACCGGAGGAAAAGCTCACCGGAGATAAGCTCACCGGAGAAAAGCTCACCGCAAAACTGGCAGATGAGGAGAAAAGCTCACCGGCCTTTGAGCGGATGCGAAGAAAAGCTCACCGATCTTTTTTTTTTTAACTTAGCGGATTCTGCGTCAAACATTGCAATTTAACATAATTCGCATTCGTCACTTTATTAAAAATATGTCCACTTTTTTGCAATATTCTTGAAGTTCATTGGGCATATTTACTAAATCATCAGAAATTAGTAATCACCCATTCAAGTATAAAATCAGAACATCGTACATCGGTAAAAAAGACAACAATTTATTGACAACTGTCAGGGTGCCGTCAGTAGCTCTGTCAAATAAAGATGTTTGTTCTTTGCGAGCTAATATGAATAGCGGTGTGTGAATCGCTTCAGTTTCAAATGTTGTGTAGTGCCTAATAGATAAGTAGGTGTTTGTTGATGTAATCAGTGTCGGCTACGCTGTTTTTTTCTGTTGATTTCACTAACAAAACTTTAGTTGCGAGAACAGATTCGTCCTGTTGTGTTTGTTGTCTTCACTCCGTCGTCGTCGTTTGAGTGGTTTTTATCATGTAAAAAGTTTACTAACTCGCCCTATGTGCAACCTTACAGAAGACTACTAACAACGGTGCCAGCGTGCAGCTCTGAAGGTCATGGGTGGCTCGCCGTAGAAAGGCACTATCATACAAAGGCAACGTGTGGAAACACTATCACGAACGGCTAAAAAACGTGCTTCTCCGCGAAAGAAAAAAGTTTCGATATCCTACTGACTGTTTTGTCCTATTTTCAAAGGTTAACAAAAGCTTCAAAGAGAATTTCAGGCACCGCGGTGTTGCGCATGCACTTTCGGATTTTCGGCATTTACAGTTTTGATTATTAGGGTTTAGGCAGACATTATTAAGTTTTCGAACTTTTTCCTGTTCTTCAAGTTCATAAAAAATTGAGTTGGGCTTTCGTTGCCTACAGAGTAAGCCACAAAAAACACTCGCCCGCAATTATTAATTTGGGAGCAATATACCCAATAAGCTTAACAAATAATAGAAAAAAGGACATTTTCTTTTTTACAAAGCTGACGAATTTTAATGATAATAAACTGATATATGTTACGCATGATCCAACAGCCTCCATATAAAAAGAAAAAAAAAATCGGTGAGCTTTTTTCCCCATACGCTCAATGGCCGGTGAGCTTTTCTCCGCATCCGCCGGTTTTGCGGTGAGCTTATCTCCGGTGAGCTTATCTCCGGTGAGCTTTTCTCCGATGAGCTTTTCTCCGGGATTCAAATAATCTACCACAAGTCGGAATGGCGTTGCTTCCTAAATAGCGGCCACTCAGAGCCTACTTTTCATTCCCGCGAAGCAGTGCTTTGAAAAATAAAGCTACTCACTCTAAAAAGTGTCTGAACTCCTTGTGCGAAAAAAAGAAACGAAATTAACCAGTTCGCGATACGATCACCAGCCACTAGAGTCCCAACTTTTTTTTTCCAGAGTACCGTTTTTTTTTTTTTTATTTCAATGGTCACCCTGATTTTCAAATAGGTGTGCTATTTCTAAATTGCACGAAATCAGAACTATATGTCGTACTACTGTAGAGGGATGTTGCAAGAAAATTTGCTTACATGAATTGTATTGATTTCTAGGCAACACTCCGCAATTCCGATGGAAGAGTCTTCGTGACACATTCACTAAGAAATTCAAGAAATGGAAGGTAGGCGCACCAAGTGGTTCCGGCGCAGATGGTGCCAAGGAAGTCCGCTGGTGCTACTTCAAAATGCTGTTCTTCCTAAAGGACTTTGTCGATGTTCCAAGGTATGTGCGCAGGTCGTAGAGATATCGGAAATTAGGTCAGATTTAGTTGATCCACAACAAGCACATCTGCAGATTGATTACTGCAGAGCCCAATTTTTCACTGTGTGTACTCTCTTAGAGTCCAAATTGTGTTCTCATATAAGGCTACCTTCAATCTTTTTTAGGCGAGATGCCCGATATATATGGAATTTTAAGCATCCACGACACAAAAAGCACGGCGTAAAAAGTAACAAATCTGCTTGCCTACATGAAAGTTGATGTCTCTTCTTGATATCAAAAGGAATAAACAATTTTTGCTTCGATCACATGGTAAAACAGGGCAGTGGCAAATGCTTTATTAAGCAGTACAATATTTATTGCTTACCTTTTTACATTGCATTTTTTTAGCACCACAAGCAGCATGGCACAGGGGTGCACAGAGACTCAGGAGAACGCAGAGGCCGTCCTCATGGAGATTTACAGTGAGAGACAAGGTAACAAACTAAATGTATTGACAGAGAAGAAACATTATTGATACACTAATGCACCAGCCACCTTGGGGACAACTGTACCTACTGTACATGTTTAGAGCTCTTATAGTAATGCTCTATTGTAAAGCCTGGCCTGCTTGACAATAAGTTGTCAAGACATCTCTATACCTGATGAATTATGAATACAAGCAGTGTTAATTTATTGTTATGACTTTTATGGCACACATTTTTCTTCTAGACCCGCTGGATCACGGTGATGCACCAGACATCCTGAGCTTGGACAGCTCTAGCAGCCTGTCTAGTGAGGCTGCATCACCAAAGGCACCACCAAAGGCCAGCACTTCAACTGCTCCCAAAAAGCGATGTGGCGTAAAGTCAAACCGGAAGAAAAGCAGAGTTGATGTCGAACTAGACAAGGTCGACGAGCAGCTCGATCAAGTTGAAGAGGTTGACGAGTGCACCCTCTTCGGTCAAATCATGGCACACAAGATGAGACTGTGCCCACAGCGCCTGAGAACTGATTTTCAGATAGGTGTGCTTGGGGCAGCCAAGACGTTTGAGGGGGAACAATAAACTACTTGTGCACACAAATCATTTGCCTGATGCAGTCTGCCTAAAGGTGTCATTCAATTATGACTATGTCCGATATGCAGCTTGAGACTGCAGTGAAATGCTAATGCTAAATGGTGCCATTCACACCTACGTTTCGTCTCGTCCTATGGTGGACAAAGAGCCAATGCTACAAGCCGCCTGGTCCAACCATGAGCCAGCTAGAAACCAGGTGGTATTATTGTTCCTTTGTGCGTGTCATGTGAGAAATATACCACTTGCTTTCTAGCTGGCCAATGATTTGACCGGGAGGCCAGTAGCTCTGGTTCTTAGTTCATTGTAGGGCCAGATACGGTATTGCTCCTCTTTTTCTAAAAACAAAAGTAGGCTAAAACTGCAAAATAGTATGATCATGTCCCATTACGCCAGCAGTAGCAAATAAAACAAGTGAGAGCGAATACATGTTTTAATGTCTTTGATAGGTACATTTTCTGCTTATGTGCAGATCAATACAACCACTACCGGTTTGTGTTGGCATTCAGGTCTCCATGCAATGAAAATATGTACCGTATTTTCCGAACTATAGTCCGCAAAGGCAAAATTAAGGTCAAAAATAAGTTTTTGCTTAGATAGTCTGCATGCCGTGCTTAGTCTGTGCCTCGTCCGAATGTAAAAATTATCATACACAGCACACCTTGACAAATGCAACGTATAATAACAGCTACGAGATTCTGGGGGGTTTGGGTGAGATTTACAAACCGGTAGTAGCGTTGCGTCATGGTCTCGTGCAAGAGCCCTATTAGCTTCACAAAGAAGCTTGTATCATACATAAATCAGCATTAATGTACCCCGTTATTAATAAAACCCTTCACATCTTGAGACAGTGAACTATCTAGAAAAAAAAAAACAAATCCTTGTATAGTTCGTGCCCATAGCTGGTCCAAATCGGGTGAAATTTCAACTTTTAAACATGTATAGTCCGGAAAATACGGTAATAACACAAATTCAATATTAATGAAAAATTCAAGCTTATTTGTTTTATGCTAAGAGATCCTGTACCACCTTGCAAGGAGCCAGACTGGCCTTGGACCTCATTGCTTTGGTAATGGCTGAAGACCCGTGTGTGTCCACTGCCAGCGAACTGCACCTTCCTTCATAAAGTACTCTACGAAGGTGCTCCGTGTCCCACCAGCAGTTTTCTTAAAGTTTTTTTGCAGAAGTACGCTGCAAGTCACTTAAGTGGCTTTTATCTACTTCAAATCTCCACTCACCCAGAGTGAAATTTCCCTGTTTATCCTCAGTGTCTACATACTCTGCTGGAATGTATGCCTGTTCTCGTCCTGCACACAAAACGTTATGAAGAACACAACACGCCAGGAAGACAAACTCGGCATTTTGTGGAAGGAGGTTCAGCCGACCGAGAAGGACCCTCCACCTGGCTGCCAGGATGCCAAAGCCGTTCTCCACGATGCGTCTGCAACGTAATATTTTTGTCTTTGTGACAACATAACAGTAATATGTACATACATGAGAGCTAGAAAAGCTGTACTCAAAAGTTAACTATAAAAATAATAGTTGCCTGACTACGTTATTTGTTTCGCGAAAAATGGGATTATATTTTTAAATCTAATTTTAAACGCGAACAGAATCGAAACCGAAACTTCGGCTCCTGTCCGCCAACATTGGCCTAGGGCCACCAAGAACATGTCTATCACGTGGTACGAGATGTCACGTGATCCTCTACGCAACGACGGGCGGGATTGGGGCGGGTGTGTGCCAAGCGTAAGTGTCGTCTGCACCGCACCCTTTACCACATTTTGGTGTCTACGACATTCGACGACGTCTGCAAAACTGCGGCAGAAGTCCGCACACACAGTATACGTAGTGCAGACGAAACTCCGAGAGACAATAATCACAAACGGTGAGACGACGACGGCGGTTGTGACGTGGAAACAATGGTAATGGCAGGACCACGGCGGGGCGGCCGGACGGCTCCCAAGAAGCGCGCTGCGCAGGCACGTTATGCCAATCACCTGGACACTGCTGAGCGCTGAAAGGATGCTGACGTCACCCGTTATGCTTGCCCGGAGAAGTAAAAACAAGCAAAAGGGGGCAATGGTGTTGACGTTTAGCTCAATGCTGGCTATGCCCATGCCATAGCCTTGACTGCGCTGTTGGTTGCGCCTCAACTCGCCCTCTCGAGTCAGCCAATTTCGACAACTTGGCGAGTTGCAAAGTTTGCCGGACCGTTTAAGACACATTTAGACAGAACTAGGTCATAATGTTTTTATGTGTGGTCTTCCTAGGTGATACTGAAGAGGACTGCATTGTTTTTTCAAAAACAAAATTAAGTGGAGTTGCCCTTTAAGTAAACAGAAGTTAACTTTTGATTATCAGTTTCTCCTAGCGTAGTATATTTGTTTTCTAAATCTGACACATCTTGTCTTTTCGTACCTTGCTCGGCTCAGCCTATAGTTGAAGACCCTATGGTCTGGCTCCAGGTCGGCTCCAGGAAATGGGCGCATGAAGTCATGGCGAAGCTGGAAAGCCTCATCGCCCACAAACACGTGCGGTGTCACTTTTGTGCTCTTTGGAAGCTTCGCTGGACCTGGAAGTTCCAATGTTTCGTTCTCCAGCCGTCTCCCAAACTCTGAGGCCTTAAAGACACCCCCATCGCTGTGTCTCCCTGGGGCACCAATGTCAACCATTACAAACTTGTAATTTGCGTCCACCACTGCCATAAGCACAATAAAAAAGGATTTCTGAAAAAAATGGCATTGCATCAAGTATAGTGTCAGCATATGTTCCAAAGAAACTACCGCTTACGAGATGCCATAGTGGGGACTTCAGCCTAATATTGGCCATTCCAAGTTCTACTTCACAATTATTTATAACAAAGTAATCTGGCACATTTCTGTTTGATAAAAACTGGGACAAGAAAGTCATAACACCATCAGAAAACATTCTAACTGTAGTGATACAGGTATGTAAAAGGTAGAGTAGGCTTTACCGATTCGCACCAGTGCACACACGAGGCTTCTCGTACTGCCCCAGTGCACTCATAGAAGCGACCAACACACAGGAGCACCTAAGTTAGCTGAATAGGCTTATATTTCTGACGTGGGCCTTTAATATGCCCTCAGCTAGTATTTCAAACATTTGAAACCTGCCAAGTGGGTGCTTATTATGGCATAGATACATTATCAATATTTTACGCTACTACAACTTAACAAACCATTAAAGGTGCCTTTATGATGAGTACATTAAGACTAAGTAGTGCAGTCAAAAGTGATATCAAATCGTGTTTTACAGACAGCATGGAGTACAAGTTGTGGAACCTCTGGGCCCAAACCTGCCCTCTTTACCTTCAGGTGGCACAATGTGGTGCTGCGGTGTCACAAGTAGAATGTCGTGCAATGCTGGCGACAATGATTTTCCTACATTATGAGACACATAATTATTGTGTAATGAAGCAATAACAAATAGTTGCTAAATTCTATCTTTTCGAAATGCAGTTTTTAATGCAAAAAGCCACCTCACAAGTCATACAATTAATGACCTATTCCCAAATAGACACAGCACATCTGGAATAAAACAACGCAAAAGATACAAAGGAAGAGACAAACCGGACAGCACAGAGTGCTGAAAAGGAGAAAGAAAAAACTCACGTTGATCCACGCAATCACACGCATACCTTTCACCCAAGGTATCTGACTACGGCTCGCGCTGGACCCTCATTGTCAACTTCAGGAATTCCAGTTCATTGCCAGACAACGCCACTGATGCTGCGCTGATACAATTTTCTTCTCTACTCTGGATGTGGAAGGCCTCCAGCACCTCGCGTGTCACTGTGTCATCCCAAGATGGTGGTGGCACAAAAAAACGGCTCGCACAGGCACTCTTTGCAGTGAACCGATAGGTGTCCTCCCACTGTCGCTTTGAGGAAGTACCTGTGCACGCGGAGCGTATCATTCAAGCAATGTCCCATTTATCCCACATAGGTGCAGCCGCACGAGAGGGGGATACTGTAGACTACTGCCGTAACACATGAGACGAACAGTCTGACGTGCTTCTTACTACACTTGGTCCTTGCTATTCCCTCTCCCTATTGCCCCAGAGTTAATGCGAAGGCGGAGGGAATAGCAAGGAACAAGTGTAGTAAGAAGCACGTCAGGCCGTTCGTCTCATGTGTTACGGCAGTAGTCTACAGTATCCCCCCTCTCGTGCGGCTGCACCTATGTGGGATAAATGGGACATTGCTTCAATGAAACGCTCTACGTGCACAGGTACTTCCTCAGAGCGACAGTGGGAGGACATTTATCGGTTTACTGCAAAGAGTGCCTGTGCGAGCCGTTTTTTTTGTGCCACCACCATCTTGGGACGACACAGGGACACGCGAGGTGCTGGAGGCTTTCCACATCCAGAGTAGAGAAGAAAATTGTATCAGCGCAGCATCAGTTGCGTCGTCTGGCAATGAACTGGAATTCCTAAGTTGACAATGAGGGTCCAGCGGGTGCCGTAGTCAGCTACCATGGGTGAAAGGTACGCGTGTGATTGCGAGGATCAACGTGTGTTTATCTTTCTCCTTTTCAGCACTCTGTGCTGTCCGGTTTGTCTCTTCCTTTGTATATTTTGCACTGTTTTATTCTATTATGTACAACTATTACCAACTAGCCCAGATATCAACCTTATTACAACACATCTGGTACCTTGTAGTTGAAATAGGTGCTCCCTGAGTTTGGTGGTGCCTTTATGTGGACGTGTTTCCCATCTACTGCCCCAGGGCAGTTTGGGAAGTTCCACCTCCTTCGGAAGCCATCCGCGATGTTCAGCCACTGTTCATTTGTTGGCACCTAAGAACAGTGACATATTTGTAAATTGGGACCCCAAAACAATTAAATTTAAGCCACAACAGCAAATTGTGGTCAACCATGCAGGTCTTGTGTATAGATAACAGGTAACAGGAAAGCCCTGCAAAATAAGGAAACTGGCCAAGTCATACACTACAAATACATATGGATGCTTACATGCCCTATACACCAACTCATGTTTACAAACAAAGTGGAGCGCCTTTAGCTGCACGCCAACGGCGTCGCGCATGCGCGATGGGGTGTCGGCAAGAACCGCCGCAATCCGTATCAACAAACCATTGGAATGTGATGTTGTCGGCGTCGGTGTGAGTCTTTGTGCCCTTTTTCGCGTTGAAATTTTTGATTCTATGTCTTACTAGAAATATCATATTACTTTAATGACCTTAGCGAAATTAACAAGGCTGGTCACACCGCAAAACTTTGGGTACATAATGTGACGTGCTGCAACTCATTCCATGTGAATGTTGCAGAATGGACGCTAAAGCCTGATTCACATAAGATTCTGCTCGCTATTTCCAATCGTGATGTCGCTCAAGCTGCCAAAGCGTGGACTGCAGTTGCGATGCTCAACGTCTTTAGAAAAAATCGCAAACATCATTTGAACAAGGGAATTGGGCACAACACGTCGGTGATCGCCACTAGTAACAATGCTCAACACCCCCTTGTATCTGCTGTTTACCCTAGCCTACTTATCCAAAAAACCTTTAAACAAAAGTCTTTTGAGGCCTGCATTTCCTATTGACATGTTTGGTATACTGGCCGTTGTCGTTTGGAGCAGACGACAGTTTAAACAAGTTGAGGGAGCAAGTTTGAGGGAGCAGACGACAGTTTGAACGATCAGACGGCCATTTGAACGTGAAAACATACTGATCGTAGTCTGTGGGTGGACTAGAAAACTTCATGGTTTTCCCCGCATTCATGCTGGAACAAAACAAACAAATTTGACGACCACAAGTATCCGTGAATTTAACCTAAGGAGCTGCTCGCACAATCAATCGTGGTCCGGTGTCTGGTTTTTCCTTTTCACGGCACCTATTCACGTTTTCGGACGAACCGAGCAGGCAGAAAACGCATGAAAACGAATATTCACACCTTTCCTGGCTTTCTTAGTACAGCCCCAGTCACGGCATTTTGACAAGAAGGCAAGTTTTAGTCTGGTTTCTTCGAAAACAAAACAGGAATGCCCATCCCTCGAGGTGACTTCCACCCACAAGACCAGACCGGAAGTGTGCCCGAAGCGCCAACACCGCGGCATGAGGAAACAGAGTTGAGTTGGTAACATCATTGAAAGAAAACCTGAGACTGGGACAAATGAAATAACGAACAGCACGACACAAAATCTGTTGAGATTCTGTGTCGTGCTGTCTGTTATTTTATTTGTCCCAGTCTCATGGTTTTTTTTCAATGATGTTTCCTAATTAGCTCACCTGCGTACTTTCCCTCCTTGAGTTTGTGTATACTTAGTTCTTTAAATCAATGAAAAAACAGCAACAACCATACTTATCGGAAGGTATGTTGCCCTCAACCGACTCCAAAGAGCTCTGCAGGTCTCGTGGATGACCTTCCGGCAAGTCTGGGGACCAACCCTGAATGCCAGGGCCACATCCTTGATGGCGCTGCCAGAGGAAAGATACCTGCACATGGAAATAATCTAAAATTTTAGGTTTTTGTTTCCCTTAACAGGCATTTGAAGTTTTCTTTTAATTTGTGGTTGTACCTAAGAGTGATGGCAAGCCTCTGTTTAGAAGATAGTGGCTCACGGCAGAGGAACTCTTTCGTCAGGTCATCACGAACACGAGCATGAAGTTGATCGAATTTGTCTGGCATCATGCGGTAAAACTTGAAGAATAGAGGAGGATCATTTCTCATGACTTGCATCTGGAAGAGTAGCACAAAACCATGATAAACAAAGCAATCATATGAACCAATCACAGAATTTTATATAAAGAACCTGATTAGCGGCATTCTATAGGTAACAGCTAGATTATTCTACCTTGAAAATGTATTTCGTTTAAAAGCAATGTGCAACGATTAGGTTATATTTAATTCGCATTACCCAGTGCTGACACACAACTGTAGGCTGGTACGGTACAGGTAGGACTACCCAGGATACCTCGGTTCTGCAACGCGAGCATTTGTGATCTTGTATGCAACTTGGCCTCTGCCCGCACACGATTCGGTGAATATATAGAATACAAAAATAATGAACCAACCTACTTGAAGCGCGAACGTAGAAGTAGCTATAAGAGAGAGCCTCGCCCTTTTAAATTCCTAAGAACGCGCGCGCTTGTGCAGTGCATGCGTCGTTAAGGGCGACATTCTCGCTCTTATAACTTTTGTTTGAGCGATGCTATATGCACTACGTAGGGCAGCTCCCACGGAAGTTTCTATATGCACGACGGGGCGGAGAGCTCATGCCATTTGGGTCACCCTTTTCGGACGGCACGTGAATCACTGGACAGCTCGTTAACCCACCCCGCACCTGCGTTCACGCCGCTTCGCGGCGTCGGTCTGCGGCTGCTAATTACAAACCTATTAGCCCACTTGGCCCCACGTACACGACGCTTCGCGGCGTCCAGCCGGCAACCCGCTATCCACCATTGCATATCCGGAAAAGGAATGTCGACGAAACTTTGTTGAACTAAATGGTATCATTTAGTCCAGCAAATTTTCGTCGACATTCTTTTTTTTTTCAGTGATATGTGTAAAAAAGACATGTCGTAAATATTGCCAAATGCAATGTGAAAAAAAAAAGTAGTTTTGCTCTGTGGCTTGAACCCGTAACCTGCTGCGTATAAAGCAGACACCTTTCCACTGCACTAAGCTACAGCTTCGAAAACTTTGTTTTGACGAATCGGGTTTCGCGTAGTATAGCAACTTTCGATGGGGCTGTACTACGTAGAGCACATAGCATTACTCCTTTTGCTTTGCGTTCTCAATTAAGTGAGACGGAGTATAGCAGCACCGAGTACTACATCAAAGGCTTGTGCACGAGCTTATAAAATTGAAAGATAATTTCCTTCCACGAGACCTCGTCCAGCAGGATCCTGCTGGACGAGGTCTCGAACGACTACCTTGCGCAGTTTTGCGCTTCTTGACTTAGCACTGCCGTGACACTCGCTCGCTCAATTTTCCAAGGAAATCCAGTCCTCCATATTATTTATTAACAACGCTGACGCCGGGTATAGGCACGTAAGCTGGCCCCGTATGCATGAATCTGTTGGCGCTTGCATTGGGTTACTTACCGCTGTGTGGAACTCGCCTTCTAACTTTCTCTTCTGTCATACGGGGTGTACCCAGAACTGTCTCTTCTTCTTTTCTTGTTGGAGTTGTTTCAAGAGTAACAGTTTCTTCTTCAACAGAAGAAGCCGACGCCGGCGGTTAAAAGGGTTCATACTCGCGAGGCTGTCAGGAAAGAACTCTGCTCTGAACCTCTAAACAAGCCCAAAATTCTTCACAATGCTGAAAAAGGAAACCATAGAAACTCGATGCACAGTGTTACAGACCAATCATGCTCATCTGGACAATCCTTTTCCAAACATACACTTAAAGGCGTATTAAAACTCAAGAGTACGTTATTATAAGTTACTTGCTCGTTTCATCGAATTTGTTTCGCGCTTTTTACAAATATGGCCTGTTTAAACAAAGGTTTATAATTGCTTGGTTTTAGTTGATATCACGTCCCCTCTTGGCCACACTGATAGTCGCGCTGGTCGCCGCCGACGGCGTTCGTCGCTTGTTCGTCGCATGGAGTTCAGTGGTGAACGTGAACGCGACGGCGCGTCGTAGTAGATTTTTGCCGCTTGAATTTCGTCGTGAAAGTTCACTCCATGGAGTCCAACCTTTATTGCTGCGGTCTAAAAAGTTATGATCCCCAACAGAGTGCTTATGTTCACCTGTCAGTGGCGAAGGCTATGAAAAGTAAAATGTGTCAATTGAATGATAAAGGAAACACCAGCGTGAAACAAACTTGTGGAAACCCTGATGCCAAATGTCTTCAGCGAGTGTTTTCCCTAGCTCCAGGACAAACGAAAAATACTATATTTACTGGATAGTTTTACAAATGCGGGTTACTAAAGTGTGAAGCCTGATATTTGAACCTCATGAATATACAAAATATGTGCGCCGGAAAAGCAGGAAAACCGCCATTTCTGCTTTCCTTCCATATTGTACAATAATGCAACTCTATGTTTTGTTTCCTTTCAATTTCATGAGTTTTTTGTGTGTGTGTGTGTTTTTTTTTTCAAAACCACGCGTTGTCTGCCCGTACATACATATCCATCGTCATTTCCTTTTTGGGTAGTGCTTTAATTTTTCTAAGACTCCATAGTTTTCTGAAAGCTGACTTTCGATAGTATAGATAGTCGGTACGATCGACTGCAATGTCACCAGCACTATACATAGTCAACTGTCAATAATACTATCGATTGTCAACTATCGATAATACCATCAGTATTCGACAATCGATAGTAAACTACCAATAGTACTATTGATAGTTTGCGACACTATGAATAGTATTCATAGTCAATTTTTTATAGTTTTGCACCACTAGCTCGAAATTATTATACACCAGTCGGGGCGCTATGCTTGCAATTGTCTATAAATTACTTATCTTTTTATTCCACCAATTTTTGTAAAACATGCATTATCCTCTCGGTGACTTGGTTTCAGGATTCCTTGGGAGGAAACTTCTACAAGCAAGCACAAACATCGGAAAAATAAGGGTGAATTAGTAACCCTTACGACTAATTTTATTAGTTACAAAAGTAATGAAACTACTGTAAAACTTTCTAATAAGTGTAATAAAATTATTACAAAATTACTTCAAAAAGTAATTGATTACAAGTAATTTGATGACTTGTGATGAGTATCGTACAGGTCTGCCTCACCGTTCGACAAAATACTAGATAAAAGTATTTAAGTTAAGTTACTAAATGCTTGCTTCATAGAGTATTTAAAATACTACTCAAATTACTTTCACTGTAAAGTATCTTGATAAAGTGCAAATAGTTAGAAAAGTAATTCAATTACTTTTGAAGATACTTCCGCATTGCGTAGTTTGTATCAACGTCAGTGACAAGCACAATTATGCAGTTGCGCAAAACTGGTTAACCCGAATGGTTTATGAACACGCAACAGCACAAAATTGCAGAAAGGAAATGAAAAAAAAACACTGTTGGGTTATTCTATGCAGTCCAACTATAAGGAGCAGGATAGCACTGATACATGTTACAAAACATTTCTGAAAAAAAAGGTAATTTCAGTTATAATGACATTGTTGAATATCACGTCCTGCGGCGCACCTTAAACGCATCCTTTAACTACAATTCATAATCTCTATATGGGGAGTTGACTATAAACGGACTTGGGATACGAAAATGAGTGAATGGATAACAAAGAGAGCCCACATAATAGCCACGCCCACGCCACTTCATACCATAAAACTCGAAAAATGACGGAATGTCAAAAATGTATTCGAGATAGTAATGACTACAAGATACTCAGAAATCTAATTAAAACACAATATCAGATTCTCTCGATCAAAAGTATTTGCAAGATACCAAGATACTTCAAAAATTGTTTGAAATAAAGTATCTTGATTAGAGTATTTGAGTGAGGCGCAAGTCTGGTCTGCCCACGCTATAGTTTAGACGACGTTCGCTTTTTCTGGTGTGGAGAATAATGCCGCCATTAGAGCGTCAGGCTTGGCTCTGCACCGGGTGGCGTCCTCTCGGGGGTCGAAGAAGTTCAGGTGATGCCGTTTCTTTCTGTACGGACTGCAAGGTATATGTATAGATGGTAGCGAAGCTTCCATAGAAGCCCATAAGCGCAAAGATGGCGGCTCATGGGGCGCAGCGCCATCTGTGAGATGCGCGGCATTGTCATTAGTCATGCTCGCCTGTGACGTACAGGAAGTGACGCTTTATTAAAAAGAAACACGAAATGACGCAATTTCCTCATGATTGTGACGTCACAATTGTTTTTGGCGCAAAATTTAATTGATTTTCGCCGGTGGCGCGAAATTGAAATGTTTTTTTTTTTAGATGTTCTACATGCCTGCGCAAGCAGCGTCCTTCATACGTTGCTTCACGCGTCATAGCCTTGTTTGTATCAATCACTCCCATGTAATCTCTCTTGCAAAAGAACCAGTTTTTTTATCAGTTCTGGGAACCACCAATAAGTTACTATCCTTTTCAACTAAGCAGGGTGTTACAGGGGTGTTACAGTACGCCTATGAAGGCATACTTATTGTAACTATGGCTTGTTTGCAAGAAAGGCAAAACGGCACAAGCTTGGTTTACACAGTTTATTATATACAAACTTAGAACACCACCACAGGACACTTAAAGATGGAGATATGATGTTGAAAACATAGTGAAAGGAGCTTTGGACAACTCTATGTACAATCTTAATAACCTTGCTTAATACTCTCAACAGGAGGCACGTTTACGCATTTATCTTGCATTGTTCACGTTGAGAGCTCGTAACTAGATTTAACCATATTAATCACAGGTGGAAGTGCGGGGCCATGCATCTGTTTTGCATTTGAATGTCCACATGAATTAATGCTTCAAGAGATTGAAAATTGAGACCTTTCGTTATAGTACATGCAAGGTGCGCTCGCCACAAACATATTGTGCTCTACAGCTTGACTGTTTTTGTGAGCGCTAGTACGTAAGAAACTACCACAAATTGACAGGAAAAAAAGCATTAGAAAGAAGTTATGAATTTGCTCTGTTGCAAATTGTTAGCACCGTACTGATTCACTGATTTACCTTTCATCGCAGTTTAATCTGCTCTTGCACACCTCAAACAACCAAACATTAATCCAGGTTTATATTTCTAGTCGTCACACTGCACAAGTACACATCGAAACCAACGCTTGTTCTCACACACTCTTCAATCATGCATAGGGTTGCACAGTGTGTGTAGGGTGTCTACCAACCTGGAAAACCTAAAGTTTCAAGTAATTCGGATTATATTGAAAGGACAGGGTAATATCAAGCAAACCATAAAAAAAGTTCCGAGTAAGTAAGAATGATAAGTGAAAGTGCCACGGCAGTGTGCAACGAAGCCCGATGATTGCACGTTGGTGCCGCTGCACTAAATAACGTTGCCCGACACGTCACTAGGCAGCGCAGGCCACTAAGTACTCCCTGAACCGAAGTAACGGTCAACATTTTGTCGAAATAGGAAAACCTTGGGAAAATTGGGGAATTTGGAATAAGTGATTTGGTAGACACCCTGTCCAATCATTCGAGTGGGCGACGTCATCTAGCACAATACAGCAAGGGTTGAATGAATCTAAGATATTTTAAATAAACTTTTAAAAAAAAATCAGTTTTGCATGCTGCGATACTGAAATTTTGATATTGATCCATGGAAAACTCAAGTTCATCTAGCTGAACCTATACGTTAATTTCAGTGTCTGAGCATGCAAAACGGACTTTTACACATTATTTAAAGTATGCTATATTCATTTGGTCATCGCTCTAGACTGTTTCGGCAGGACATGCGATAATTTAGAGGAATGTACACATCGCGACACTGTTAGCGCGAACACGACATCGGCGCATTTTCGCATTTTACTTCTAAATAGTATTAGCGAGCACGAAATGTTATCGCTTACATTATAGAACTGAATGAGCTCTTTCCGTAGCAATAATAACTTGGGTGACATCTCTTGGTTTCAAAGAGAAAAACTGAAAAAAACGGCGATCGCTTGTTCGCGCTAACAGTGTCGCGCTCTTTACTCGCACAATCCGGTATGCTAGCAGGAGCATTGAATGCAACATATAGGACAAAATAAAGGCGATTCCTGTTTTGCTTAGTTTTGCGTCTCACAGCTGCATCAAGGAGCTCACTATTCTTTTTACGGGCAAACCAATGAAGTCTCACCCTTGCAAACAAAGCAAATAAATCATTGTAGACATCCTCACTGCAGAGAGTCAGCAGCGTTTTGACCTTCTCATGAAGAGTGATGAACAACGCCTTCCCAACGCCTTCTTTTAAAACCAGACTGTCAACTGACGCCACAAAAACCTTCTCACAAGCTTGAACGAAGAAAACAAAGCAAGGTGAAGGAAATGAAAGGCTTCCAAAGTCTCCTTCAGCCGTACCTTTCACACTCAAATACAACAACACTTGGCTCTCATATGAAAAAGTGGCATTCTTGATTTGCAATTCACATTGCTGAGTCACGTTTTGACATGTATTGAACTTGACAAACCTTGTCACCAGCCATCCAGCAAAGTAAACCATGTTGTTAAGTGATAATAAAAAAGAGAAAACTACAGGATGTGAGGTCAGCTGCACATTGTGGAAGGGAACTTCCTCGACTAAGTGAAGAAAAGGGAACTGAGATACCAACAGGAAGAGCCGCTAAAAGAGTTGCCATGTCCTCTTCGCAGTTGCTCTTGTCGGAGCAGTTTAAACACCTAGGAGATGCCTAAAGGCTGCCTGAAACTGCCGGCAAACTCTTTCGTGACGGGCATCTCGTCAAAGACAATGGTACATGGCTTGTCTTCTGGTGAAAAAGAAGCTGCACGTCTTTTGGCAAGTTCGAAAACTTCTGGGTAAAAACCAACCCTCAGGGGAACACGCTGAAGCCAAAGCTGTATTGACCTAACGAATGGGAGCCTCAACAATTCCCTACAGTAACGGTAACCCTTAGGGTTTCGAAAGTACAAGCCCAAGGCAAAGGCTTTGTTCTGGCTGCACCACCGCCTGCCGAACCTGCAGCATTGCTCATCTTCAGCTGAGCTTCCACAAGGGCAGCAACGGCTGGAGACACAAGGCTACGTACACTTTCCACTATCTCAGTGACAGTCAGCATATGACGCCGTCGCTGCAGTCGTTGCTGGAGTCTCTTGTTTTGCTTCCGAAACTGTCGAAGTTTGGCCCTCAACACGTCCATCTTCCCCTTGCCTTCGGTACGAGTGGCACAGGACCCTGCAAGGTGAAAGCAAAAGCAATGAAGAAACGCTTCGAGAAACAACGAAAGGAGCAAGGCACCTCCACTGTAGAATATGTGGAAGTACAAGTAAGCTTTGTGCATTATGGCAGATACCTGCGTTGGTGAGAAACTGCAGAAGTCGAAGTCACCGAAGCACGATAATCGGTAGGGGAAGGTTCGGGCGCCCACTCATCGTTTTCTCCAGAAGGAAGACTATGACCATCCATCGCGTATAAGTGATCCACTACAAAAAACAAAACAAAGAAAACAAAGTGACAGAGCTGGTTGCAAAACGCTGAACCAGCTATAGCTGGTCAAGTACTACGCAACAAAGTAATCTTCAAAGACTGTCCTAAACAATGCACACTATCGAAACTTGCCATGAACCCTGGTTGGAAGGCTAGTCTTCGCGCTACGGGTCAGAGCCGTGAGACTGCTTCCCACATCTGCAAAGCAATGACGAGGAAAATAAAAAAAATCTGTCAAAAATATCAGTCATTGCATTGTTTCAGGATGTTCCTGCGGCATGTGACAAGCTAGATTAAAAACATGGTCATACATGTTTTGCATGTTTCCTAAAAAAGCACAAGTACTGGGAACATACTCTATCATAGAAAGGATGGCTACGACGCGACAGTCCGAAATATATAAGAAACATGGCCTGCAACACTTCTCCGCCAATCTGCAAATGCTTTTACCTAGTTCCGTAGTGCGGTGCATGTGACACCGGGATGATGTGGGCGCACCGATGCTGCTGCTGCTGGCCGGTGTGGGCTCGCCCTCGCTGATCAATTGGCCAGGGTTGCTGCTCTGGACGACATCTCCGGCACCTATGCAAAGTTCATTTGCAAAGTTGAGCACACACGTTATGTACACTGAAAACGGTTCTTGTATCTGCATGTGAAATACCTCCTGAATAAGCTTATGTTCTCAGTAATAATGAAAACAAGATTTCGTGCTCACCTTTAGTGGTCAGATATACTGGTATCGCATCACGACGCAGCCTTCCTCGATAAAGAAATGCAGAGGACTTGAAGTGCCTGAAGCATACCGCCCGTTCCCGCAGGTGCTGTGGTGTCTTTTTTGTAGGCTTGTGTTCCGGCACAACTGAACCTGCAGACCCTCCGCCTGAATGTGAAGCAGTGTATTACTTTACATACCCTGGGCTAAACATGAACAGGCAAATGCCTTTAGTGGACATTTAAGAAGAAACAAGATTAAACAATAATGTTAGCGATAAAGTGGTGACATCATTGTACCTGGCCTGCCGCATGAGTCCAGCGAACGCCATGAGCGCGGAGCACACCTCTGTGCCCGTGAGGTTAGATAGGTTCACAACGCAGACGATTACATTACGAGATTCCCGAGCACATCCACAGCAAATAGATCTGATAGTCGCCAGCATGTTAGAAGGTCGACACCAACCACGTTTCAAGCAGAAAGGATGTTTTAGTGTTATTCACACCCTAATATGAAAGTTGGTTAAAACTGAAATGTTCAGTCATTGTTTCTTATTAGGATTTTTGTGGTCACGCAGCCGTTCAGCAGAGGCCACGCAAATCCGCCACTAATATCTGAAATTAGTTTCGTCTTGCGCAGCGTAGAACGAAGACTGGGCCCAAAAACACTGGATCAACGGGTGCCTATTACTAAATGAGCATGCATGAGGGCCCATAGAAGATGTCAAGAGCTTACCGGACATCACCGGACAACGTACATCAGGACATCATACATAGTTGCAGTGGACACAGCTGCTACAAGTTTCACCTTGCAGAGTCCACAGGAAAACGATGAAGTGTGATGCCAGCGATGCAGTCATCACTTGGGCATCGCGGTACTGAGCAGCGTCTCTTTACATGCGGCAGGCTCATCGTCCCGACGAACGGAGCCTTGAACGGGCCCGGCGAGCGCTCGACGACAAAACCCGCAGAACAGCGCAATATGGTTTAACCAGTACATACCGTTCTGCACTCAAATACGTAGGAAAACTTAAGACCACGAATCGTTAAACGATTGCAAAGTGAAAGTTTGAGGGGAGCTACAGAAATGCAGGCACACCGACAAATGCAAACAATGCTAACACGAGGCGTATCAGTACTGCGAACTTGTGCCGACAGCGTAGAGGTCGCAACGAGTATTCACAGTATAATATATATTAAACATTAACTAAAACATTCAGCCACTGAACATGCTTAAACTAAGTTATTATCAATAAATAATGCTTTGATTTAAAGTAAACTATAATAAACACCGAAAATGTGTCTTTAATATTTTATCAGCTTAGTGTTTCGCCGCGCAAAACACAGTCGCACTGCGGTAGCGCGGCTTCCAGGGTGATGACACTGACGATTGGTTTTGGGCCACTTTTTTGCTCCACTTTCGCGACCCATATGAATTGACCTTGCGGACTGTTTGAACACGTGTGGCGGACGGTAAAGCGCTTCTCGCTATCACAGATAAAGCTTCCGAGAACAGAACTGGAGACAATGAGTTAAGGCGGTTGAAGTGCCATAGCTCGCCCAGTGGCGTCACCTCAAGTTCGATATCAAGGATATTGCAAGGTTGTGACACCTACATAAGATTACGCTAACTCCCGTTCGAGATCAATGGAATGCGGAAGCGAAATTCGCCGAACCAGCGATCTTATCGAAACGCCGCCAGCATTGTCCTCTTCAGAACGACGTTATCTCACTGCTACGGCACCTGTATGCGTGTTTCAACGAAGGCTTTAAAACATACCTAGAAATTGTACTATTTTCGGGTACAAACTGTTAGACACGGCGGATGTCAGCAATTACAAAAGACATACTATTAACTAAATAAATAATTGCTAATTAAGTGGCTTGTATGTAGTGAAAATAAACTTAGGGTTCCAATGAGACACTTGCTAATCATCACCGTACACTCTAAAAAAAGGGTGTAGTGGGTACACCCACAGGGGGTGTAAGCGCTGCCACATATACTACACCGATAAAGGTGTACAAGTACACCTCAAGACGAGGTACATACATACACCCTTTTTCGGGGTGCATATGTGCACCCTTTTAGACACCTTCAGCATTCGGGGGTGCACCGATACACCCCATATTGGGGTGTGTCACTACTCCTTTCTTACACCCTCTATGTCGTTTCAGTGTGCAGGTACACCCCAATTTAAGGTGTACATGTATTCCCTTCTCTACACACACGCAATTTTTTGGGAGTATAGATACACCCACCGACAGGGTTTACTATTACACCGTTGTTTACACCCACCCCGCTCATAGGCAACAGAAATACACCCGCCAACAGGGTTTACTATTACACCGTTTTCTACAGCCCCCCGCTCATAGGGAACATAGATACACCTCATTCAATGGTGTACCATTACACCTCTTTGTGCACCCGCCTCAAGGAAACCGGTAAAAAATGTACGCGCCCAGGTGGTTGCAAAAAGGCAGGTAAACAGACACAAGGGATTGTTTTCAAATCTCCTGGAAGTTTATTAGACAGCCTATTCCGTAAACAAGTACAAACGTGCAAGCAATTTGTGATATGTGAAGATGTACAACGAAGATTACTGAGCAAACAAGAACCGGGGTGATTTTTAGGTAGTGTCCATTCTCTCAACAGCCGGCAGAATTATTTACCCGAAATTCTGCCGGCAGTCGCCACTCATTGGTGATACAATCACTTCATCGAACGACGTTTCATCGACACGCGATGTTTCATAGACAGCTTAGATTAGCTTTCCTATATTAGCTTCTCTTTTCTTTTTGTAATAAGCCGTCCTACACTATATGCGCGAAGTGACATGTACCGGTGGCACAGGTGGGGTAAACTTTTTGTAATGAGCCGCCTCAGACTGTCGCCACGAAGCGACGTGAACGGGTGGACTGGGTCAGTGAGCACGCGCCTCAGAGGCACGCGCGACGGAATGTTGCTTCAGCGTGCATTTCACGTAACGAGTGACGATGAAACGTTAGTGTCGACAAAACGTGTCAACAAAACGTGTATCAACGAAAAGTTATCCATGAAACGCGTTTTCACAAAACGCCGGGAGAATAAGAAAGTCCGTATTCTACCTGCAGTTATCGCCTGATTGTAGACAGCTAATGGCAGGCGACTGCCGATAGAATTTCGGGGAAATTATTCTTCTGGCTGCTAGGAAATAGACACTGCCTAATTTTAGAGGTAATCCGGAACAGAACGGTCAATTGCTGCTGAGGAGTAAGTAGCAGCGCACTTACGATGAAAAGACCGGACTTGAAATATGTAATCCGAGATGTCGACACGGGCTCCCTGGAGAACAACCGCACAAGCACAAAAAACGAAAAGAAAGGGGTCTTCGAAGATTCAACACAATGTGGCAGAAGCAGTAATTTGCCAAACCGAACACTAAACGCATCACATAAATTCCTTGGGCTTTTTTTTTAAGAAATCGTTTGTTGCCGATGTACGCGTAGGTACTTTTCAAACACTGGAAGCCTTGGTGCACTCGAATACGTTGTCGCGGACGAAATCTCCGGCAGCCCCGCTAGTCGCAGCACGGCACAAAAAAACAATTCCGGGAATCAGACATCCCGGGATCGGAAAGAGCTACCTCGTCATCCGCGAAACTTTTACCACATGATCACGCTTCTGCCATTACCCGCGCCCAGTCAGCGGAGTTAAGGGGTAAAAAAGCCTCCGGTTCATTGGTCCGGCGACTGCGCAGCTTCTTCCACGCTTTCAGCTTAGGGAGAGAAAGAAAAGAAAGGATTATACGAAAATAGCAGCTCCTTCAAGGCCAAAAGAGGCTGTCCTCGCAAAGGCTTATCTTCAGGGTTATCCCAACAATGAACACAACGAGAGGATTTGTCCCTTATATCTGTCGAGTTTTCTAGGTTGGGGTGCCCACAACAGCTGTGAAATGAGCGACCATCCAGTCCAGGCTCCCAGGCAGAAAAACGTCTTTATCTCCTGCGTTCCTGTTGAGCCGTCCGCACGTGTCTCGTGCCAGCCACAGTCGCACGTGGGTCACTCAACAATCACCACATCTCCCTTTTTTTCAAAGCAGGGTAATTTACAACCTATACAAAACTTCTAGCCAAGTTTAAACACATCAGCAAAGTAATTTACAATATGTACAGAGCATCTGGTGAAGTTTCAATAGCACATTAGCTGTCAAACAACAACTCGGACAACAAACGTATATGGTGCAAAGTATTTTACAAAACCTCTGTTAGAGTTTAAATCCCACATCAATCTTCAAAACCCAGCCTGACAGGCTTGCGCAATTTTCGTCCTGACCTGGTCACATAAGCCTGAGGTACCCTTGCAGCGCCTGAAGCAGGTCCTGCAACAATGTTACTTTGCGTACTGCCGTCTAGACTCTTGTTCGAACTGTCGGTGTCTTCCTCATCTCCTACGGGGAAGTCGTACGAACCGCCGTTCTGGTGGGAGGAACCAGAAGGAAGAAAGTGTAAAGCTCTTCTGTTTCGTCTCAGCTGTCTTCCAGATTCTGTTTCCAGCAAGTAAGACCGAGGTTTGGCAGCTCGCGCTACACTGTGGCTTCCGACTTCCTGTCGTTTACCCACACTTCATCTCCCACTTTCAACGTACGTAGCTCTGTCGCTCAGGTGTCGTTTGTTGAAGCCTCTGCGTTGCTTCTCGCGTTTTCGGCGGTCCGTTTGTATTACAGTTTTCAGATAGGGGCGCACCTTACCTTGTAACCATCAAGATTTCAGCAGGACTTCTTCCCGTCAACCCTGGGGTGGCTCTGTAAGCCAAAAGAGCTAGGTAGGGATCTGCTGATTTTTGAATGAGACGTTTAACAGTTTGCACCATTTTCTCTACCTCGCCATTTGCTTGCGGGTACCTTGGACTAGTCGTAACGTGACGAAACCCGTACTTCGATGCAAACGTTTCAAATTCCGAGCTTGCAAATTGGGGTCCGTTGTCTGAAATGACAATTTCGGACACACCATGTCGAGCGAAGATACTCTTAAGTCGTTCGATGACAACGTCGGCACGAGTGGAAGGAAGCAGGGCTACTTCCGGAAACCGTGACAAGTAATGAACAACTACTAAGTAATCCGAGTCGTTTATCTTACACAGATCCACGCCCAGTTTTTGCCAGGGGTAGGCAGGGGTGACCGTTGGAATCATTGGTTCCGCACTTTGATTGCCATACTGCGCACAAACTCGGCAGTTCTGTACCAACGCACCAAGTTCCTTACTTACCCTGGCCACCACACGCATTCCCTAGCCCGAGCTCGACACCTGGCTACGCCCTGGTGACCGTCATGCAAGCGGAGCAAAACCTCTTTCTTTAGTTCCTGAGGAACAATTAACCGCGTGCCCTTCAACGAAAATCCATCACCCTGGGTTATCAAAGCCCTCACCTGCCAGTATGGGCGTAGCAAATCAGGAACTGATGGTTTCACGGGCCAGCCCTTCTCACATAAACGCTGTAGCGACTTACAGACAGGATCAGAGGCTTGATACTCTTTTACTTTGGAGACAAAGTATTGTCCGGTTTCTAGCCCCATCAGGCAACCCTGCGAGTATGCGTTTACTTCTCCAACTGTTAGTTCGTCCGGAACTACCCGTTTGTCTTTGAGTGAAGCACGAGACAAACCGTCAGCCGTAATGAGCTGCTTTCCCGGTACGTGAACCATTTTAAAGCGGTATCGCATGAGCCTCATGCGAAACCGCTGCACGCGGGGAGGTAGGACGTCAATAGAGTAAGTTCCCAGCAACGGAACCAATGGTTTATGGTCAGTCTCAAAGACTGCATCGAGCCCTCTCAGGTACTCATCAAACCTTTCCGCGGCCCACGTCAACGCCAGCGCCTCTTTCTCGATCTGCGCGTACCGCGTCTCCGCTGAGGTTAAAGAGCGAGAAGCAAATGCAATAGGTCGTCGGTCGCCATTTTTCTGGACCTGAGAAAGAACTGCGCCAAGGCCGAACGACGAGGCATCTGCAGAAAGGACAGTGGGCAGGGTGGGGTCATGCTTCGCCATGCACTCAGCCGAGCAGATGCTGTCTTTGATTGCACTCAGAGCTGCCTCTTGGGCAGGGCCCCACACCCACTCAACATCTTTCTTTAAAAATTCCCGCAAAGGAGAGGTCATGTGCGCAAGGTTAGGTAAGAACCGGCCCAACTGGTTGGCCATACCTAGGACTCTTCTGACCTTCGACACGTCTGTAGGAGTTTCAAGGTTCTGGACGGCTCTGACCTTTTCAGGGTCAGGCTTTATGCCAGTCTGCACTGACGCGGTAACCCAGAAAGGTCACTTCCTTCGCCCCGAAAATGCATTTGGACATGTTAAGGGTGACGTTAGATTCTGCCAGCTTATCTAAGGTTTTTTTCAACCTTTCATCATGTTCAGCTTTGTCTTTCCCGAAAATCAACACGTCATCCATAAGGTTAACGACTCCAGAAAGACCCTCCAAAATTTCTGACATTTGCTTCTGGAAGTATTCTGGCGCAGAGCTTATACCGAATAGAAGGCTGGTAAAGCAGTACCTTCCATACGGCGTGATAAAAGTCGTGAGCTCCTGGCAGTCCTTTGATAACTTGATTTGATGAAACCCTGAGTTTGCATCTAACTTTGAAAAAAAAAAAACGCATCGGCGAGCAAACCTAACGTTTGATCTACTGTGGGGAGGACAAATCTCTCCCTTCGCACGCTCCTGTTCAATTGGGTGAGATCAACACATATTCTTACATCTCCGGACGGTTTGAGCACAGGCACTATTCCCGCGCACCACTCTGTAGGCCCTTCAACCCGACGGATTATCCCCATCTCTACCATTTTCTCAATTTCGCATTTCACCGCATCACGCAGCGGGATCGGAATCCGCCTAGCTGTGCTTATTGCAAATGGTCTAGCGTCGGGAATCAGGCAGATAGTGTATTCGCCGGGAATTGTGCCTAGGTTACGAAACATCTGGGGGTACAGCACTTCAAAGTGATCTTTATCCTCCGAAATGTCGTCTACAAACTTCACGACTCCCAAGGACTCAATCGCTGGCAACCCAAGCAAGACGTGGCGCAGTGGGCTGGCAACGTACACGGTATGGAATGAAAGGTTTTCTTTCCACTGAAACTTGGCCCTGAACTTTCCCAGTACATTTAGGCTCTGCCCGCTCGCGCCCGTTAAGGCTACGTCAGCTTTTTCCAGCTGGCCTGGAATGCCTGGGAAGGTTGAGGGTACTACGGTTACCTCGGCGCCTGAGTCAATCCTTGCAAAAACGGGTACCCCATTGAGAACTATTTTGGTATATCTAGCTTTCGCACTTTCTGTGTTTAGGGCTCCGAGAAAGAAGTGTCCAGTCTCTTCGTCGATGGCCGAAACCGGTATCCTTCTTTTATGTATGCGAGATGTCTTTCGGCAGACCTGGCGGAAGTGTCCCTTATTCTGGCAGTTGAAGCACTTTTGGCTCCTCGCAGGACACAGGGACCGCTGGTGCTGGTCTCCACCGCAGAACTGACACGACTTTTGGAGAGAAGATTCGTCCGGAATATTGCCCTTCCTGTCCGGCAGCTTGGAGTGGCGGCGCACAGCGTCGACATCCAGGTCAGAGCCCTGGGTATCTTTGGACGGCGGCGGATCGGTTGATCGGAGGGTGTGTTGCTGCTCGTGCACTGTTTCTTTCAGTCTCGCCTTGGCTGTTGCCGTGGCAAGAGTAAGCTTGGCGTCCATCTGCAGGGATTCCGAGAGCTTCTCGTCGAGAAGGCCAACCACGAATCGGTCTCGAATCATCCGCTGTCTCATTTCGCCGAAGTCACAGCGTTCAGCCTGCACGTGCAGCGCCGTGAGGAACTGATCGACCGTCTCGCCCTTCTTTTGTTGCCGACGGTGAAAGCACGCGCTCTCGAACACGACATTGCGTTCCTTGACGAAGTATTCATTGAACTTCTTTTTTACGATGTCAAATTTTTTTGCGTCTGCTTCTGCTAGGTCAAACGTTGCAAAAATGTCTCTTGCCTGTTTGCCCATGGATTATAGCAGGGTACGGACTTGCACCTCGTCACTTCGCTCATTGATACCAGACGCGTAGCGGTAGTCATCGAAGTGCTGTATCCAGCTCGGCCACTCCGACGAATTATTGAAATCCAGTGGCGGCGGCTGCTGGAGGGAGGCGAAGAATTGCGACGGATTCTGTCTGGCGGCTTCTGCCATCGGTCCTCAGTTTTGGCGTGACGTGGCCACTTCTGACACCATGTCGAGTTTCCTAGGTTGGGGTGCCCACAACAGCTGTGAAATGAGCGACCATCCAGTCCAGGCTCCCAGGCAGAAAAAACGTCTTTATCTAGTGCGTTTCTTTTGAGCCGTCCGCACGTGTCTCGTGCCAGCCACGTCGCACGTGGGTCACTCAACAATCACCACAATATCCTCTTGAAAATTCGACCCAAAGTTAATAGTGCAGTGGATGCTACCCGTGGCCTTGGCCTTCAGGCAGGTGCCGTGCTCTGCCTTATCTCTAGCTTGGAGACTGTATACGTGATCCTACCCGGAGACCCGATTGGCCTAAAACAAGCATAGCGTCCACTCTACTGTCAATACCGAGTGAACAGGACAGCTCCACACTTTCTAAAAAACTGCCCGACCCAAAAAGTGACCCCCAAGGGGGAATCCAAGCACAAGGTGATCGGGGTGCGTGGCTAGCGTGGCGGTGCACTGATACACCTAGAGGTTTTAAGGGAGAGGAGAATGCTCATTTTCGGTGTACAAGTACACTGGCTGGGCAACGGACGGTGCATCTTTCAGAAAAAGGGTGCATGTGCGCCTGATACACCCGACTACACCTTTTTTTTCTTAGAGTGTAAACCAATAAATCAACTCATTTCAGAAATATGTAAGACAGAGGCAGCATTTTACGGCGTTTGAGTTTCGGCGAAATATTGATGGTCGTTGATTTTTATAAAACTTTTACGATGCTGCAAGCGCGAGCATGTGGCCCTGGACAGTGCTTGCACTGTACGAGCATGCGTGCTTGGCAGGAACGCTGAAAGCCCGGAGCTAGCGCTTGTAGCATCGGCCGCGTCTGGACATCAGCTGAAACGAAGTGTAAAAAGGCTCGAGGTACACCTAAGCACTTCTTATAAGTTGTGAATGCGAAAGCATGAATGTCGTTCTTCTCGGTGCCTCGGCTGTTTCTGCTCTGGCGCGGGACACGCGGCGCCATGGTGTGGCGCTAATTGAAACTGACGCGCGTCGGCTTCATATCATTGCCCTTTGCGTGGCTTTCTGCGTGGTTTCACAGCTGGGATGCCTCAGATCGCGACTTCGGGAATTTATCTGCCGTTTGACGAGGCTGATGATGTCGGCTCGCTCCATGGGACAGTTAATGCTTTCGCATTAATACCCGTGCGTAACGGCGAGTTGTCTGAAAGTTCGTGCTGAAAATCTTAAAGCATTTCCTGGTCATTGCTTGATTAACACAAGCTTGATTACTCCTAGTTCATTATTTTAAGCGGACGATCCCAACGGCCTTCTGACTATCTCTGACGCTGGGCAAAATAGGCTCAAGCTGTTCGATTCGCCTGAACTGGCAGAACAGCACTGCAGGAACTGGTGCATTCGATACAATAAAAGTTGCACGGTCGCTGCATTGGCGCGTTCTATTCATCTATAGTTTTGAACGAGTTCAGACCCAGTTCCTAAAAACCTTGCACCGGCTGCGGAGTGCAGTTCAGCGTTCATGCAGAAGCAGACAACGAGAACAGACGGCACTCCTCGCCCGTTTCTGCTCACGGTCTAATTTCTCGGAGCTCTGGCTCAAATTTCTGCAATGTTAAGCAATAGCGACAAGTGGAGGTCACATTTCCTCTTATTTATGAAAATAATGTACCCGTGCTGGACGCGGAAATCAAGATCGTAACCAAGTGTAGGAATACGCTCGATTGTGATATTCGCAAAGCGTTTTAAGCACCTGCTTGCGCAGATTAACATCTCTGTGGTAAGCGTTGCTCACGTAAATGGTTTCTTTTTCATGCTACGCGGTACTATGTTCATATTCTTCGTAAAAGACACAGGATTAGCATCACACTCTTGATAGCCTCCGCCTTCAGTTTCTCTTGGATGCAGACTGACGATCCCAATGCGTTGCAAATGTCTCGGATTTGATACATTGGCACTCGCATGTCCCGTAGCTGGGCATGTTCCTGCACACTTTGTCCGCTGGTATCTGTGGCTACCCACTAATGAGCCTGGGGAAAAAAAGCCGAGAATCGACATTGGCTTGGTAGTTACACGCATATCTTTCTTGAGAATCAGAATAAACGCTTCAAATGTACGTCAAAAGAACGGTCGATAACTGTCTTGGCCAAGACGGTCTCGCCAGGCCTTCGCCTTCGAAGTGACCGCTACCGCGCGCTACAGCCAGTATAACTACCGATGCGGAATCATCCTGATGCCGAGAACCTATCGTCGAAATGCAAATTGGAGAGACTTGGGATTAATCTACTGTTAGATGAATATGAAGGACACGAACGCTCATGAAAACTGGTAGAAAGCGGACGACCGTTAAAAACTTCACACAAAAATGCATTTCGTGCAGAAAACGTTTTTAGTACACTCGAATAAAGGAACATTCACAGAAAGGACTTCATTTATATACTTTAAAATAAAGGAAACGCGAATGGTCTCATTAAACCGCGAATAATAAATTGTACTTACCATGAGGGTATTTTAAATAAATAAATAAATAAAACAAATACGATGTGGTGTGGAGAAGCAAGAGCCAACCATAGAGCTATTATCATGTACGCTAGAGGTTCAACTGGCGCTAGTGTCTATGCGACTTCCGGGAGGCAAATTGAAGCAGACAGCAACCACTCTACTTTTGCGGTGCTCCTGTGCATTCCTATGGGAAAACGCGCGTGAATTTTGTCTCTTCGTCGGAAAATAGCATGAATAACTTTTGTTATTTCGGTTGTACCGGATAGTATGTACATTTATTAATACTGTAAAAGTGTAATTGCTTTAATTACAGCATTTTTCTTTAGCACTGAACGATGTTAAGCTTCGCTATATTTCAGGCCCAAACCTATGTTCCATGGCAGGTATGTAAAAACGAGCGACGATTCTAAGAAAACTAATACCCCTGTTACACGGGCACACTTGACCGCGGTTAACTCAGCTTAACTGCTGTTGCGTGGCACCACAGATACCGCACTATACTCTCGGACAGCTGTGAAGAGCGCGCGTGCACTGCTTTGATGGGTGCTCAAGATGGTCTAGCGTAGTCTAGCGCACGTTCGCCCATAGCTTTGACTGCATAGCTGCAGAATGTTGTCGGCAAGTATTGTGCACAAACTGTGGCTTAGTGTAACTGCAGTTAAGTCTGCCCGTGTAACAAGGGTATAACGGTCGAAAAGAATGTAGAGTGTGTTCAAGGTTAGACAGCATTCTGATGGCGCTTATATATTGCTAATATGCCCGTCCTGTCACTCTATGAAAATGACTCCGTCGTGCATCTTTACGATCGGTTAAAAAACATTCGAATGTAAAAAATAAGGTACGTGGACTACGAAAGGTGTGCCTTTTTATTATTTCCAATGTCGGGCTGTTTTTATCGGGCACCCTTTCTCTGACTTCTCCCTATTTGCAAACATTTGGAGCGTGCGGTTGATGATCTGAACCCAGAACATGCATCTTTGCACAGATTCATGAGCGGAAAGAATAAAGCAGTACTTATTTATTGCAAATCGGACTATATTACGTGGCTTTCAATTTATTTTGATCGCCTGCATGCACAAGGAGTTACTTATCCAGTGTCACTGCGTAGTTCTTGCCGTCTCTCTCGGTTTTCCACATGTCCTTCGTTCGTTTGACACGTATATCCTCCATGGTGGAAAGCGCCGACGCCGTGTTCGCGCTAACAGTGTCCGACAGTGCACATAAATACATGTACGAAGCGGTTTTAGCTCCGTTTTTCATGCCACGAATTTCAAATAAAAACGCCGTAAATCACCAATTATTTCGTCTGCGTGACTGAGAGATGTTTCAATGTGCCAGTACGTACGAAATATTCTTGATATTTGCTCTTATAACCGAGCGCAGCGAGAAAATGCACTCGCTTTTTCTAATGAAATGCATTACCGGAAGTCAATTTCCGACTGGTTTCTGTCTGCTTCCATTTGCAGCAGCACACTAGCGCCACTTGAACCTCTAGCGTACATTATAATAACTCTATGGAGCCAACAGATGCAGACGACACCCTGCGCTTCCACTACAGTGCCTTAAAGGGGGTAGTGTAGTTACCGCGCAGCCTCCACCATGCATCGGGAACGGCCGCTCCTTGGAAGACGGGGTAGGTGGCGCTTCGATCCGCAGCTCCGTTAGGGTGCCTCAATCGGCCGGCAGATAGAGGCACCCTAACACGCTTCATAACTAATATAAATACCTCAAAAACAATTATTTGTTTCCATTGAACTTCCAACGACATGATTTGTGTTTGAAGGTGAACAAAAATCAAGCGCCAGCGCCACCCACGGCCGTCTTCCAACGCTGTGCCGCTTCTCCGGTTTCGTTCGTTACACTACCCCCTTTAAAGGGATTGTCCGGTGAAAACCGGAAGTTCTTAAGATTTCGTGATGGTTACCTGGTGGGAGCCTAATGATTAACATAGGCCATTTTTATTCCATTAAACGACACCCCAATTTAGTGTAATCAACGACGGATAATTGAACGAAACTCCATGCCGAATTTCGCAAGTATCAACGGCTGCACCCCCATGCCTGACGTGACGTCACACCAGTCTTGCAATTGTCATATCCTATGCCTCATTCCTCCGTGGGAACACAGTACTCCCGACGCACCGCAGCATTCCATATTACTCGCCACTGTAAATTTCGCGGAAAAGTGTGGAGCGCGACAACCGCACAACGAAAATACTCTTTCATTCTAAAAAAAAAAAAAAAAAAAAATAATCTAGCGCAGCAGCAAGGGTGAACCACGTCGTACCGCTCACGCGGAGGACAAAATTCGAAGTGCACTGCAGTTCGGCGCGTTCTTTGCCTGATGTTACCTCAGAAACTCCGCTTCCCTGAAGGTGGAAGAGGAAAACGCCGTTTATGCACGCTTGGGTTAAAATACAATTACTCCTCCAGGGAAGCACACAAATTTCAGATTTGTCGTGGAAGATGCTCCTACAGCTATTGACAATGAGGTCTAAATGTTTTCATGAATACGAATTTTGACCGGATAATCCCTTTAAGCCACTGTACTTCCACTCCGGAAGTCGACCACAGCGCCAGTCCTAACGCGGTGGCTGCACTGGTTCTGCGTCGCCGCTGCACGACTCCTGCACTCCTCTGAACTCGGACAGAACTAGTTCAGAACTTTTAGGCCGAATCGAACAGGCCTAACTTCCGACGTTACAACAAGCCGGCGGACCAGTAAAATTGCAGGTTAGTTTCGGTTTCGGGTATATATTCTATAATTACATTTTTTTTTTCTAGCTGTGTGTGCTTTTGTAGCAAATATGTCAAAGGGATACTTCAACAAAATTTGAAATATATCCGTCGTGTTCAAAAATAGGTTGAATATGATCCACAATATCCGTAAATGACAATTGCACGTTTGTATTTTGAGCCTGGTGGCTGTATTTTTTGTTATAAACCGCCCACTCTGGCAAGCGCTTGGAGAAGGCCCAGCTTAGAGCACGTGACATCCGACGCAATCGTGACGTACGTCGTCTCGGGAGAATGGCCTAGTCGTTCTAGCCACCGAAGCGGCTGCTTTTGTAAGAATTTTGAGTGACGGATTAATCTTCAATAATCTTGTGGAGAGACAATAGCGACTTCTGGGACGCACAAAAGGAATTCTCGGGAAGAGGGTAGTTCCCCCTTTCCCTCTTCTCTCGTCGTGGCCGGAGCAGCCGGAGGTGAGACAATAACCGACACGACCTCTCAAGGTTCCTAGACGGGCATTACAAACGAGGCGTTAGCGACATCCACCAGGTGCTCTTTGCTAATCGTTTAATTCGTTTTAAAATTCCTTTTCGTGTCTTTTTTAACCAGATATTGGTGTGTCCGACGTGATACTGCTCCTTTGAACACATATAGACCATAAAATAAGCGCCAAAATTTCGTTGTAGTACCCCTTTAAGTTAAAACCTTCAAATTGACGTCGCAGCACCCCTTTAAATGGATACTGAACTGAAATCGGGATTTCGCAAAATAAGCCCACAGAAGCGTTGAACGGGACGCTACGAACTCCAAAACCTGACTCCAATATCTCCAACGGATGACCGTATTTCTTGAAAAAAAGGGCGCGATTAAGCGAGGGCTCTGACGTCACGATCCTCCTGGAAAAGTTGAGAATGAGGGGAAGCGGCCTCGCTTCTCTCCTCCTCCCCTCGTTTCACCAGCTCGACGAGACGAAGCGAGGAGGAAAGGAAATGAGAATCGTGACGTCGCGCGTCTCGTCGGCCTCGTCGGCCGTGTTCAATCGCGCATTTCTTTTCCAAAAATACGGCCATCCGTTAGATATATCGATGTATGAGTGGTGTTTTGGGGTTTCTGCAGCGTCCTGCCTATAGCTCCAGCCCTGTTTTGAGAGCTCGAAATTTAGGTTCAGTATACCTTTAATTCAGATGCGTTTCTTGGTTTTGATTTCCTATCGGTCGGAGCGCATCTTTGCGCCAGCGGTCCTACTCCCCAGTGGCCCAGATGCGAAACACACTTGAGTCATACTTCCCTCCAAAGCGAGGTGGTGGCTTCGCGCCTCGGTCACCAGGAAGCAGGACCGCTGGTGACCGATGCGCAGACAATATTTTCTTTTTTTATTTTTGGGACAAAAACGAATACAAACAGCAGTGGTGATCCACGTTGCATAGCAGCCGACTGTCCAAGCGACACCTCAGAGATTTCCTGGAGAAGGAGCCTTTTGTGGTCTCCGCTTTTTTAAGCTCCCCGTTTTGCCATCTTTAGCTTTCATTTGCATCTACAACTACTTAGGGTCAACACCTGATATTATAACAAGATTTTAAAAACCAACGTACTGGCAGTTTTCAATAGAACAAGAGAAAGCACACCGTTCTTGCCCTATCGTACAATACACTATGCTCAACGGGCATAGAAAAAATCTCTCTTCATACTGCAGTTTTTTGCTTTTTTGATGATTTTTATAACAGCATTCTAAGAAAACACTTGTATTGTAAACGTATTTTTGACAGCCAGAAGCCAGAGCTTATAGCTTTATCTCTGGCAATTGCTCCCGTTGAGTGAGAATTCACGCGGCCGCGGTGCTTCTTTGAGCGTGGCGCTTGTAGCGTATTTCCGTGCCAGTTGATTAACATGACAAAGGGCTGAGAATAAAATATTTTGATGAAACAATAATCAGCTCAAACAAAAACCGAATACTGCGAAATCTGTGAACACGTTATATGAGCAGAGCTCCTTTTCAAGCGGAAATAAATCGACGATACAGAGCTATATTTTTGGCGCGCTCGAGGCATGGGACGAGTGTTCGCAGCAGCGGGATGGTCGCGGTCCGTATCCCAGAAAGTCGCGAGCGGCGTGTTTGAGACCCCTGCGCTACGGCATCGTCGACAAGTTCAGCAACCGATATCTCAAAGGCGTATCACCAGGGACGTGTGGTCAGACCGCTCGAGTCTCGCTCAAGAAGCAAACGTCACAATCTTGCCATGCATGGGATTCCGTCACAGCAAAAAGGCCCTCTTTGGCGCCTCGGTGGCACCGTGACAGCGTCGTCCTTTCGGACCAAATACAATACATCTTTTTTATTCCCCGGCGAACTGAAAGACTGGTGAACACGGAAACGCACATACGCGGACTAACACCTGAGCGCAGAAAGAAGACGAACTTCGCGCCGTAGCTCTTTCGCTGACACCGTCTGAATGGTTTCATCGTTTTGTCGCGTTGGCTGTGCGATCTCTTGCAAAACCACGTGTGCACAGACTACCCGTGGATCATCATCATCCTAATCCTTCTATGCCCACGGTGGAAGAATACAGAGGTGTAAAGAGGTGTCTGACGGCCCACCTCGCCACGGAACAAGTGTGACAAAGGCTCGCTCGCATTTCTAACAAACGCCGTGAGATGGGGCAGTATGTAAGGGGCCGATGAGAGCTCATCAGGGAGCCGTCCTTATTTGCCCACACGTTCACAAGGCCCCGCGGTGAGCGGCAGCGCCTGCGCGAGGCCCCAAATTTACAGTGCTCCCACCGGGAGATGTTTCAACCCGAGCAAACATTTTCCGCCTTGGCAGGCTTTCTTCAGACACATATATCCCTTCTTCCACCGTGTGCCAGACGGCACAGAAACAAACCTGGGGTAGTCGAAGGTCTCGTTATTTCTCGTCTGGAGAGAGACGCAACCGTTTACCGTTGAACATGGCATCCTCGTGAGATACCCGTCCACGTCCCTGTCCTTGAAGAACACGTTCAGGGGCACTTCCGAAGGACCCGGGCAGGAGTCTTGAGGACCCGTACTGACGACGCAGGCCCTCTTGGAGCCGTAGTCCAAGGTGTACGGGAAGAACGGAGCCTCTCGCGGATGGCGCTGGTGGACCAGGGAAGAGTCCAACGTCAGGTGCCGCTTAAGCATCCGGAACCCGTTGTCACGGCCGGTGAGGAGGAAAGGGGCTCGGAAACCGCTCACGTCCTTGGCGGGGACGTCGGCGAACATCTCGATTATCTTCCGCTCGTCCAGGACCTCGCGTTCCCAACCGGCCTTGTCTAGATCGTTCCAGTACCCCTTCGAAGTCTTATAACTTCGGTAACGCCGCCGAGGGGAAAAAAAAAAGGCGGGAGGCAATTACGTCTTTATTTATTCTTTGGATTGCAAGTATTAGCGCCGAGAAGTTTTGGTGGCGCCATCTTATGGCTACCGTCCATGGCGTCACGACTACAATTATTCTCGCCGTGACGTCATGAGTTGTAATCTTTGATCACTTATCATGAGTTGCGAACGTCAAGTTCGATGGTATGTGTAAAAGTAACGATGAAAGCTTGAAGTCTTCGCATTCTTAAACCATCATCGTCACTGCTGGCACTCTGACATTGCGCTGATATCCGTCGATGAAAGAAACATAACTCAGAGAAAGGCGTCACAGTGAGCGTGTGGCCTATCGTGAATTGCGATCACAGCGACGCTTTTGTTTACGCACGTCGCTAATACAGGTTGTTTCAGCGAAAGCATTCGAAGATCTCTAAAAATAGGGTGGTTGAGAAAAAAAGTAACTCTTTCCGGGAACGAACTGCCAACCACGATGTATGTTAAGTATTGCCAAACAATATACTAATAACTGAATAATGAACTAACATGTACTAATTACATTCTTAAATAGTGTAAATAGACATAATTTTAATAAAAAAAAAGCTTCCTAAGCATCTTCAAAAACCACCAAATTTGGGAATATTTAAGGCAAAAACAGCATTTTACGTCGTTAATAAAAGAAGCACTCAATTTGGATCCGTTTTTAGGTTTCGGTTTCTAATCGGAGCGTATCTTTGCGCCAGCGGTCAAGCTCCCCGGTAGTCAGTACGCGCGACGCACATCTTGACCACCGGTCAAGACGTGCGTCGCGAGTCTTTAGGTGCAACCCCACCGTGCATGACGTAATGGTCCTTTTTTTGGCGGCTTATAACTTTTTTACTATGTATCCTACAGTCATAAAGTTAATGTCAAATTAAAGAACTGTTTTTCAAATATATTTAAATGTCTCAATATTACAATTAACTCGAGTTGTTAGTTTATTTTTCAGCTTTTAATAAACCGCACTCTCTCATACTGAAAAAAATATTTCTCTAGTTATAACGTTCCATCGTCCGCGATAATTTGCGTAAACGGTCTGTATAATGTAATGAATGAAAAAAGTAATCAACGAACTGTACAGCAAATGCATAGTTTTAAAATAATAAATTTTAAAATGGTATTATAATATTGCGTTATAAAAACGGAATCACATCAACTAATCAAATTACAAGACATTAAATTACGAAGCATCCTTCGATATTAGATTTTTCAGAGATTCCATATCGATATTTTACACGTGAGGAATGTTATTGGACCTCAAACTTTACCCATTCAGTTATGGCTACTTGAAATTTCTTATTGTAAAATACAGATGAACAGAGGTGTTCAAGAATAGCTTGATGTGCATTTGCCGTCGTGTGCCGCTCGGAGCACCACGTGAAAGACAGAAAAAGCGCTAGCTGTTTGGATGTCAGACGCGTGGGTGACCGCAGTGAGCGAGCCTGAGATGTCAGAACCACAAGCGCGAGGCTGCGAGTGCACCACTGGTGCTTTTGCGCGCGTTCTACTGTGCGTCCTTACACATGCCTAACGCGATCCAAATGAAATGGTCGCCATGAAAGCGATTTCGCCGGTTGGGATTCCGCCACGTATGTAAAAACAATTGAATGTTTTTTTGTGTTGTTTTTTATCAATTGCAGAAATCTTTTTTGCACTCGAACAGTGCTTGTCGGAATGGTTCGACTATATTTTGTTTCAGAACAGCCTTGGCTTTACATGGCAATGATATTAAAACAAAACACGAAACATTAAAAAGTCTTAGTGGCTTTGAGCCAACGCGCTGACCTATGAATCCCTCTTTGTCGGGTTTAAATATCAGTTGGTCAGAACTCGAGCGAAGGAAAACGATTATCAGTTCGCTTGGCAGAAAGACAGAAAAATGTTTTTTCAAAAAAGACTGGGTGACCGAGTTATCGAAATTGATGCTGAAGATGACCTGGACAAAATATGCTGAGGGATTTCACATAAAGCATTGGCTTATCTTTTTTTTTCTTCGCTTTATGGCAAGCTCCGCGAAAACGAAACGATGCTACGATAACACGTCGTTTGTTGACCTTTTGCAGGGTTGTCAGGCCATAATTAAGGGCAACCTCTCCTTATTTCACTTAAATGCAAGAAGCATGAGAAACAAAAGCGATGAAATTGATGTGTACTTGGGCTCCCTGGATTTTAGGTTGGATGTGCTGGCTTTTACCGAAACCTAGTATACTTCTAGAAGTGACGTGGTTAATTTTGATGGCTACAAATATGAAGGAAGGTATCGAGAGAACAAACGTGGGGGAGGAATAGCGCTTTATTTCTAGAACAATACCGCCTTGGACGTTATGCCTGAGCTATCGGTATTAAACACTCATTGCGAATCAAGGATGTGGCACTGTCATAGTCCTTGTTTACCGTGTGCCTTCTGGTTCAATTAATGACTTTTGGCTTTAAATGGATGACCTCATTGATAGAATTTCGTTTCTAAACTTGCCTATGGTTGTCATTGGAGATATGACTATTGATCTATTATGTTCTAGCCCAGCGTGTCGACAGTTTCTTGATGTCATTGAATTCTACAACTGTAAAAATGTGATTGATGTACCAACAAGAATTACACAAGAAACTGAAACGTTGATTGATCTATGTGTTATTAGTTCACAGGTGAATAATGTAATCTCTGGTGTTTTGTCGTGTGACCTAAGTGACCACCTGCCTATATTTTGTGTATTACCATGTTCAACATCTAGAAAGCGTCCAAAAACTGAAATGTTGTATAGATCTATCAACAACGAGAAAATTAATTCATTTTGCCTACTTACGTCTGACATAAATTGGGGTGTTGTATATCATGAACAAAACCCGAGTCAAGTATATGATATCTTTTTACAAAAGCTGCTCGACTGTTACCACTTATCATTTCTGGTGTTGAAATTACGAACGCACAAAAAGGCAAGGAAGCCTTGGATAACGCAAGCGCTCTATAAACGGATTGGTGGCCGTAACAAGTTATACGACAGATTCATTAAGGGCAGAGACAAATGTGTTCTGGCAGAGTATAAAAGGGTGAGAAATAAGGTTAATTGTGAAACTAAGAAAGCACGACTAGAATATTACAAGCATAAGTTTTTAAGCATTCAAGGCAATCCGAAGAAGATTTGGGATACAGTATTAAGATTTAGCTCAAAAGATGTACATAGATTTCCGGACCAATTAACAATTGATGATGTCCTGTTCACTGATGAATCATTAGCAAGTAAGTTTAATTCCCACTTTGTGGCCTCTGGTGCATCACCATTCTCGATGGACCACGAGGGAGCGGAATCTTACATAAGCAAAAATGTACCTAACTCAATTTTTCTGTCTCCTACATGTGAGGAGGAAATATTTACCTATGATCAATGCTTTGGCTAAGAGTACCGCAGCTGGCGAAGATGATAGAATATCTCGACCAATGGGAACGTGATGTTTGATGACATGGGTGTGGTGGATTGGTTAGGCTTTTTCGCGGCCTTCATGTTTTTCCTATTAAATTTCAGTTGTAAGTCAGCGCCTTGTCTTTGTGTATACTCTTCTACTGGACCGTCGTTTGTTTGCGCTGTATTCTAGTTCCAATACCTAATGTTTCTTGCTTCAGTCTTTAGATAGCGCCAAACCAAAGAGCAATGCAGGTTGCCTATAGAGTAATATTGTCACGGATGGGAGTGATGACTCGATAAATAAGCCGATGAGAAACAGAAGAAACTGAACATTTAATGTGGCGAAGTTGTGCCGAGAAAGCAAAAGATAAAACAGACAGCGTCGCAGGCGTCGATGGCTGCATAGTAGCGGGATCGAGCGCTGGAGCCAAACCGACTTCAGGCCGTCATGCGGAGCACCTTTTGTGCCCGCGTGGTTTATGGAACATTCGGCGTAAAACGTTCGGCGCGTAGAACCTTTGTGACTCGAGCAGACGATACGGCTTTCGAACTTTCGAGAACGCTAAATTGAAAGAACAAAAAGAGACGTCCGCTTCCAGGATTCTCACCTGGTGCCTCCAGGTGGCGTATAGCCAAACACCATACCCATTAGGCCTCGCACTCTTTTTTTTTTTTCTATTTTACAGGCTCTTTTATCGTGGCGCGTGGAAATATTATGTAACGTAAAGAGAGGTCACTCCCATAGGCCCCAGCGGCCCCCTTCCCTGTCAGAGCACCTAGACGCTGTTGTGAAGTTGGTCTCGGCTTCCTGTTTAGGCTCTTCCGTGCACTCCATGGCTAGAGACAGCTGGCTGCTATCTGAATGGGTGAATAACTAATATAATTGATTTCGTTCATATCAGGCGGTAGCTTGCGCCACCTAGTCTGCGGTGGCTACCTAGAATTCTCAATTTAGGTAGGAAGCGATTGCTTAAATGCTCGCATAAATTCTAAATTCGAGAGCAGATCATGCGCGATATTCAGCAAATAATTATGACCACTGCATTCAACAGCTAAAATAAGGGGACAATCGAATAAGATAAATGAGTAATGCAAATATTTGTTTGTGACTTTCAAGGACAAACATAACAAAAAGCAACTCCTCTACAGCTGTCCACTAGAAATGTGTGCTCCAGTTCAGCGTAAGGAGGTGCAAAGGAAGAGCAGCAAGAGCGAGCTCGACGCTTCAAACGTTCAAACGAACTTGTAATGCACGCGCTCTCAAGAAGTGAAAGCGTCGTTCAAGTCAACACGTTTGTGTTAGTAGCATTAACTCGCTTCAATTTATGGGAAACAGAAAAGAGCTAGCTTTTCGGCGACGCAGCTGACGCCCAAGAGACGCTCGGAACACTCTCCACATGGCTGCGCTTTAATCGCCTCACCTCCGCCGCAAAGAAAGAACGTCAAGAAATCCGCACGACAACAGCAACAGGACGCTGTGTCCGCCCCCCGCCACTCTGGCTGCCGTTATGGCGGCTGCCAAGTCGTGCGTCTTGCGAAAGCCCCAGTCCCAGTCGTTGTAATGTTTTTGAAAACGTTCGAAGCAAATAATAGTTTTAGAAATATGTAAGTCAATCTAAAACGATTTCTTACTATATCAACTATGACGGATTAATAAATAATTAGGCACCACTGCGCCAGCTAGCGGGGGTTGTGAATACTAACCGCTGGGCCGCGATAGGGCTTCAGTGGCCACTCATTAGGTATCACTATATTATGCTATGGGCAGTCGGTTTTTTCATAGCCGCCACACTCTACTGCCTATAATTAATTTCAACTTAGCTTCGCAAACAATGGAATATACGAGTGCAGTGATTCAATGAGTGCTTTTGAAAGAGGCGCGTGACCACACGCCGCCGGAGAGAAACTTTTTCGGGGCGCGCAGTCAGGTTCTATACTCTGTTTCACCTTATGATGTACCGCAGGCAAGGCTACAAGCGCGAGCTCCTTGCTCTAGAGCACATCTCGGCGGCACAAGCTCTCGTGCGTTAAGAGCAGCTGCCAACGCTATGAGCTCGCGCTTCCAGCCTTCTCTGCGGTACAACATAAGGTGAAACGGAGTATAGTCAGGTGCCTGATTTCTAAAGCCCCTTCATGTTTTACAGTAAGTGCAAGGTGCATCGATGCACGAGGCACGTGCAACGTACAACCCTTAGGAAGGCCATGGGGTATAAAATCGAGTTCAGAGCGCAGCTGTGAGCTAGATTTCAAAAGCCATGTTCTTTGCAGTGGCGCGCGGCACGAGTCTCGAGCATATCCACAACAATGAATGGAGCCACTTTTCCCAGGATAGAGGAGCTTTACCTGACTTCGACCAATACCACCTAGAATACAAGGCCTGCGCATGACGTTTCGTTAGTAGATCCCCGACCCGCCCCAAGCGGCAAACAGGCTGAAGCTTGACGAGAGTATGGGCCGCGTCGCAACTACGTCGCATTCACCTGCGACCCAAGGAGGTTATAATGGGCAGGAGGTGGCGTCCCTATCCCCAATGCATGGAGCGAAGTGTAACGGAAGTAGGCGTGGCCACGAGCCGCGACGAGCATTTCTTGACCAATGGGAAGCCTAGTGAGTGGGCGCCGCCATTAATTTCGGTGCAAACAACCGCGTTGCCATGACATTTCCGTGGCAACGCGATTGTGTGCACCGAAAGTAATGGCGGCACCCACTGTTATTTGAAACAGCGCTTAACGGGAGACTTTTAAACCGGTATGGTCGGAATTGGATGAGATTATTATAAACGAACGCCTGGTTGCCCAGCAGAAAGTAAGTGACTAGAGTTGAGACGCTCTAGACGACGCACCGACTGAATCGGTGTCGAACAGGCGAGATTTCGAGCCCAACACTTGCCTGACCAGTAGGACTAGGAAGTCGGCGTGTAGCGGACGCTCTCGACACCGTGCGACCGTGCCTGGAGCGTCGTCTCGAACGAGTCGTCGTGGCGCGGCTTTGGAAAGCGATCGCGAGTCAGTCATCGTAGGCACGAACGCTGAGAAGGGCATCGCGGGTTGAGAAAGCCGTACAAATTCTGCTTCGAGAAGATGTTGGTTTCACTCCGCCGTGATGAGTATTCGGGTTCGCAACGAAACATCTTTTGGTGTGCCGATCGAATCGAAAGCCAGCCGCGACAGCGAGCAGACGAAGCAGACCGCAGGCACGGAGCAGACGTAGCCTAAGCCTAACGACCGAGCGGAGAGCAGACGATGGGAGCATGGTTGAATTTAGTTTTGATGAGAGAGCGTCGGTGCGCGGGGCAGTCTGGGATTGGGTCGTTCTTCCGGCGTCGCTGGGTATGACGTCATGCCGGGTCCTGCCCTATTTAAACGTCCTTGCCTGCGACCACAGCTGTGTGCGTGACTGCTGAGCGCGAGCTGATTGCGAGCTTCCAGTTCATTTGCAACGCGCACGCGAACACTCCCTCGGCCACAAGCGCGAGCTAGCACGCGTTCGACGCTCCTATCGGCTTCACGCGACCTAAGACTTTATCGCCTGGCAAATTCCGCTGAAATAGATAAGTGACCGCAGGGACCTTTCACCTCCTTGACGCAACTCGCAAAAAGTTAGAGATATCTGGCGAGCACAAAAAGGGCAGGCTTCGATCAGCACTCAGTACTGATCAAGCACTCCACGCAAGATGCGCCTGAGCATCTTTCTTGCCGTTGTGTTCCTGGGCATTCTACACCGGGCCTTGTTGATCCCACACGCTGTATTTCCACTACGTGCGTACGCTGTGGGACATGACCTTCCCCCCCAGGTTTCTAAGTCACCAGCCGACGAAAGTAAAAACGTCCCTTCGTCAGGCAGTCAGAAATTTGGAACAAACACGGTGACCTACGAGAAGACTGTGATTACCATCGAGAAGACAGTGGAAACCAAAAACATAAATGGCGATAAAGCTCCTGTTACAACACCTCCGACTACTCCGGTACCTTTCACGTCAACGACGCCACAGACAACGACCGTCCCAACCACACCTGCTACGACCACAACTACGGCGCCTCCTACATCACCAACAACGCCCCTGCCAAGAAAAGACCCCGTGACTAGAAAGAACCCCGGCAAGTGCAACACCAACAACTGCAAGCTTCCCAACTGCATGTGCGAGAGCACGAAACCTCCGGTAGAGGATATGCCCCAGTTTGTGATGCTGACCTTCGACGACGCTGTCACAAAGGAAAACATGAAGTTCTATCGGGAGCTTCTTGAAAATCCCAAGCGCAAAAACAAGGCCAGCGGTTGCCGCATCGCGGCCACTTTCTTTGCCTCGGGAGACTACCTTGACTACCCGTCCGTGAACGAGCTCTACAGGATGGGCAACGAAATTGCGCTACACTCCATCAGGTAACTTTAATCCTCCGTTCGTACACTTCAGCAAATAAGATGCGCAGAAAAAGTAATCCCTCCAAAACTAAAAATGCTAACACGTAAAAAACAGAACAGAAAAACAATATATATATTTTTTTTTGTGTGTGTGTGTGTAAAGCAATGAGTGTTTTTTTTTTTTTCCAATATCGAGCAAAGGCAGTGATAACACAGATTGTGATTCAGCGTCGAGCTAGAGATTACAGAGCCGCCGTTTCTGGCACCGCGGCAACTCGGGTACCATAACTGCATGAACGAGACACGCCATTATGGAGAATATGAGAGTCACGCCGCGGCCTTCTCGTGAAGGGCCCTATCCAGAAAGAGCACTGAAGTGTCAAGATAAGATATAAAAACGAAAGTTCGCTCGCACTATACTCTGTTTCATACTTAGCTGTGCAACGCTGTCAAAGCTACTGGCGCGAGCGTGGGGCTTGATCCAGTTGATCATTTGCACGCGTTCTCGCGCAAACAAAACCATAGAAGAAGCCACGCGCTCGCGCCAGTAGCTTTGACAGCGTTGCACGCTAAGTATGAAACAGAGTATAGGCAGCAGCAACACTGAACTCCTGGCGCTCGCTTGTTTAGCGCGTGCTAGGCGCAGAGAGCGCGTTGCTGGCCTCGCTCTATGTGTGACCGCGTGACGTGAACCGCGGGAGTACCTCGGATCACAGTAAAACATACAGAGTGTTTTTTTTTTTTTTTTTAACTTAACATATTTATTCAAAAAGAGCCGTGAAGGTCCTGCTCCCCAGTGGCTGAGACGCGCAACACACGTGCACCCAACTTCCCTCCATGCTTCGAGGGAGGCGACGGGTGGCTTCGCGCTGTGACCACTGGGGGGCAGGACCGCGGGCGCAAAGGTGCGCTCCGATATGAAAGCGAAACCTAGAAACGCCTCCAAATTGAGCGTTTTTACGGAACGCCGTAATATACTGCCCCTGCGTTATATCCTTCTAAAAAGAGTTGATTTAGTGGTTTTTGATGACGCTGAGCAAGTTTCGAATTGAATCCATATGTCTATTTTTATTAATTAAAAAGTTAATTAACGAGTTTTAATTAATTAGCTGACTGATCGTTATGATTAGCTCTCTATACTCTGTCCCCCTGGCCGTATCATTCACCTCCGCAAACCGCATAAGTGTAACTTTCACGGCTTTTTTTTTTAAATTTGTTAAGTTAAAAAAAAAAGATCGAGGTACACCTAAGCATTCCTTATGAGTTGCGAATGCGAAAGCATGCAAGCCGCTCGTCCGCTCCCTTTTTCGTCTGCTGTGTACTTTTCGTCGCCGGTCAGCGCGTGTGTACCCCTGCGCACGGTGACCTTGGACGCTCCGTGTTAAAGGACACATGCAAAGAAAAAAAACATTTTTTTTAAACGGCTTAGATGGAAAAAGGATGTCATAAAACGATTTTACAACGAAGAAAAAAAAATTTTAGAGCTATATTTACAGCGCGAGATGATTTTTTGTCAAGCGCGGTGTAATGCTCCTCCTTTCCACTTTTCTCTCTCGCGCCTGTGCGCTCCGCGGGGAGGAGAGGTAAGCCGCTTGGATTGGCTTGGCTGCTCGGCTAAACAAGGTGCCACTTCCGTTCAACTTCGGCGCGCGCTGTGTTGTTGGCAACGTTGATTGTTGGGTTTGTGTGCTGGTCGTGCTGGAGTGGTGGAAGCGGTGGTAGTCTGCTCCGCGTCTTTTACGATAGATCCCGAGTTGAAGCGCAGACTCGTCGACCGGAGCAGGCAGCTCGGGCTTTGCCCCTAGGAGGACACGCCTCGCAGACCAGCGAACCCCCCCCCCCCCCCCCCCCCCCCCCCCCCCGCGGAAAACTCCGAGGCCAGCGATACGCTTCTCGTGCGGTTTGCCTCGACGCACGACAGCGGGTTCTCGTCGCCCGTCTCGTCACTCGACAAATCGTTTAGCTTTGTCCAGTGACGAGATGCGATTTGGCTTTAAAGGGGCGATGCAACAATTTTTGTACTTTGCGCAAATACCACTTAGAACGTATCCCTGACGTTAATGACCTATGAAACACGCGTTCGTTTTTCACCCCACGCAATAGAAGTCCCAGAAAAAATTAAAGAAAAACGAGCAGCGTTCACCCCCTCAACTCGCAGCCAGAACAAGCGGCCACGTGATCTGGAGCCGATTATATGCCGCCAATGTTGATCATAGTTTCTTGGTCAGTGGCGTTGCGTGCGAGTGTACTTGGGTGCCACTAGTGCCAGTAAGCTCATACAAAAAGAAAAACGCTCAAAACGAATATCGTTGCACAGCCCCTTTAAAGTCACGCGTTGAGTTCGCTCGCTGCGTGGCTCGAAGGCCTCCGGGGCGAAGTGACGAGAGCACACCCGGACATTCTTCTCGCCAGACGTACCAGGCGTACGCCCGATCGCCTCTAGCCAGATCGCTCTCAAATGCTCGTCCGCCGGTACCGCATGTTTACTGAAATCCTCCTGGTCACGATCACGAGAACTGCAGCCTTTCGTCGAGCAGCGGCGTCGCTTTCGTTGAACCGGCATGTCAAAAACAACACCGCGCCGACCGCGCTCCGTCAGCTCCGCGCCCCTTCGCAGAAAAAATGGCGGACTTTGTTTGGTTTCGTAAGCGTCAAAACGGAAGTGATGATTTTCTTATACTTGAAGTTTCTCAAAAGTCAAAATATTCTGTTACAAAATAAGTGCAACAAAAAAATGAAGAAAATAAGTAACTTTCAAAGACCATAGAAAGCTTTCGAAACAGCGCAGGCACCACGTGATAAATAAGGGCCAGTCACGTGATAAATATGGGCCACTCTTCCGCGGGGCCCGCGGGCGCCAACTACAAATTCCTATTGCGCCGTAAATATAGCTCTAAATTTTTTTTTTCTTCGTTGTAAAATCGTTTTATGACATCCTTTTTCCATCTAAGCCGTTTAAAAAAAAAAAAAAAATTTCTTTTCATGTGTCCTTTAACGCCGCGCTGATGGACACGCAGCGCCATGGGGTGAGCGGTCGTGGAAATTGGCGAGCGCAGCGGCCAATGGGAGCCCTTGTCGACGCGCGCCAGCCAACGGAACCGAAGGAAACTAGGTGCCGTTTTCGCGCTTCAAACTGATGACGTCAGCTCGCTCCATGAGGCAGTTAATGCTTTCGCATTAAAAACACCTTGTATTTAGACGCTTTAAACACGCGCCAGATTACAGTCACCATTGCTGACTTTCTCTTGCCTTACTGAAATAACGAGCCTCCAGAAAGACTATTGCTGTGAAGAAGGACAGTTAACGTAGAATTTAAAATGGAAATAACCTGGCCTGGTATGATAGTGATGGAGTGAAGTAAACGGAATAGGAGGAATAAAAAACTGAAGGTCAGGAATGGCGGCGCCCATCCACAGCTGCTTTAAATCATCTATAGGTGTAGACACCGCGCGCGTCGCAGCTGCCAGATAAAGTCCTCTCATCGCCTTGGTTGCACGCGGCGCACCAGACGGCTCTCCTCAATATGCGGCTAATCAGAGCCGTTTATACTGAAAGAGTTTGGCCTACTTAAGGAAATTTTGACAGTCACGTTTTCACCGTTAAAAGACCTGACACATTTCACAATGGCGAAGCAAGCCACACCACAGAATATGAAATTTTAAAACTACATAAACTAGAAAGGAACTGTCATCGGCAGAGTTTTTAAAGTTCCAACATTGGCATTGTCTTTTGTGTCCGCCATTATGCAGGGATTCTAGAGCTTCCAACAAAGGGCACACTTTCGAAAACACTGATCTCTACTATAGGGGGCCGGATGGCACATTGAGCAGACAGGCATGAAGCCAAAGGAAGTAAGAGGCTTGTCCCGGAAGTAAGCGCTTGACAGGCTTTTCAACTCTTTCGAGTGCTGAATCGAACAGCGTTCAGGCGCTAGATTTTTTCTCGTAATCCCAAGAGAGCCTGCTTGTTGCGGAGTAACAGCGCATGCGGACCCGAGAAGTCTCCTGGGAAGCCATTCGATATGAAAATTTTGAGATTCTAGCTGATCAAGTGTGAAATGTCCCACGTTCAAATGCCTTATTCTCGGGATATAATTCATAACGGGAGTATTAAAGGGATACTGAACCAAGGAATTTAGTGTCCATAATAAGTGGCGCACGTTCTTTCCACGAGCCAGCAGCCGCCGGTGTGCGCGAGCACACGCAACAAAAATGACGTCAAAGACCTCCATTTGCGGTTAAGATGACAGTGAAATGTATGGGCTTCGGGCCAAAGGAGAATAAAGACAAGTTTTTCATCTACACAGTGGTGTCTGGTGTAAAAGGTAAGCGATTAATTGGTCTAACAAGTACGTAGCTTTCACTTGTAGAAATGAAAAGCCTGTCTTTATTCTCCTTTGGTCCGAAGCGCATGTATTTCACTGTCCTCTTAAGCGCGAATGAAGGTCTTTGACGTCATTTTCGTGGCGTGAGCTCGCGCACACCGGCCGCTGCTGGCTCGTGGAAAGAACGTGCGCCACTTATTGTGGACACTAAATTCTTTGGTTCAGTATCCCTTTAAAACCCAACCAAAGACACAAAAAAGCATGGTCCAAAATATCGACTGAATGCACTAGGAAGCCCAGCACACGCCAAACTTTCGGGACAATCATCGAACTTCCGGTGGCTTCACTTGCGCCAGGCTCGGAAAGAAGCTATGCGCCATCCAGTTCCCTATAGTAGAGATCAGTGCTTTCGAAAGCGGTCTATAGCAGCAACTGGGTTCGATCACTATTACGAATTCTCGACGAGACAGTCATTCTCACGAGCCCCAGATCGAGGGCTCACGCTGCGCTCGTGCACAATCTGCGAGGCGCGGTGGACTAAGTCCACGCTGAACCTGCGTGGTACGTTATCACTCATCAGGTTTGGCGAAGGAGAGATTGAGAGAAAAAGTCTGTGTTTATTCTTGATATTACGCCTCGACAAAGAAGCGCCTTGGTCAGTGGAGTTTTGTGCAAGTATACCTAGGTCCCACTAGTGCTAGGAAGCCTCCGTTAAGTCAGAAACGTTTAAACTCAGTGTTACAGCGGAGCTGTTAAGGGCTAGTTTCCCCAGGATCGTGTCCTCCGCAAAGAAATGTCGACACAAAACTCTGGTTGCCGAAGTCGCTCATAGATGGCGGTAGCTGTCCAGAGTGTTGTGTTTGCCGGTTGTCCGCTTGCCGCCTTAGCTCATAGATGGCGCAACCTTTCGAGCCTTTCCACACTGGCTTGCCGACTTGCGGCCGGCCATTACTTCATTCCCACCATAGTACAGCTCCGCTGGTCTTCCTCCTCCACCAGAGTGGAAAGGCTAAAGGTTTTGTTATTGTTATTTTTTTTTTAGTTCTACCGAAATTAAGTAGCAACCCATTTAATGTACAAATACAATTTTCTTATAGGCCAATGTCCGCTCTGTTGCACGGGCGCCACCATTTCTGTTTATGCTGATGCCATGACATAGCAGAGGGACTGAGCTTTTTGCAAAACTCAGTACTTTCTTAAAGAAACCTACGCACATATTGTAGTGCCAGAACGTCAGCAGTGCATAGTCACGAAGCTCCAAGAGCAACACCGATGCTAAGAGTACTGTAAAAAGCAAAATATATTGTTTCATACGCAGCCTCTTTCTTCGCAAGAGCCTGCGTTTGAGATTTTTATTTCCCATTTTTATCTCTTGGGATTAGGGTTTCGGACACTGGTCTATATCATGAAAAAAGAGTTGAATGTCGATGCACCTTGTCCACAGATGGAAGACAGAAAAAGCCCTCCAATATGGTGGCTTTTGGTCACATGATGACAGCTGAGAGGAATTTTGTCATATGACCAACTTCACTAGATCGACTCGGTTGCGGAAGTCCCAGTAAACGAGTCTCTCGCTCCGCATACCGTCGTTCGACGCATCACCGACTCTTGGAGGGGACGGCTGCTATGGTAACTACAATTACACAGGTTTTGAAGCACGGCGTCTAGGTGACGCTTCACCGTAGCGCCTCCGAAGAATACAGTTTCAAACGCGACCTCTAGGCGGCGACACAAGCGACGGTTGGCTGAAGTCCCTTGATGAGTTTGTATTCGTTTAGCAAGATAGCGGCAAAAGCGTCAGTGCACGAGGCGCGTACCTCGTACGTCCTATGGAAGCAAATGTTGGCGCAGCACTAAAAAAAAAGAGACGCCCTCGGAAGCGAATGGCTGCGGAGCACTGGGTTATGGCACGTGCCTCGCGTGTTAACAAAACAATGGTTGGCGGTAATTGTGAGAAACTCGAAACGCAGATTTCATCGAGGGGCTGGCGGGCTTTGGGGGAGAGAGGGGGAGAGTTGATCTAATAACGTCGGAGATGGCCCATTGTGACATCATGGGCAGGAAACATGAAAAGCCGCCGGGGAAATATCTCACTGTCGTAGACTAAGTGGTCTTCGCTTAAATCAGTCTTCGCCAACCCCGTAAACGTGAGAGTATTCTTCCCCGGCTTCTGGGAAACAGTGGAGGCGAAAGCACGTGTCCGCGCTAGAGCACCACTGACAAAGATTGGCCGCGACCTTTATCTCCAGGGTAAAGCATCTAATGCAGTATTTACCGGGGAGCACCGTTAGAATTTTGAGTCATTGTTTTGCCTAAAAATTTATACGACACAGTAAAAGACACATCTAAACTAGTAACCCAAATTTCAAGTCACAGTAATTTTGTTTTCGCAAAGTTATTTAAATGTAAAATGTTGTCTGAGGGCCTCTTCAATGAACACTTCAGATTTTGAATTATGCAGGCAGTATACGGCTCGTTCCCGACGGCTTACAAGAAGCTTAATTGTGGGAAATGAATCTTAAGGAAATTCACGACAGCAAAACAGAAGAGGGTGCACGACATACTGTGTTTTCGAGATATCCTGCTTGACTTGCAAGCGAAAATGTCACTAGATTACCTTAGTTGGGGATCTCCCGCGAAAGGGGGTACCCCTCCTGACTCTGTTCAGTCCGCCTCTTGTCGTTTGAAGAGCTATCTATATTTTTACTTGGAAGCTGTGTGTTTCGTAGGTTAGAGTACGGTGAAACGTCATCTAGATGACGTCCTTCGTAACATACCCATCTCATAGAATTCGCTGCAGTTACCACAGCAACCGCGCTCCCAAAACGGTGGTGCGTCGAACGACGGGAGGCAAGCACACTCTAAAAGAAATCTGGTCCTAAAAGAACTCTTAGGGGTACTTCGGCGCTTGTTCATATTTTGCACCCTAAACGTTTTTTTAAGCACCCCAGGGTTCTTTGTGACAAACCTATAAAAGGTTATCTTAAGCTCCTTTTTTTTTTGCGCAAAAGAGTTCTTCACCGCGCAGTAGCCTTTCTAGTGCGCCAGGAGGCGACACTGCTTGACACGAAAACGATCTTCGCGAGCTAAGTTCTTGGGCCGCCGAAGAACTCGGGGTGACCGTGGCAGATAGTGACATTGAACGTGCGCATAGGCTGGGCCGCTTTAACCCAAACAGTTCAAGACCTATAATTGTAAACTTCCTATCGTTTAAGATCAAACAGCATGCTTTGTCCTGAGGCTTCAATCTGAAAAATAGTGAATTCTCAGTTGGCGAAGATTTTTCAGATAACGTTAGATATGAACCCAAGCAGCTGCTCGATTTTGCCAAATCCCAACAAGAGTCGTTTAAGTTGCGTTTCAATAAACGTATCATTGATGGAAAACATTTCTACTACGAAAACCCTGAAGGATGTATAAAAGAAATAAATGCATAGCAACCACCACGGAAAACTGGATGCAAGCCAAAAACCGCATGTGAACTTACTGTCATGGCTCTTAACTGCCGCAGTGTAAACAATAAAGTGGAAGACTTGGCTGACGTCATTAGTCTGATTAAGCCTAGTATTGTTATTGGTACGGAGTCCTGGCTGGAAGATTCCATTAGCAATACTAAAGTGTTTTCCATGGATTATGTTGCATACCGTCGAGATAGAAAGTTTAGATATGGTGGTGGTGTCTTTCTTTTAGTTCATGACAGCCTGCAATGTTTTGAGATCAAGGTTAATGGTATGAATTGTGAATCGGTATGGTGTATTATTTAACTAGAAAATGTCAAGTGTATTACTGTGGGCTCCTTTTATAGGCCTCCTGGATCAGATGAAGCTGCAATGTTCCCTCTTTTTGATATATTGTCATTTATCGACTATGGCGACCTCGTGCTTAGTGGTGATTTTAACTTTCCTGATGCGGAGTGGGCCGACGGTCAACCTATGACGCTGAATACTTCTTTCGAGTACAGGACCTTTCTCAATTTTGTTTCCAGCTTTGAGCTCTTTCAGCATGTGTCATTCCCGACAAGGCTAGGTAAAACGAAGGCCAGCTTGGACTTGATTTTTAGTAATAATAAAAGTTTTATATCCTCTCTCTCTCTCTCTCTCTCTCTAGGATTCCTGAGATAAGCGATCACAAAATCATAGTAGGGGGTATAACCAGCAGGTGCGAAAATAAAGGGTCGAACCCACCTAGAAAAGTTTTTCTGTATGACCGCGGTTATCATGAGGGCATCTCAAATGATTTCTGTAAATATTCCTCCGAGTTTAGAGAGCTCTTCCACCACCTTGATGTCGAAACTTTTAACTCTTTGGAATCTTTTTAGGGATAAACTTAACTATTTAGTCGAAGTATTCATTCCTACCCGGTGTTAAGTTCCAGTTGACGTAAAGACAAACCGTGGATGAATGCCGAACTACGCTCCTTGACCAAAAGGCAAAGGCGAGCATATTTGAAATATCGTCACATAAACGACTCTGCCTCTCTCTCACAACTAACGGTCTTATGTAAACAATTCAAAAATAAATCGGGTGATCGTAAACTCGGATTTCAAGAGTCCTTAAATGATAAACTAAGAAAAAAACCAAAAGAACTCTGGAAATATGTACAGTCAACAAATAAAGTAGCACTCGGAATTCCCCCAATGGCTAACTGCGGACAACTCGTCGTAGAAGAGGAAGAAAAAGCGACACTTTTAATAGGTACTTCCAATCTCTATTTTCGACATTAGTTCCTAATGAATACCCGCCTTCTCCTGATATGTTGCTAGAAAGTATGGACGAAATTGAAATTTCTTATGATGGAATCTTGAAAAAGATTAATGGACTAAAAGCCGAGAAAGTAGGCGGACCCGATAGCATACCTAACCGTGTTCTCACTGAATGTTCCGGGATCATTTCATCGTATTTGGAAGTCTCGTTTAAAAAAAATCACTCTCTAGTGTAAGGCTTCCTGGTGAATGGAAAAAGAGCAAATATAGTACCAATACACAAGGATGGTCCGAAAAACATTGTTCAAAACCATAGACCCATTCTCTTCTCTGTACTTGCTCTAAACTTATGGAACACATAATATACAACAATATTTTCAATCCAGACACAGCTATCTCACTGCCGCGCAACATGGCTTTAGAAAAGGCTATTCATGCGAAACAGAGCTGGTTGAACATCATCATCACCTGGCATACTCATTTGATAATAGGCTTCAAGTAGATTGCATATTTCTTGATTTAAAAAAAAGCATTTGATACAGTATCTCACGCGCTTATCATTTATAAACTTCCAAAATTAAACTTCCCGAGTAACGTTCTCGCACGGCTGACCGACTACTTGCACCACAGAAAGCAATCCGTTTTAATCAAAGGCAAACAGTCGGGAGATATTGCGGTTACATCCGGAGTACCACGAGGGTCTGTGCTGGGTCCACTTTTGTTTTTGATTTTTATTAAGGATATCACCCACTCACTAAACTCAAGAATAAGGCTTTACGCAGATCACTGTGTTGCATTCTCCGACGTCCGTGACATCGCAGATTGCTGCGCATTACAAGATAATATCTCCCGTATTTTTGCGTGGTGTGATACATGAGGCATGAAACTTAACACGGCAAAGTGTGATCATGTGCGTTTCACGCGTAAACGTAGGTCTGTCCTTTTCACATATAACATAAGCGGAAATTTTCTAGCAACTGCACCAAATGTAAAATTCCTCGGTGTATACCTTTCAGAAAACCTTACCTGAACAAAACACGAAGACTACGTAACTGCAAAAGCAACTCTCATGCTTAACGTGGTAAAGCGAAAGTTTAATGATTGACCACGAAACACTATGTTGACGTTATACCTAACATATACTCGACCTATCACCTATGTTAGAGTACGCCAGTGTTTCCTGGGACCCTAGTCAGGCATATTTTGTTATTCAACTAGAAAAAGTACAAAACAGCAGCCAGGTTTATAACAGGCTACTACAATTTTAGATCAAGTGTTAGCGATTTGAAAAGAGACTCGTATTTAGTCCCAGTAGCCCACAGAAGGCGTTCCACGCGATTGAAATTCCATCGTAGCATCTTTCGTAACAACCTTGGTGTAAATAAAAACAACTATATGCTGCCTCCCCACTCCACATCAGGATGGAGAGGCCACTCAAAAAAAGTTAGAGAGTACCAATGCAGAACGGAAGTGTTCAAGAACTGCTTCTTTCCTTCCTCAACAAGCGACTGGAACTCGCTACCCGAAGAGTGAATAAACATAGCGTCTACATCCCTGTTCTTCGATAAAATATTAAATAGTGACCTTTCAGATTGCTTTTAATGTCTCGCTGCTTGTGCCTCTCTTTCAAGAACCATGTAATTATTAGAATTTTGTTTCGCGTGTTCATATCATGTGCCTTTTGCTTTTGTAGCTTTGCTCATCTCTACTCCCCCCCCCCCCCCCCCCCCCCCCTCGCTGTAATGCCTTCATAGGCGCAGCGAGGTACCCTGAATAAATGAACGAATTTTTTTTAGAGTACGGCGTCTAACTGACGTCATATAGTAACGATGCTTGCAAGCACCGTTGCTAGCAAGGTATACATGATGTCACCCCAATGGAGCGCCCGGGAAGATTTGAAGGATGATTATTCGCATAGCTTTTATTTGCCATTTTATCGATAGCGTTTTTTTTTTTAGATAATAAATAGCCTGCCTGGAAAAGGTAAGCCTAGATATTTCGAAAATATGTTTAGGTTGAGTAACGTAAAAAAACCGCCTCTAGAGAGCGATCGTTTCAGTTCGCGTTTAGAAGACATTAGACACTCGTTTCAGGGAGTGAGGACGAACGTACGTTTCATTAGTTTATCCGCTGAATTCAGCTACACAATACGTGTCGCATGATATCAGGTCACGTTACGTAAATCTTCCTGCTAAATTTAGCGGCGGAAACTGAGTTGGTCTATAGGTCGGGTGACGTCAATTTCCCCGCTAAATTTTGCGGGAAAGCTGAAATGGTTTCTCGGTCGTGTGGCGTTAATTCCACCTTCATGTTTAGCGGAAGAAACTAAATTCGTCTATAGGTCATATGGCGTAATTTTTCCCACTATATTTAGCGAGGAAATTTAATTGGGGTATAGGTCCCGTGGCATCGATTTTCCTGCTAAGTTTTGTGGGGAAACTGAATTGGTGTTTAGGTCAGGTGACGTCGATGTTCCCGCTAAATTAGTTGGCGTTTAGGTAACGTGACGTGTATTTCCCCGCTAAATTTAGCGGAGAAATGCACGGACGGATGGACGGACAAATTTCTTGGGTTTGGTGGTTGCATAACCAAAAGATCTGAAGTAAAAACACGAATCAATCAATATTCAAGTTTAATCACACAGACGCACTGCAGTCCAAAACAAGAAACGATCGAACACAAATCACATAATAACTAAATGACTAGGAATAAGACCCCGAAAACGTTTGCAATTTGGATTCCGGGACAACGAGATTAGGGAGGTCATTCCACCACGCTCTTTGCATCCATCATCGAACTTGTCGTTTGCGACTAATTATAGGCCAACTGGATCACTACTCAGGTAAACTTTATTGTGAGGTCATAGGCAGGAAACATGGGAAGCCGCCTTGAAACAATTCCGCCGTCTTACATTTGATGGTCTTCGCTAAAGTCAGAGTTTGCCAGTCATGTAAATCTGAGACAATTTTCTCACGACCCTGGAAATTAGACCTTGCCCAAGCTAGAAAAACTTCAAGGAGCAAGCTTGGCACCGTATCCCGCAAAAAAATAACAATGATTTTCTCTTCTTCTCCCCTAAGCGTCAATACAAATCCAATTGACTACTGGAAGGGCCTGGACACGGAGGGCTGGGAGCGGGAGTTCGTCGACCAGAGGACGATGGTAGCGAAGTACTCCAACGTTCCCGCACAAGACATCAGGGGCTTCCGGGGTCCCTCCCTCTTCTCCGGGGGCGACGCAGGGTTCCGGATGCAGCACCGTCACCTCGACTACGACTGCACGCTGATCCACAAGAGGGACGGCCCAGACGACGCCCCGGTCTTTCCGTACACGCTCGACTACGGCTTCCAGCAGCCTTGCATGGTGAAGGACTGTCCCAACGACACCTATCCCGGCCACTGGACCGTGCCCCTAAACTATCTGTTCAGAAAATATAAGGAGGAAGGAGTCGATAAATACGGGCACTGTGCAATGGCGGACGCCTGCCTACCGCCACTGGAAACTTCCATTGATACCTTTGAGTACCTAAGGTACGTGACAGCAATACATTTATTTTATTACGCTTAAAGTATAGAATTGTACGGTACTCATAACAAGTAATGAAATGACTTGCAATCGATTAATTTTTGGAGTAATTTAATTTCGTGACCGTTAGATAAAATTTATTTGTAAGTAATCACAACAGTAATTTGATTGCTTTTGGTAGTATTATGATTACTCGTAACCGTTTTTCCCCCTTCTATTCCTTGTGACGCCCTTTGTTCCTACAAGTGTCCTACCAAGGAATCATTGAACCAAATCACCGAAAAAAGAATGGCTTACCAAAACGTAGTCCATATTTCTGTAATTCTAATTCAATATTGGACAGCACAAATACCCATTTTCGAACCAGCAGAAGAATCTGTCGTATTGAAATTCTGAAGTAATCGGAGAAGTCACGGTTCCTTTTTAAGTAGAGGCCAATTATGTTTTCTTCCAAGTAATACAAGACTGCGCTTAATTCAACGTAATAGACAGTTACCGAAATTCTGTGCCATCTAGGGTCTCAAAGAACGCTTTCACTTTCGGCAAATGGATGGCGGTAGTGAAACTACATTTCCTCGGACACTGTCACTTTCGCACGTCAATGGCAGGAGAAACTTGGTTCAATCACCTCGTAATTTTTTCTTGGTTGGTTTCAGTTTCAATGGTGTGATCATAAGAAGTGACCAGTACCGCTATCAAAAGACTTTAAAACCAAACTTGTGCTCAGAAACTTATTGGGTCACACTTTGTAATAAACGCTACGCAGCCGTTGTATCTACTTTGTGCCTGGTGTTGCACTGAAATTTAGAACGTACAGGCCTCGTATTTAATCTGTTTGGTCGCATCTTCAACTTCTTCCTTCATTAGCTCGAAAAACGGCCGTCATTAGTTTTGCACATATGCCATACACCGAAATCAACGACTGAAGAGGGTGATGGTGATCAAAGTTGCCAGACTGAATTTGGAAAGGAGTATATACAACTGCGCTTTGCAAACACAATCATATTTTCTTTTCATTCACGTCCGCATTACCCTGTACACATATTTGGCAAAGTCTATCTGTTTTTACTCTGGCGCCTGGAACGCGTCTCCGACTGGTGTGTTTTCCGCGTACTCAAATGGGGTGCCTCGATTTCCGCCTGATGACGTCATAGAAGTGCAAAGCTGCTGCCTGCCGCGATCCTGGTAGTCGCGCGCAGCACCACAGGGGGATGTATGAGATGCAGTGTCCTACTGCTCGTCGCTCTGAACTCAGACTGTTCACGGAAGCCTAAACAGTCCGAAGTTGGGACGCTGCGATGACAGTGACCCTCGCGTTCGCTCGCCTTTCTCGCCAGGATATCTACGACCAACCGTCAGGATCGCGACTTCCGACGGCATGACGTGCCGGCATCTGTGACGTCATTTGTGGGTACTTCGGGACGACTTTAGATGCATGGGCGGGTACAGGACGCTGAACGCACCGGTCGAAGACGCGTTCCAATGCAACGGTTTTATACTCACTTCTGTATAGTTTTCGATTCGCCACTGTATACGCCTTTACGCCTTCGACGCAGGTCCAACTTCGAGAACTTCCACAACACCAACAGGGCTCCGTTTCCCGTCTTCCTCCAAGAGGCGTGGCTCTGGGACGAAGAACGGAAGAAAGGCTACCTTCGCTTCGTGGACTGGCTCCTGCAAAAGGAAGACGTGTACCTTGTCACCGTGTCCGAAGTGCTCGACTTTATGAGGTACCCAGAGCCTAAAAGCAGCTACTCTCAGCGCCGCTGCACCAAAGATGACCTGCCCAAGTCCACGTGTCCGAAACCGACAACTTGCCATTACCCAACGACGACGCTCGGGGGAGAACGCTACATGAGGATCTGCGGAACGACCTGTCCGGAAAACTACCCGTGGGTCAACAATCCGGACGGCAACTAGCGTCATGAAAAGTCTTCGCCCCCCCCCCCCCCCCCCACCATTTCCTTTGAAAGATTGTGTTGTGTTTTTGGTCGTTGATATAAACCAGCCCATCGTCAACATACAAGTGTATTTGGCTCCAATAACTGTAGGCTCTCAGAACGTACAGAGAGCCGTTTTTTGAAAGGGAGAAGCGTGATTCCGTCACCGTGCTGTAGCAAGCACCGAGTCTTTCGTATCAAATAGGAGCAGGAGTGGTGAGCTGGGCTATAGACCTTTTCTGTTTCCTGTCGTTCTCAGTCACGTGGGTTCCGTATCTGGTATGCGGGGCGAAAAAATAATAAAACGTTTGAACCTGGAATATGCGAGAGAATATAGGTGAGGCAAATCAAGAATGTGTGACAATCACGCATTTTTCGTAAACACCTTCCAGCTGCGGGGAGAGATCAAAAAGATGTTTTACCGCATACCAGAAGTGACGATATTCAAGATGGCTGCGCGCTTGTGGAAAAGGTGTATACTCCGTTTCCCCTTATGTTGTACCGCAGCGAAGGCTAGAAGCGCGAGCTCATAGCGTTGGGAGCAACCCTTAGTGCACGAGAGCTTGTGTCGCCGTTACGTGCCCTAGAGCAAGGAGCCCGCGCTTGTAGCCTTTCCTGCGGTACATCATAAGGTGAAACAGAGTATAGTTGGTGCGAAAACATACGGGACGTAAACAGCGCACAATGAACGAGGACGAAGAGAAACACACAAGACACACACGTGCAGTGTGCGTTCCTTTCCTTTGTGCTCGCCTTTTATGCGCTGTTATATGTTCCACGTGACGTAGGAGCAGTGTGACTCCGGCTCTTGAAACGCGGGCCTGACCAGGTGACGTAATCGCATCTTGCTTCGTGATTAGTGACGTCATCGCGTCTTGCTGGTGGTCATTTCTACTTGTTCTTAGCGAGAAAAAGAAACAACAACAAATTCGATGGCGCGAAGTGTATGAGGCAGAAAGTACGCGCTCTGCGTGTGTGTGCGTAAGCGTTGACATATATTTAAAACCAAGAAAGGGGGGGAGGGGGGGAGGAAAACCGGAACAGTGTGGCCACTCCTTCTAATGGGGGCCTGCCAGTCCCGGTCTGAGCAGGAAAAGAAAAAGAGAGAGAGAGAAGGAAGAAAGAGAAGAAGGTTCAAACAAGACACACACTGATCAAAAGATATAAAGTGGTGTCTAGTCCAGCACTGTCAGGTCTGCCACATCAACGGCAGAAGGTCATGCTACCCGTCACAGTTACAGGCCTTGCGCCAAGCCGGGCCCGCCGTACTAAACTTGAAGGAACACCACGCATTAAAGATTGTCAGCCAGACCGGTGTCTTCCAGGAATGTCAGGAGCAGCGCGAATGTTTTCGTAGCGATGCCCCTGGGACCTGGCGGGAAAAGCAGGTGCGAAAGGCTCTGCCTTGCTGCGCCTATTTGACGAAGTTCAAGGTGGAGTCTAGAGCGCTGAGCGTCGAAGATTGGGCAGTCACAAAGGAGATGTTCTATATCCTCGGGAACTTGGCATGTCTGACAGTGTGGGCTGTCCACGCGTTTGATGCGGTAAAGCCAAGAGGCCGTAAAAGCTGAACGTGTTCTGAGTCGGTGAAGAAGGGCTGCTTCTGGCCGGCCGAGTTTGGTGGGGACCGGTGGCGGTGGGGTTTCTCCAGCTACGCCTATAGGTCCGGGTGTCTTTTTTGCGTCTCACGTGCAATGAGAAGCCTGGCCTCGTTGATCTTTGGCACGTGGAGAGGGCTGTTGGTGAGTTCATGTGCCTCAGCTGCGATTCGGTCGGCCCTTTCGTTGCCGTCGATCCCACAGTGAGATGACAACTACTGAAATGCTATAGTCCAGCCTTTTTTTTTTCTAAGGATTCGACTTTGAAAGCGATGATGCGGGCGATCGGAGGTGCGTCTTCCAGATTGTTGAGAATTTGTAGTGCCGCTCTGGAATCTGTGAGCAAAGCCGCCCTTTCTGGGCTCTGAAGGTCGTGGAGGGTATCGAGAGCAAGTTCTAGTGCTTTTAATTCTGCGATGGTGGATGATGTGTGGAAGTTCAGGCGACCGGACTTGATAATGGCGAGTTCAGGAATAATTACAGCAGCAGTTGAGGATTTCTTTTGATGACAGACTGAGCCATCGGTGAAGACTTTTATCCAACCGTCGAAAAAGCTGTCGACGTGTTCTTCCGCAAGATTACGGGAAACCACATCCGAGACCAACTTTTAGATGCGGAGCATCTCTTGCTCGGGTCAATGTCCCGCGGCGTCGGCGTCGTAGTCCGCACTCACACTACGCATGCGCAACACTCCTCCTTCCCTCTCTCCAACAGCTGCGCGTTACTCTCTCCGCTCTCTCTCTCTACCAGCTGCGTGCACTTCGCGTGCGTTCGCTTCTACTCACACCGCGCGCGCATGCGCAACTCTCCCTCCTCCTCTAGTCTCCTCTCCTTCAAGTGTGAATATAAGCAGCGGTAGCGCGCTGCGCGCGTTCAGTTCAGCGCTGTCGACTCCACTTCACTCCGTTCTTCCGATGAAGTGTGATGGAAGCAACAGTTCCGTCAGTTAGTGGGTTGGCGCAAGCAAGCGTCAGCACCACCCCACAAACTAACAGCAACGCTACGTCCACTGAAGACAAAGCTGCGCAGCGAAGGGCACGCGACGCTGAGCGCAAACGCTTGAAGCGAGCGGCAGACCCTGAACTACGGCAACGAGAAGCGGCGTCCATTCGTCAACGTCGAGCGGCGGATGCTGAACTACGACAACGTGAAGCAGCGGCGGTTCGAGAACGTCGAGCAGCAGAACCTGAGGTTCGGGACCGTGAAGTTCAACGTAAACGTACGAAGCGAGCGGCGGAATCCGACCTTCGAGAACGGGAAGCCGCGTTGGTTCGTGAACGTCGAGCAGCAGAACCTGAGGTTCGGAACCGTGAAGTTCAACGTAAACGTACGAAGCGAGCGGCGGAACCCGACCTTCGAGAACGGGAAGCCACGTTGGTTCGTGAACGTCGAGCAATACGCAGACACACATCCTTTCATGCTCATTGGCGACTTTAATGCAGTGTTGGACAAAATATTCGATAAAAGTATTTAAGTTAAGTTACTAAATACCTGCTTCATAAAGTATTTAAAATACTACTCAAGTTACTTTCACTGTAAAGTATCTTGAGTAGAGTACAAATACTTAGAAATGTATTTCAGTTATTTTTGAAGATACTTCCGCATTGCTTAATTATGTATCGACGTCATTGACAACGACAATTATGCAGCTACGCAAATCTGGGTTACCAGAATGGTTTATTAGCACGCAATAACACAAAACGGGGAAAAAAAAGTATCGTAGGGTTATTTTATGCAGTCCGACTATAAAGAGCAAAATATTGTCACGAATGATAAAATGATGAGGCGGCGAATAAATAAAGGAACTAAACATTTAAGGGGGCGAACTTGTTCCCAAAACAAAATAGAGAAAGGCTAGCGTCGCAGGCGTCGATGTCGGCGAAACAGCAAGATCGACCGCTGGGGCGAGACTGACTCCGGACCGCCACTCGGAGCACCTTTTGTACCCACGTGGGTATCTGGAACATTCGGCGTAGAAAGTTCGGCGCGTAGAACATTCTTAACTCGATCGGATGACAAAATTCTCGAACTTACCAGAATCTGAAGTTGAAGGAATAAATAAAAGAGAAGTCGGCTTTCCGGTATCGAACCCGGAGCCTCCGCGCGAAAGCGTCCGCGCGAGAGCCAAGCGCGGTAACCGTTCGGCCATGCGCTCGCTGGGCGACGCGCGTGGCAATATCACTGATAGATGTTACAAAACATTTCTGGGACAACAAGAAAGCGGTCGCTTTAACTAATGGGGAGGAGATCAGACCGTGGCGTCCCAAGTGGTTAACTTTAGAACTAGATAGATGGGGACAACAATTACAATGGCTCAGCGCTCGGCTGACTTAACCGAACGCGGCGTCAGCGTTCGGCTGGAGTTCGTGTTCTCCGGTGAGGGGAAAGAGGGGATCTTTTTTACCACTCCGGCCTGCATGAACAATGCAGCATGCACAGTGCCCAGCTCAGCACAAAAGCCCAAGTGGGTCAAGTTCGCATCCCCTGACGACTGCTTTCGGGGGAGATCCGGCACCTAACGTCACTAATTGTTTGTATATTTTCATTACTGTGCCTTGCGCTCTATTAAAAAAGATGACACGAACATGCCCACAAGGCCTGTGGGCATGTGCACAGGCCTTGTGTTGGGTAAACACCGAGGTGTGGGGGTGACAAACGAGTCAGAGCACCTCGCCAATAGTGACATCGCTGAATATCACATCCTGCGGCGCACCTTAGACGCATCGTTTAGCTACAGTCCCTATTCCCTATACGGGGAGTTCACTATAAACGAAATTGGGACACGGATATGAGTGAATGAATAACAAAGAGAACCCACATAATAACCACGGCAGTGGTCGCACCTTCTTCAAGTAGGTTGCGTTCAGAAAAGCACTCAACGTCGGGGGACACTTTGTTGGCATTTTGAGAGTCATCCAGCTCCTAGTTCGTTTCCTGTACTGGTCTCTGCTTATCAATGTTCGCTTACAGACAGTGTTCGCGAGAGCAATAAGTGCCGGACTGACAACACAAAGAAAAGAAAAAAAACCTCGACGTTTTGCCTTAGCAGGGTCAAATATACAAAAAGCAAAACAAAAATGTCTACTTTTTCGTGTGTCCACTTCTCATTTTCTTCTATTTGTTATTTTCTTGGCACTCAAGTCTGCATTGTTCTCGTTGGTCGTTTCCCGGTCTGCTTGCGCCTCAGGGTCAGGGTGGCATCTTTACTTCCGTAAAACCACACCTTTTGTTTGAGGAGTTTTTGGGGGGAAACTTTATAGAAACAAAAGGCGCCTTTGGGAAGGCGAGAGGAGAACCTTCATTGTACGAACTTTGGGCTGAAATATGAGTCACAGTCGGCAAAAAAGCGATATTTTCACGAGCTCAGTTAAAGTCGCCGTAGCTAATCGGAGCTAGCAACAGGATTCGGTTGCTCGAAAGAATGTTCACGTTTGCTCGTGCCACGCCCACGCCACTTCCTATCGAAAAACTCGGAAAATGGCGGAATGTCAAAAATGTATTTAAGATAATGAGTACAAGATACTCGAAATTGTAATGAAAATAGAGTATTAAATACTCTCCATCAAAGGTATTTGCAAGATACCAAGATACTCCAAAAAGTATTTAAGATACAGTATCTTGAGTAGAGTGTATTTGAGATAGGCACAAGTCTGCGTTTAATGTCAACGTCATGAAGAGCCATTGGATAGTTGAGTACATGTCATCACACCACTCGCTGCAACACGTATCATACGACGACCGCATACAACAGCCAACTACCATTCACGGCACATGCATTGATCACGTCTTCACCAATTTCAAGATCCACCCACTACACCAAGATCCCCTCACGGTTCACTTCAGCGACCACAAAGCCATCCTCATCAAAGCAAAGTGCACTGCTCAATAAAGACCTTCGTTAACCGTTTCACCTTCGTCTACGCAATTTAAAAAATTACACCATCTTCCCGAGGGGAACCATGGGGTGATGCGGGGCATCGCGGAGTTTCCAACAACGTTCACGCGATGTGTGGTAACCAACGCAAGTTAACAACGTTACTAACAACGTTACTAACACCGTTAATAACACCGTTAATAACGATCCGCGATGCTCCGCATCACCCCATGGTTCCCCTCGGGAAGATGGTGTAATTTTTTTTGCTACGTAGTTGGGGAATTTCTTCCGATATATTGAAAGATCATGATGTTTAAAATCCTGAGACTGGGAAGGAAAATTGAAGAAAAATTGTAAGACAGAAAAAAGGGGACAGGACAAACGTCTCAACGTTTGTCCTGTCCCCTTCTTTCTGTCTTACAATTTTTCTTCAATTTTGAAATTGTAAGACAGAAAAAAGGGGACAGGACAAACGTTGAGACGTTTGTCCTGTCCCCTTTTTTCTGTCTTACAATTTTTCTTCAATTTTCCTTCCCAGTCTCAGGATTTTAAACATCATGATCAACATACACCAGCTCGCCTGCACCTTGACAATTTTTTTTTTCATATTGAAAGACACAGTTGTATGAGGGGGTGGTGGAGGAGGGTCGTCATCCAGTGTACCGACCGACTCCTTAAACTCTGCGTAGACTTTTCCTAGGCGGGAATCGGGACGTCTATCGAAGCGTTGTAAGAGGTTGGAGGTAGACCTTGTGAGGGTCTGGCGGGCGAGATGTCGTTGTGCCTGACGGAACGCTAGATTGGCAATTGTGTTTTGTCTAGCTTCGACCAAAGTAGGGACGTTTGGCGCGGACGGGGGAAGACCGAGGCAGATTCTGAGCGATTTCTTTTGAATGATCTCCATCTTCGTGACCTGAGCGTCCCGTACGAGTACAAGTGGGAGCGCATAGAGTAACCTGGATTCTATAAGTTGTGGTTCTCCTTAGGGCCACTGCCTTTCGGAGTACCACGTTCGCGGCGAGACGCTCTACCGCGAAGCGGGTTCGTGCTCGCGTGGCATGCTGCTCGTCGAGCGCAATGAGACACCAGTCACGTTGGTAACGGTGATAAACTCTGTTTATTTGCAATCCAAAACAAATAACAAAAAGACAGCGGCTATCAGCTGGTGAACGCCGTCGGTGTGGAGATCGCCCACGGCCGAACGGTCGTTCACAAAAAACACAAAGGACGGGGTAAACGCTCACCGGTGCGCCGGACGGTTCCCCGTTGTCGCCGCCGCCGGATCCCAGGAAGAAGAGACCGAGATCCTGCTGTCCGCTGGTTTTAAGATCACCGCGGGGGCGAAGGGGCCAATCAAGGAGCAACAAGTCAATCTCCTTTCTGCGGGGGTTCGTTACGGAAATCGCCCCAAAGGGGGAGAGGGGGAAGCCACTCACAGTGGTAAGCAGCGCCACCTCTCGCTACGTCAGCGCGGCCGCCACGGCGCGCCAAAACGCTGACGCGACAGAATATTGAGGGATCACAATCCCCACACTCCACCCTCCTTAGCCAATAGTCACCCGCAAAGGGGTAGACCGACACAAACAAACACACATCTAACTAAAATAATAATAAAAAAAAAAAAAGAAAAAGGCCGCCAGTGGTCACAATGCCCGGGACACCCCCCCAGTCTCCTACGCTCACGTGGTCGCCCGGATCGTCCAGGAGGCCGCCACGAGCATCAAGTACTTGGGGTCGAACTGGACGCAGTGGACGGGGTCCGTGTGGTCGCAGTTGAGCACCGCCGTCCGCAGAACCCCCCACGCCCTCCGCCGTGCTCCACACGTGCACACAGCCGTCCGTCGACCCGCTGAAGACGAAAATGCGAGTCCGGGCTGAAGGAGGCCTCCAGGGGCACCCCCTTGTTGTTGGTGTGTCCCGTGAGGCTCTGCTGGGGCACCGCCTTGAAGGCGCCGATGAGGTGGATGACCGCCCCGTTCAGTCGCACTCCTTGTCCTGGGGCAGCTTGAACGTGTTGAAGGGGCCTCCGGGTCGAATTTGCCCACGGGGCGTCCCGTCAGGTGCATCACCCCCTGGCAGTTGGGGGAGCGCGGGTCCCACAGCCGCAGGGACTTGTCACGGGACGAACGGGAACAGCTGGTCCCTGGTCGGCGAGCTTTCCGACCGCGGTGGGGGTCCCGAAGATGATGAGCGGGCAGTCCCTGGCTGGATGTCGATCCCGAAGGCCGACGAAAACGACGGGTTGCTGGATTGGCCCGCGGCTGGCCGGGGTAGCGGGGCTGCCTGGCGAGTCACGCACAGCCGTGGTTCATGGATGCCGCTGAACTGCCGTAACCAGGAGACAGCAGCTCCCGAACGGCGCGAAGCAAAGGCTGGAGGTCCTCTTCGTAGGTGCAAGACGTACTGCGGTAGAATGACCACTTGGTCTCCGACCGCTTGTGACGACGCTCGCACCGCGCTCTTGCAGTGACGTGTTGCACGCGTGAGCGCAGGTGGCAATAGCTGACCAATGGCCGTTACACCTACCCTTTCCCTCGGAAGCCGTTGTTTGGGAGATTCCCCTACGGGTTGATCCGGGAGCGAACGCTGAGGTGACATATCACTGCTTGCCAGAAAACAATGGTGCCTGGCGCGTTCGCGAAGGCAGCAGGTGCTTTGCACTTCCCTTAATGTGACATTTCGCCACTTACTGGGGCTGCCTCTACGAAAACTTCGGATAATAGTTCCTCCGTCTACGCAGGTTGAAGCGGGGCGCCTCTAGCTCGCTGCTGGCGTCGTCTCGCGCTGCGTGTGCATGTTTCTGCGGGGGCTGAGTTTGCTCGTTGGCCCCGTTTTCCCTCTCATGGTAGGGTTTCAGATCGCACACATGTACCGGCCCGCCGACTTTTCTTGATTGCAAGTTTGTCAGCTTGTACACGAGTGGGGAGAGAATCTCTTGCACTCGGTACGGGCCACACCACTTTGGAGCCAATGCGGCCGAGAAGCCTTTGCTGGCATCACTCAGAACATGGCTCCGCCTGAGGACGAGATCGCCCACTTTGTAGCGGAGATCTCGATGCGAGCGGTCGTGCTGAGCTTTTTGTTTAGCTCGCGCTACCCCGAGATTGCGACGCGCCTCTGAGAAGGCTTCCGTCATCCGAGTTTGTAGCTGCCGCGCGTGGTCCGTTTGCGTCGGCTGCGCGCTGTCCACCCCGGCGCTCGCCCCTAGGACACGGTCCATGGGGTTCGGAAGCTCTCTCCCGAATGTGAGGAAAGCGGGGGTGAAGCCCGTCGAACAGTTGAGAGTGGTCCGAAGTGCGAACCCTATCTCGGGGATGTATGCGTCCCAGTCACGGTGCCTTTCCGCGAAGGCGGCAAGCATTGGTTTGATGTTTCTGTTACATCGCTCCGTGATGTTCGACTGTGGGTGGTACGGCGTGGTTGTTTTGTGCTTTATGCCAAGGGCCTTGCACACGTCCACGAATACCTTCCCGACGAAGTAGATCGCTCGATCTGTTAAAAGAGCCTCGGGGAACCCAAAACGGGTGAAAACCTCCATGAGCTTCTCCGTGATCGCTTGGGCTGTCAGCGTACGGAGTGGAAAAAGTTCCGTCCATTTGCTGAAGTGGTCAGTGACAACCAGCAGATACTGGTGACCTTTAGGGCTCCTCGGTAGGGGGCCGACCACGTCGCAAGCTGCTAGAGACCATGATTGCTCGCTCGGAATCGGTTGCATTAAGCCCGGCGGTTTGCCGCCTCTCGGTATGAAGCTTTGGCAGGAGTGGCACGTGCGGGCATAACGGAAAACGTCCCGTTTCATGCCCGGCCAGGTGGCGATGCGGCATAACTTTGAGTAAGTCTTGGAGCCGCTCGCGTGTCCGGCCAAGTGCGAGTCGTGATAGTAGCGCAAAACTGCGTTTCTCAGACTGCGGGGTACCACTACCTTGAACGCCTCGTCGGAGTCGTTGTCGGAGGGTATGTACCTCAGCAAAAGCCCGTCATTGCTCAGCAGATATGAATCCTCCGTGCCTGCACCAATACCAGATACGTCCCGGCACTCGGCGCCTACAATACCAGTAGTCTTGCGCCCGGCGGTCGCACCGCCCGACTCCACAGAGTCCGACTCACTCGAGAGTCCGTCGATCACCTTTCGACAAAACGGATCATTCTGCTGCGCTTTCAGAAGCTCTTCTTTGCTGAACACGATTCCCACTGCGCTCACTGCGTCTAGGTGGTTGATCATCTCGTCCGGGGTGGTCAGTTCTGCCGCCTCCATTTGGGACTGAGTCACTGC